>CM076570.1:566518845-566879380 GCA_034641835.2 Pinus albicaulis | reverse complement strand
AGGAAGACCCATTGCTTTGAAAGTCGTCCAATCAAAGGAAAGTATTTACAGAAACCTATTTATGAGAAGGAAATGTTAGCAATACTACATGCACTAAAGAAATGGCGAACTTACCTAATGGGAAGACACTTCAAGGTAAAAACTGATCATGATAGTCTTAAACACTTCTTGGAACAAAGACTATCTTCAGAAGAGCAGCAAAAATGGGTCACAAAGATGTTGGGTTATGACTTTGAAATAATCTACAAAAAAGGAAAGCTTAATGTTGTTGCAGATGCACTTTCAAGAAAGAATGAAGAGGTGGAAGCATTGCTTTGTGCCATTTCTATTATCCAACCAGATTGGATAACTGAAGCAAGAGATGAATGGAAGAAGGACAAAGATGCATGGATACTCATTCAAAAGTTGCAGCAAGATCCTAGTACATCTGATACATTTAGTTGGAAAAATGATTCCTTATGGTACAAAGATCGCTTATATCTTTGTAAGAATTCCCAACTAAAACAAAAGATTCTTCTCGAATTGCACACTTCTCCTTTAGGAGGACACTCAGGATTTTTAAAAACTTACCACAGGGTGAAGAAAGAATTTTTTTGGGATGGCCTTAAATCTGATATTCGAAAGTTTGTGGCGGAATGTTTGGTTTGCCAGCAGAATAAAGTGGAAACAATTAAGACTCCAGGACTTCTACAACCTTTATCCATTCCAAGTCAACGTTGGGAGGAGATTTCAATGGATTTTATCACAGGTTTACCTAAGTCCGAAGGAAAGAGTGTCATCATGGTGGTAGTTGATAGACTTACCAAGCATGCACACTTTTGTGCATTATCTCATCCATTTAAAGCAAGTACAATTGCTACTACATTTATGGACAGAATTCAAAAGCTACATGGAAGCCCAAGGGTTATTGTGAGCGACAGAGATCCCATTTTTACTGGAAATTTTTGGACGGAGTTATTTTCTTGCTTGGGTACTCAATTAGCTCATAGCTCATCTTATCATCCTCAATCTGATGGTCAAACTGAGATAGTAAATAAATGTTTGGAAGGATATCTTCGTTGTTTTGTATCCGATAAACAAACACAATGGGTCAAGTGGTTACCTCTTGCTGAATGGTGGTATAACACTTCCTTCTATACTGTAGCAAAAATGACCCCATTTATGGCACTTTATGGATATCATCCACCATCCATCACATCATCTTTAAGGGAAAATTCGAAGGTTCAAGCAGTGGAAGATCACATCGAGCATCAGCAAGAAGTTCTCCAACTCTTAAAGGATAACCCGAATTTGGCACAAAATCGAATGAAACAACAGGCAGATCAACATCGCAGCGAGAGAAGTTTTGATGTAGGAGATTGGGTATTTTTACGCCTACAACCATATAAACAAATGTCCCTCAAGCAAGCTAAGAAGGATAATAAATTATCGCCAAAGTACTATGGTCCTTACAAGGTGTTGTAAAAGATTGGTACTATGGCATACAAATTGGAGCTTCCTGCTTCTTCGCGAGTACATCCAGTTTTCCATGTTTCATGCTTAAAGAAGGTTATAGGTGAAAATCTTCCAGTTCAAACAGTATTGCCAGAACCTGATGGGGAAGGGAAAATCATATTGGAACCTGAAGCAGTCATGGAAAAAAGAACTCGACAACTACGGAATCGATCAATTTCAGAGTATCTCATCAAGTGGAAGAACTTACCTACTGAAGATTCTACATGGGAGGATGAGAATTTTATACGGAAGCACCCGGAGCTACTCAAGTGTTGAGGACAACACTTTTTTTGAAGGAGAGGGGCATGTTAGGTCCCTATATCACTAGTATAGCCCTTTATTATTGTTAGTGTAAACCCCTTATTGTTATTAGTGTACCCTTGTAACCCCCATTTTGTTATTATTGTGCCCTTAAATTATTATTGTTAGGTCGGCTAGGATTACATTGTGGCCCACTAGGAATATATTATGGCCCCATGGACTCCTATATATAGAAAGGAGGTTTTGTGAATTGTATCATCCAAGAATTGTTCATTCATGTAATGTATTGGAGGTTGCCCTCGAAGTGGCTTATTTCTAAGGCGTTGATATCTCATTTCTTCTATTTTTTGGAGTTGGTTGCATAACAAAAGGTGCTAGTCATGGTGTTTTGAGCTTTCTGAGCTTGATCTGTGTGTTTGGTTTCGTTTTGACGGCTGCTTGAGTGTTATGGAGCCTTGTTTGACTGACTGTGACCTTCATCCTTTGGTTGTATGCCCGTTTCTATTGATTTTACATTCTAGCCCTAGGGCATCTAGGTGCTATAGTGTGTCGAGCCTCCCGTAGGAGTTTTTGGTTTCTATCTATTCATTCAACCTTGTGATTGATTCTCTGCATTCGTTTAGTGGTTGTTTATCATTTCATTGCGTTATTTGAGTGATTGGCTTCTTCTTCATTTGAATTCTGCCTTGTCTCGTTTTGGGCCTAGATTACATGGTTCATGTGAGTCTTTGAGTGTCTTTTGATTTGAGGGAATTTTTGTCAATTTGAGGTTTGATTGTGTGCTTGCATTGAGTGAAATTTTATTGTTTTTACTCCTTTGCTATCACTTCTCAAATTGCTTGTTTCATTAGTTTTCATTTTTTTTAGTGCATTTTGCTCTTAAACATTGAAAATACAAAAAAAAACTCTTTTGCTTTGATTAGTTAATGAAAATCGAATCTTTTCTGTGTCATTAATGGTTAGTAACTTTGAAAGAAAAACTTTTAGTTTCCATTAGCTACATTAGAGTCATTACTGGTTGTTGTCTGATCATTTTGTTATTGTGTGAAAAGCTCTTAACTCTCTCATAATTAGCTTTCATCAAATGAAATGATATATGGTGGCATGTAGTGTGAATTTAGGAGATTTTGAGACATAACACTCGTTAGGGCCTGGAAACTGAAACATAATTGAAGATAAACATTAAAATTTATTCAATTTACACTAAGGCAGCATTGAAACATTAACGAAATATTTAGAGGTTTAGGCTAGAGACGTGTTCCAACATCTTTAAACCTAGTAGCTGTCGTTCGCCTCTTGGCTTTAGACAGCACTAGTACGGACTTGTGCTCCCTGTACCATCGCGTATATAAAGGGAGACCCCACTAGGTTTCTATCCTTTATCCATAGGAAGCCAAGTCCGCCACCCTATACCCGTGATACACCGGACACAGCATTCGGGGAGATTTCCTGCACATACGTTAAGTCCTTGGTTGATTTCCCCTTCATTTTGAAACCAAGGTGTATATTGTAGTTCACGGTTATTTGGTACACCCTTTGCCTAGCATTCCTGAGCGGCCATTTTGATCTTATCTGACTCCTTAAATTTGAAAAGATCACCAAGTGATTTTCCTTTCACGCTTGCTTCAAAACTGAAAGAGATAGAGTCATATTTCATCTGTTTCTCAACTCTTAAAACATGAAACGGTGAAGTTTCTAAGTTTCAATGTCGTAAAATAAATCACCCGCGATCACACGCCCTGTTAGATCTTGCTTGTTGGCCGTTTGATTGTGTGCCTTGATTCGTTTTAGCCCTGTGTTGTGTTTGATATTTTCCTTTTGTCATTATTGTCACAGTGGCGGAACCCTCAGTTTCATCTATTGGTAGTCCATATACGAAAGATTCATCAGAGGTCTCGGAATCCTCTGCTGAACATCAGCAGCCCATTGTTTCCGAGTTTCCCGACGAGGGACTGGTTCTGTCTGAGCTTCCCTTTAGAGGACCAGTTGAGTTCAATTGGCCCTTATCCGACCCTTGGTCTGGATTTGGAGTAGGGGGACATTTCCCTCCTCTTACATCGGGTTTGCCTTTTTTAGCTGTTGTTATTCCTCCTAGTCCTCGCCGTCTATTACGAGATCTAGCAGTAGGTTTAGATATGGGTGCATCCAGCCATTCTCCTAGTGAGGAAATCCCCACGTCTAGTGAAGATTACCAATTTTTCCCAGAAGACAACCCCGAATTATCTGTTATGTCTTCACCCAGTCCTTAGCCACCAGCAGGGTATAGATCTTTGAGTCAGATTATGACCCCCGTCGCCTCTATGGGGATATCAACTCCTTCTACGAGGCCGGTTATTCCTTCATTGAGGATGTCTCCTAGGACACCCATTACGTCATCCCCTCAGGTCACTTCTGTACCTGTCATGCCCACTGTCTGTGTGGCTGCATCTACACCTGTTGTTACCACTCAGTCCGTAAGGACCACATCGCTTCCTGACGACATCTATATAGCATTTTTTATGCCAGAGAACATCTCTCCTGAGGAGTATCGATTGTCTTTACAACAATATAACCCCGAGGTCGGAAAATCCTCTCAAGATCCCAACTGCCCGTAATTTTCGCATTACGCACAGGATGGTACGCCCGTGTACGTTTTTCCATATCAGTACGATGAGTACGGGAATCGTTTACGTTTACTCGCTCCAGAGGCTCACCTTCATGCTCAAGGTTTTCCGTCTAACCAGGCTGGGCAGTCTTATAACCTGCAAGGACAACCTTTTCAAGGTCAACCTTCGGGCCAGCCTGGCTATCCTTATGACTCGCAAGGACAACCCTTACAAGGCTACCCTTCGGGCCAGTAAGGGCCATTATACGGTCCGCAAGGACAGTATTACAACCCTTCAAATCAACCTATGCAGCCTCTCCCTTGATTCCAACCTGGGCAACCTCAAGGACTCACAGGTCAACCGGGGTACCAACCAGGGCCGGTATATGGTCCTGGGGGGAAAGTCCAACCTTCCCAACCCATGCAACCTCAGTATCCTATTGGTCTGAATGTTGCACATCAGCCTGGATCATCATATGGTCCTGCTACAGGTCAAACCGGTTACCAGCCACCACCTTGCTCCATTCCACCACCAGGCCAACCGGCTCATCCAGTACAACTTGGTGCTCCACAACAGCCAGGTCAACCTGCACAACCAGCATAACCTGTTCACCTGGGGCAACCTGTTCAACCAGGTCAGCCCATTCAGCCAGGTCAACCTGTCCAACCAGGCCAGCCTGCACATCCTATTAACCCTTCTCAACAGCCGATTTACTCGATGCCACAACCGAATCAACCGGTACACCCTAATTATCGCGCTAAGCAGGGTCCCACTTATCAGCAGCCCGCTCAACCTCAAGGCGGTTACTATTCTCAAGGTCCATCTCAACTGACTTATAACCCGCCCCCTCTTTTCAAAATAAAACCATAAAACCAAAAACATCAGAAAACACTAAACACAACGAAGTAGGAAGAGGTTACTTAGGCACATATAGTGCACCACACTTCAGCAGTTTACTGACCCTGGTTGACAATTAAATGAGCTCAATTTAGGAGACTAGGTTGAGACCAAACAGTTACTACCCTCATGGTCAATCGCGACCAACTTGTAATCCGCCCCAAGGTTCCCATTATTACACTCAAAAACCTGGCTACACCTATACTCAGCAACCAATCCACAAACTGCTCAAACGGGACCGAAATATAATTAGGGTCCATACTCTGGTTATCAACCCTCATACACTAGTTACCAGCAATCAAATCAGACTGGTTATATGCCCTATACCCCCTATGGTCAGAATCCTTCGGGACATAACCCATGGGGGCAAGGATACACTCAACCAATGTGGAGTACAGGTATAGGTCCTTATCGAGGGCCTGGCATGCCGTTTAATCCGCAATTTCCGTTCTTGGCTACCTTGGAGTTACCGGACGTTTCTAAATTAACCAATGACCCGATTCTTCATAATCCTTATTGGCCTCCGGTTCCGACCAAGGTACCCGGGGACTGCCCTAAGTTTGAAGGTAAAGCCGGTGAATACCCCCAAGCTCATGTAATGACCTACCATTTGTGGTGTTCATCTAATTCTTGGGTCGATGATTCAATTCGTCTACGTCTCTTCCAGCGCACTCTTACCGGTGTTGCCGCTAAGTGGTATATTGAACTACCCCATGGCATCTTTCAGGATTTCAATACTTTAGCAATGGCTTTTCTGACCCACTTTCAGTTACCGGTTCACTATGAAGTCGGGACGCATCTCCTGACTTCGTTAAAGTAGGATAAAGCCATCCACATATCCGATCATATTCATGAGTGGCGATGTCATCGTACGCTGATCAAGTTTGATATACCTGATCAACTACTAACTCTTTGGTTCACCACATCCTTTGTTAACAAAATCACTCAAGATATTTCTATGGGGGCATGTGTGACTGAAGAACAGGCCATCGCGTGTGCCCAGTATCTTGATCTGGTATACTCTCAGTCCGGCACGCTGTATGATATTTTGACTAATGCTCCACGCCCAGGAACCTCTAAAGCTCCACCTACCCCAGCGGTGGATGGTGTTATTGGTTCTGTGTCTCAAAATTCTCTAAAATCTTCGAATGGGAAGGAGAAGTACAATTCTTCCAATAATTATGCTCTCCCCGCTCCTCAAGATTTTGAAAAGACTGTGGAGATCAATGCCATTCAGGCTAATCCTATGGAAAAATCCTCCAAAGGAAAGAAGAAGGGAAAAGGGAAATCCAAACCCAACGCCCCAAAACTAGAGTCTTCCAAACCTCGTACTGAGGACAGTTCTCAACGTAAACCGAAGTACCCCTGACTTATTTGTGAAGGAGATCATTATACCAAGGATTGTCCCCGATGATATGAAATTAGTCAACTTCTCAAAGGCTCCAAATAAAATCCAGTAGTTCTTAAAGAACTGTTCCCCTCTCAGCAGACCCAGATGGTTGAACACCCTTCACCATCTGCACAATTTGGGTCCCAGGTCTTTATGATGAATGGTGCTGCACCTGTCTCAATTACTACACGTTCGAAGGATTATGCTGGATCACGTCAGGCAGCTGGGAAGGAAGTCATGGATGGCCCACCTCCTCCTCCTGTCTCCGGTCCTTTGTAAATTGAGAAGCCTACTATTGAACCTGTTGTGAGGCCACCTTATAAAGGTGTTCTGCGAAGGTTTTCCTACAATCCAAATTCCTGTGCCACTCAACATTACAGTATTGTTGAGGATTTGGCACAGGCGCCTTCTGCTATGTCCGCATTAGAAGTCCTTCAAAGTTTCCCTTCACAATGGAAAGCTCTGTTGTCTGTGATCGGTGGAGTCGATCCCACTGATTCTAGTCTTCTCACCTTCGACCTAGAAAACTTTACCCCCCGACTTCCGCATCAAATTTCTCTTGTGATACAAGTCAGGATCAACGGTCTTAACATCCATAGGGCCATTGTGGATGAAGGTGCTTCTACCTATGTCATGTCGTCTGCCTGCTGGAAGGCCATTAGCTCTCCGACGCTTTCATCATCTCCAAATGCCTTAGAGGCATTCGATGGCCGGGATTCGAAACCCCTGGGTGTTCTCGAGAGTTTTCTGATTACGTTACAGGGGAATACAGTCAACGTAGAAGTAGAAGTGGTTGATGCCAAGCTTAACTAAAATCTGCTTCTCGACCGCGGTTGGACTCACGCTATGCTATGCGTGCCGTCCACCCTCTTCCGAATTCTTAAATTTCCTCATGAGGGAAAAATCGTTATTGTGGATCAGTTTTCTTTCTTCACCTCCACCTCTGAGAACAATGTTCCTTACGTGGATCAGATCCCCAATCCCCCTGACAGTGTAGGACCCGGTCTCTTCAAGGACCCTGTCCTCATGGGTATTTTTCCCACGCCACCACCGCACACCGTTCAATTTAATATGATCTCTAGTTCTAACGACCCATGGATCATCCCTTCGCCTGAAACGATGACTGATTTTGGAGAATCGATGCCCCTAACTCCAGTAGAGCTTAATTACTGTGAAATTGTCATTGCATCTGATCCTCCTCCTTCTCAACATGCTCCCTTGAGCATGGCTTTAGATATCTATTCTCAATCCCCCTGGCTCGGCGAGGCCGACTCGCCTTATCCTCTTAAAGATATTTTCCCTTCCGATGAAGCCATTGTTGAAACAATGTCTCTTTAGGAGCTGCCTTGGAGAAATGGGCATCATCGTTCCTCCTTCATGCCCAACCTGGGGGCAATGTCCAATTTTCTAGAGCATGGTGTATCTGATCATCTCTCTCCTGAGCCTCCTCCGTTGAGCTCACCGGAGCACAGTTCCTCTTCTTGTGCCAAGCTCCTAAAACAATGAAACAAGTTGCTATGAGGACAGTTCTTTTGAGTGTGTCAACCTCGTTAAAAAATGAAACACGAGCCTGTTCAATTCGAGTTTTGGTATATTTAGTTCAAATCTCTTATGTTTTCAACCTTCACTCCATTTCCTATGGACTGAAGCTTGGGGGGCATGTACCTTGAATTGAGACACCATGCTGGAGGCATGCCCATATTCCTCAAGCATAGTTTGTGTTTTAAGCTTGCATAAAAATAAAACTCATTTCCAAGCATAGTTTGCATGTGTGCTTTAATATGTGCTTTTAAGCTTGCATAAAAATAAAATGTGTGATTAGATACATTATGTGAACTTTTTCATTGGGTCGTTTGTTATGCAACTGATACATTAGATTACATTGTATTGGAAATTTACATAGCATAACCAAACATCATCACATGTAAAAAGATCCGTCCAGAAATAGATATATAGATATATGTGTCGAATAGTTTGCAGTACATCACATAAAGTCCAAAAAATATACATGTTTGTCTGATAATATTCGGAGACAACATGTCTCTCAAAAAATATGCATATGAAAGCCCTAAATAAGCTAATCAACATGGTGCTCGTGGTAGCACGCCACCGCGCGCACCAATCACCTCAGCAGTCTGTGAAGGCGAATAGGCACCCCCACAGTGTGTCTTTGTAAGCTAATGGGACATCTGCCAGCCCTGCATAGTCCAGAATTCCCTGGGAAATGCCCTCTAGGTTCTGGATCAGCTCGCTCCCTTCACCACCCTCAGCTTGAGGGTCATGTACGAGATGGGTCCTCCGTGCAATGGGCGACATGCCTGCGGGCCTCTCTGGGCCAATGTCTGCATTCACATAAAATTGTTGTTAGAACGGACATGTATTACCAAAAAAATCATAAATACATAAAAATAAAAAAGAGAATCATACCCAGCTCCTCATCCCAGTCCTCCCCCTCCAGGAGCGGAAGATCGGGATCTCCGGTGAAATCGGTCCCAGCATAAGGCCAATCCTCAACCACGATTAGTTGACGCCGTAACCACCCAAATAACTCGGGTCTCCAAGACATCTGTTGACCTCCTCCTGACCTGGGCATAAGTGCTGCCCAGTGAGCCATCTTTGGCTCCCTTGATATCGGCTTGGCAACTATTGCCCCTTGGCCTTGGAATATGGGTAGTCGTTCTAGGATGAATGACACCATAATGGAACCGTAGCCAAACTACTTTAGTTTGGCTTTCTTGCATCTTGTTAGTTGCCTCTTGATATTGCTTGTCACTATTGTAGCCAAATCAAACAGTGTAGGATTCATACACCTGGAGGCTAGTATGAGTTGGGCCTTGGTTGCCTCATGTGGAGCTTGCGATCCTGCAGCTCGTGTAATGGTATGAAGCACTACCCTGAGTGCTATGTAGCGGACAGTGTGGATGTCCACCTTCCCGCTTCCCGATCCTGTTCGTGCCCCTGGGCACACTCTTGCCATTACCATCTCCATTTTCTCTCCGGAAGGTCTGCTGCCGGTTATGATTGGCACTAGAACTCTATGCGACAATCCAGTTATAAAGTAAACATCAGAGACCTCAAGAGCTAATACTTGGTCCCAAAGTTTGAATAATTCCTCATTTTCATCCCATATGTTGACCAAGTACTGCAGTAGCTCAAGTTGAGCTCGTAAGCATGGTGTAAGGAAGAATTTTTTGAGTCCACAATTCTTGAGTGCATTCATACAGGCTTCGTTTTCCATAGCCATTTCATCTTCCTCCCCATGTTCCCTCTCCTTCCATTCGATAACCATTGTGCCCAAATACCTGCATCAACATGATTAAAAATGAATTGTTAGATATTTGTTGCATTTGAAAATCCACATGGATGGCTCAAATTTGAGAAATATAAAGCGGAAAACCACGTTGCACCATTGGTGCGACCCCTTTGTGAGTAAAAGTCCATTGGCGCGGGTCCGTGCCCGATACCCGCGCCAATGGGCGGAGCCCTAAAATTTCAAAAGGTCTCCTCCAAAGGTCTAATGCAAAATGAAAACTCATAAAAGATGAATTAAAATGGAGCTTAAGGGAGTGCCTTTTACCTGGAACAGATGAGGATCTGAATGATGACCCGGATCAGTCGCAATCACCGCCGCAAGTTTGCACACAAATAGACCACTGTTGCTCTCCAAGTGAGGTAAAAAGTAAAAGTAAATTTGTGTTACCACTTGAAGCCTATTTATAACTTTTCAAATCCAAAATTAGGTTTTAAAAGTCATTTTTCTCAATATTTTAATATATTTTTGTCGAAAAATGGATTTTACACTTGCTTTTCTATGCAGCGACAAGTTTCTTCGCAGCTTCGACGGTGATACGAGTTGTGTTTTATACTTTTTCAGACTCGGTAAAAACATGAAAAAGTCATTTTGGAGTCATCTTTCAGATCTTTTCTAACTCTCTAAACATGAAAATATTTTCGAGTCCCTTGTCATTTCAATCTTGTTAAAGTGGTCCCGAAACGACATCTACCCAGTATACGTTTACCCCTTTTTCGGGTTGGGACAGATTATTTACGAAAAAGGAATACCCTAGCCTATCGCGACTAGGAGGTTTCCTCAGACATAGTTTTCTACCTTTTCAGATCTGAGGAACTATCTACGAAAAGGGACTGTTGGAGTTTACATTTCTGTTGTCTTTTAAAACTCTCTAAACATGAAAATACGCCGAGTTCTTCCTTTGTCAGACTCGTTAAAACCTGATGACATCGGATCCAGTCGTAATGACGATATTCGAGTTTCTCCTTCCTATGGCTCATTAAATGTACTAGGCTGGATTCGTCCGAAGGATGAACTTATATGACAAGCATACGCTATCCCCTTCAAGCTTGTTTTCAAAAATAATTGGGGTACTCGCCATAAATGGTGGGGAAAAATGGAACCAACATCATTGTCGTGTCGGCAGTATGTCGCTCTTCAACATGGAACTTGTCTACATTCGTGTCGGGTTGGGGACATCTCATCTCATTTTCCACTTGCCTCTGTGGGTTTTGGTGATCCCTTTTTACCTCTCATCTGCTCTCTGCCTCGTCATCATGACCTTTGATCTTTTGATGTCAAATACTGCCAAATCCACTGTCATGCCGCCGATATGTTCAAGAGAAGTTGACCTCTGCAAAAGTCTCAACCTTCCTCTGATTCTCGTCTGATCCTGATTCACAAAGACATTATGTTCCTCTGTCTCACGTCGATGATGTGGGAAATGCTATGGCCCACCTTCGATCAAGGTCACTTCCTGTCGACATCAGCTCATTATCCGGGAAGATGATCTAGAGACTCCCTTCTAGTACCTTGGAGCCTGCATGCCTTAATGGCAGGTTCTTTGCGTTCGACGTGAGGTTTTCATCATTGGCCTTCGATTGAGCGATTCTATGGGTGTTCGATGCCAGCTCACTGATTCACATGCCATAGATTGTGCCTATAGTACCTTGAGGATCATTGTCATTATTGGTGGTACCTCTCTCGTCTGTTAACAGCTTTCATCATTGGTTTGTAATCAAGCGATGTTATTGCGTGTTCGACTTCAGCTCACTTATTCACATGCTTGAACTTTTACTTTATTTAGGTTGAGATGGAGTGCAAGACCCTGGATTTTTTCTGTTAGAATCCAGGCTGCGATTTTGTGGATTATTATGATTGGTTACATGACTCACTGATAGGATGGCTACGACCATACCTGAGTCTATTTATCGATCCTTATTGGATGGCTGCGTCCATGCCTTGGATCTGGATTCTTGTATACTCTGTTATGGATGGTTGCGCCCATACCACATATATATCATGTATTTGAGATATCAGTTGTACTTCTCTACACAGGTCTTCCGACGGCAGTGTTTTCAGTTGGACACGTTCTTGTAAAGCATTTCACCCCTCTCTCTCTTTCGGGCCTCATGCTTTAGGGGGCATCTGTTACACAGAAATTTGTCACTATCCCTGTAATTCCCCGTCCCACACATTGGAGGGCTTATTCTGTGACCTGTGAGCAGTGACATGATCTGAAAATGCTTTCATGGCATTCCCCTGAACATGGAATTTCATTCCCCTAAAGACAACTCCTTGTGAAAAACCCTAAAAATAGCCTTTTTATCCCTGGCGCGACTCGTCAGTGTCATACCCGCGCCAATGGGGAAAATCATCCAAAGAGGGCGCGCCAACTGGCGCACTGTCTCAGTGTTGTACCCGCGCCAGGCTTAATAAGGAGTGTTTTTTAAAAATAAATGGCGGAAGATTGACTCCAACAAACTCCTGAAATGGACTCTAAATCGAGTTGGGAAATTTGGCTCCGGTTCTCCATGTAGAGGAAGTAGTTTTCCACCTCTCATGGAAGCTTCCTTGAGGATAAGGCCAATCCCATGATTGTAGGGATCCCAACTCCCCTTCCACCATCTATATAAGCTTGCCATTTCCCTTTGCAAGCTAGTCTCCAAGAGCCTTCATAGCCTAAAGAATGTTGCAATAGTCCTCATAGAGTCAAATCAATAGCAAGGAGATTGATGATCGAAGAGAGAGGCTTGTCCCCATTCCCGACAAGCTTTACTGAGACGTATTCCACTGATGACCCATCGAAGGAAGGTTCAGCGTCAGAGCCAGGTTGTATTTTCCTTTGTATGAATTAATGATAAGCGACTTTGGTTATGGTTCCACTCGTATTGTTCATTATGATCATGAGTTGTGTCTTCTCTGACTGATACATAATTGCATATATCAGATTTTACGCTTGTGTTTGTCGTGTTTCTTGTGTGTGCAGGTGTTCGATCGCGGCAAGAGAGAGGATTGTGATCTGCTGGAGCAAGGAAACGGGAGCGCAATATTCTATACAAACAACAACGTTGGACTTGAGGTAGGCCTTCATCACAAGTTGGTCTATTGCAATTAGGAACTTGCACCTTAGCGTGGTACGATTGTTGCTAGACCCAATCTGGGCTAGTAGGGATTGCCTCTGTCTGCAGAGGGGATTTACCTCTACAACACACATATATATGTGTCTCTTTGGTTTTATGTGTTTTGTGTGCTTGTGTTTTCTGCATATTTTATGAGTTGCATTGCTCTGTAATATATATAATTTTCTAACAACTGGTATCAAAGTCGAAGGTCTATTTGGCTGATAAACTCGCAATAAATAAGGGTTCCTGGTTCGAGTGGGAGCAATGGTGGAAGATGGTAAGTTTAGGGTCGATAAATTTAATGGCCAAAACTTCTCGCTGTGGAATATGCAGATGGAAGACTATCTGTATCAGAAATTTCTGTACCTACCATTGAGTAGAAAAACAAATAAGCCGATGACTATGACAGACGTAGAATGGGAGATTCTCGATAGAAAGGCACTCGGAACAGTACGGTTGTGCCTCGTGGAGTCGGTAGCCTTCAATATTTTGAAGGAAACAACAGCAGAGGGTTTGATTAAGGTGTTGGAGAAATTATATGAAGGCCTCAAACAAGGTATTTCTTATGAAACGTTTATTTAATATGAAGATGTCAGAAGGTGGATTTGTTGCAGACCATTTAAATGATTTTAATACAGTTACCAGCCAGTTAAGTTCTGTAGGGGTAAACATTGATGAGGAAGTTAGGGCTTTTTTATTTCTGTGCTCATTTCCAGAAAGCTGGAATGGTTTAGTTATGGCCATTAGTAACTCTGTCTCTGGATCTAGTACTTTAAAGTTTGATGATGTTGTCGGTGCTATCCTTAGCGAGGAAATGCGACGGAAAAGCTCCGATGAGACATCGGGTAATGCTTGAGTGCAGAGTCTAGGGGAAGAAGAATGGAAAGGGGAAAGAGATTAGGATATTGCAGTAAATCAAGGAAAGGCAGATCCAATTCTAGATTGGGGATAGTGTATTGGAAATGCAGAAATAAAGGACACCTAAAGAAATACTGCAGATCTCGGAAGGGAAAAGAAGGATACACACAGCAAGAAAACAATCATGAAGCAAATGTGACAGGTGATGTGTTACAACATACCTTGATTATTTCTTTCGAAAATGTTACTGAATCCTGGGTAGTAGATTCAAGGGCTTCATTCCATGCCACACCTGATAAGAAATAATTTCATGACTATGTTCAAGGAGATTTTGGACAAGTCTGTTTGGGTGATGATAAACCCTGTAAAATTGTTGGAATGGGTAAGGTTCTTGTAAAACAACAGAATGGAAACCAATGGCTATTAAAGGAGGTAAGGCATGTATCAGATCTGAAGAAAAATCTGATTTCAATAGGGCAGTTAGGTGGTGAAGGTTGTGTGACAAATTTCACAGATAAAAATTGGAAGGTCACCAAAGGAGCCTTGGTAATAGAAAAAGGCGAAAAGGTTGGTACATTGTATTTATGCAATGGTATTTCTAACTCTGTTAATTCTTTAACTTCCAAAGGAGCAGATGCAACATTATGGCATCATAGGCTTGGACACATGAGTGAGAAGGGGATGAAGATTCTTCACTCAAGAAATTTGTTGCCGAGTTTGAAGAATGTTGATTTGGATTTCTGTGAGAATTGCATTTACGGAAAATAGAAGAGAGTCAGATTTCTCAGAGTTGGGAAATAAAAGAAGAGAGAAAAATGAGAGCTTGTGCATACAGATGTATGGGGACCTGCTCAGGTATCATCTCTTGGTGTCTCTCGTTATTATGTTACTTTTATTGATGATGCAACTAGAAAATCTTAGATTTATTGTATTCAGAACAAATATGATGTATTTGATACTTTCAAGAAATGGAAATATTTGGTTGAGATTGAGACAGGAAAGAAGTTGAAGTGTCTCAGATCAGACAATGGAGGTGAATATTGCAGCAGAAAGTTTGATAGGTACTGTTTACAGCATGGAATTCACAGAGAAAAGATAGTTCCAAGAACACCACAAGAAAATGGTGTGTCATAAAGAATGAACAGAATAATCATGGAGCGTGCAAGGTGCATGAGATTGCATGCAGGATTTGTTGGACGGATAAATCGTTCTTGCGGACAAGACTGATCTCCCTAGTACTAAAAGTATCTAGCAACAAACAACCAAATAGACTAATATTTCTCTAAGCATATATAATATATGAAAAGCTCTATATAGGTGTTTAAATACCTACCTTATGTCCAATGCTTGTTTGAAGTTGTTGTTATCCTTCGCGCGCTTGAAGGAGTTTCGCTTGTAAACCTGCAGTCACAAACAAGCAAAGTATTACATAGCACCTATATAGACATCATCATAAACCATACTTATCATAGTGATCAAGGAATATATGAAATAAACCATTAACAAACAACTTATTGAGAAAAATGAGTATATTTGTATTAATTTCAAAAGAAAGAAAACCTTACAACCTAAGCCTTGATGTTGCACAGGCCTTCCCGGGGTTCGAAGCAGGAGTCTCCTCTACTTTTACAAGCTCTACACTCTTTCAATCAAGACAAATAGAGGTATGTAATCTCTCCTCACAAAAGTCTTGTTTAACTGAGTCTGAATCTCAACAACACTTATCTTCAAATATTATAAAGCTTCTAACTCCCTTTGAGGCTACCCAATGCCTCTTTTTATAATGGAAAAGAGGAGGTTTTTCTGTTCCAAATATGAAGGGATAGAATCCTCCTTCAAAGGGATAAGATCCTCACATCAAGGGGTTAGCTCCATAAGGTAAGGGATACATGTACCTTATCAAAGCGTACCTATTCCCGAAAATTCTCATCTAGAATATTCTAGAATTAATCTCAAATCAACTTTTTAACTTTAATTTCTCGCCTTTTTTAGTTTTACAGGAGTCCGCACCTATAACACATAGAAAGTACAGTTCTGATCCGCAGGATAGCTGAACATTAGGTGTGGGCCCGCAGGAAATGTATAGAGAAAGTGTGATACCAAAGTTTAGGAGATTTTTAGGAGCTTTTCTGTGATTTTCAAGGCTTGATATGAAGAATTGATATGTTAGACTTGCAAAAGGAGGAAGTATGAGTTATAATGAGCTCATACCCATAGCAGAATGTCAAGATGACAATTTTTAGTGTAACAGATTGCCCCCTAAAGTGCAAAGTCTGGAATAGATGAAACTGAAGCCTGTCATATATGAAGAGTGTAGTACTTTATCATTTGAAGAATCATCCTGTGGAAACCCCAGTCGGAACTTGTAAAAACATTCAATGCAAAATATATATATATATATATACATATCATCGCTGAGGTAGGCATTCCCATACTCAGATCAAAACTAACTAGAACTAACTTAAATTGTTCTGATACAGGAATGATTTTGAATACATCACAGTATAGGTATGTGTAGACACAGTATGGATGCAACCATCTGTTTATAAATAGTCTATTGTATGAATGATAAAAAAATTCCTCGCAGCCTGGATGGTAGAAACTAGATCCAGGGTCTTGATTTTCGCATCTCGAACTAGTACGATTCTATCCATGTGAATAAATGTGTTGAAGTCGAACATGGTAGAAACCACTTGATTACCAGTCAATGATGTAAACTGTTAACAAGTGTGAGAGTAACCACCAGTAATGTCAATGGCTCTCAAAGTACTCAGTACAATCCATGAAATGTGAATGAATGAGCTGAAGTCGAACATCTCACGGAATCATTCGATCGAAGGTCAATGATGCAACCTGTCGTCGAAGGCGAGAAACCTGCCATTAAGGGATGCAAATTCCAAGGTACTGATGATTTCTAGATCAACTTCCTAGATAAGGAGTTGTCGTCGATAGAAAGTGATCCATTGTAGGCAAGCCCACAACACAAAATCATAGATCAAGTTTTGAAAATATATTGGCAAGGACTGACTCAGGGATGGTCAAAATGGATGACAGATATTTTGCAGATGAATGGTTTATTTGAACTGTCCTCTTGAACACATAACGACACTGCAGATGGCTTGGTAACAATTGACCCAAAACTAATACCCAGAAACCGGCTGAAGACTTTCAATGTGGTTTGATTAACTGTCAGGAAAAGGATTTCCCAACCCAGGTGAATGAAAGTGTCGTGCTCAAGAGTGATTGACTGGATTTTCGAAAAATCAAAATATAACAAACACGCCCATTTTCCTCTTTTTTCCCCCACCATTTCTGGCAAGTACCTCTTTATTTTTGACAAGCTTGAGGAGGATAACATTTGCTTGTTTATAAGCTCATCCTTCGGATGAGTCCAACTTATTTTAAAATTCGAACCCTAAGAAGGAGTGGTCCGTTCCTGTTTTTTTTTAAATTGAATAGGTCCTTTACTGTTAAGTTTTAACGAGTCTAGTATAGGAGAAACTAGGTGTTTTTCAATTTTAAGGAGTCAGAAGAAAAAACATAAGAAAACTCCATGGGTGTACTTTTTCGTAAATTTAGTCTCTCAAGCCCAAAAAAGGATAAAATAATGCGGGAGAGAACTCTATTGACCGTAATTAGTCAACGCATACCTTTTTCGTAAATAGTCCATTTCAGTCTGGAAAAGGGGTAAAATTATACTGAAGGGACGATCATTCATTTACTTTAACGAGTTCGAATAATCAAATGCTCAGCAATCTTTTCATGTTTAGAGAGTCTGAAAAGGGCTTAAAAGAGGACTCATGATTTCACTTTTTCAGTAAGTTTTAATGAGCTTGAAAAAGGGATAAAAATGTACTCCTACAACCGACTTTCAATTTAATTTACGAGCAGGAAAAGACGGAAAGAACTCGGCATTTTCATGTGTTTTACGAGAATGAAAAATAGCAAAATGATCTCGGGATTTTCATGAGTTTAATGAGTCTTGAAAATAACCAAAATTGATTCCAACGTTTCGCTTTTTCGTAAAATTTTTTGAAAGAGTCCGAAAAAGTGATAAAAGTATGCTCTTTGTTGAAAAATGATTAGTTTTCCTAAAAAATCCAGTTTCTGCACAAAAACTTGAAACATTACACATACCTGTTTAAGATAAGTAAAAATGCTTTCAAAAATACCCTTTTTAAAGTGAAAAATAAACAAATTAAAAATTCATCTATTCGAAAAGACTTATAAAAAGGACTTTTTCAATTTCATTTTTACTGTTCAGTTTCAGAGTGAAAAGTAAAAAGCTTTAGGGTAAGAAAGTTCCTGTGAAGATTATGGAAAATCCGTCCGGCGAAATCGAGAACCGTCAGTCCCAGGTAATTCATGACCTCTTAATCTTGTATTTCATCTGTTTACAATTCAGTTTTAGGCTTTAGATTTTATTTTTAGGGAAAAATATGGTTTAAAAATTCGCCCGCAGGGGTCCGCAGGTAAGACACATGGGACCTACGGACCCCCGAATTTTTTCTATATAGAAAAAAGTCATGGGTCCACACTCATCACACAGAGCACGTGCGTTTCTACGCACTGTGTATAAAAGCTAAGTGCGGACCCCGCGCGTTTAAATTTAAAACTTAAATTTCTCATTTTCCGCCCAAAAATTTCCAAATTAGATTGTTCTAACTTATGTTTTTATGCATTGTAGGAGTAACAAGATGTTGATTTGGAGAGAATGCGAACATGAGGACGTGGATGACACCGCAATGCTCCATTTTCCCACAATGCAAGCATTGAAAGCATGCGGTATATATAAATTCTGGGCCATCCAAGGCATGAGGGCACAGGTAGACCTCCTGACATGGCTGGTAAACAGGTGGAATGTGCAGGACCAGTGTTTCATCATTGGTGGCCACCGGCTCGAAATTGAGCTGGAGGATATTTATTTTCTCACTAGTTTGTCCAAAAGGGGCGAACAAGTTTCTTTGTTTGGGACTAGGCCAGGTGGTCAGTCTGTCGCTAGTCTTCAACTAGAATTCTATAATGATCAGGCAAACCCTAGAGACAAACGGATTGACATTAAAAACATCATTCGTCCTGAGCTGAAAGTCATTGCATTTACTGTTACCAGACTGTGTGGGAGTGGTGTGCTGCATGTGGCTACCGGGTCCCAGATGCGTATTGCTGTGGACTGTTTTCGCGGCACCATCTTCAACTGGTGCGAAGTTGTGTTGGCCAATATAAAAGGCCAATTGACTAGAGCGAAGAATGGTAAACTAAACAAATTTGGATATGGATCCATCGTCATTACCTTTGCTCTAGAGAGGATCCCCATGCTAGCTCCGCAGAGTATTTCTGTTGATGCCGGTCGAGTTCGAGAACCTAGGATGACTCGTTGGGTCGCACTAATGCCCCGTCACAGTATTGAGGGCTCTGAGATTGTTCGATTTCCTCCTTCATATTTTCGTTGGCTGGATCGCCAAATTTTTACCATAGAGGATTTTCCATACGCTGGGATAGATTTCCGCGGCGACCGAGAGATGACTCTCCCAGCCGGGGAACAATGGGATGAATAAGGTAAAATCATTTTCAACAATTTCTAAGTTATATTTTTTTATTTATTTTTTGATCGTCTTTGAAGCTAATAACCAAAATTTTTGAATGCAGATGTGGGCCCACGGCGACCAGCCCATCTCCAACCTTATGACAGAAGACAACTAGCTGCAGTTGGACCAACCCCAGCCCCAGCAGGCCAATCAGTGGAAATTTTGTCTGACTTAGAGCATCATCTAAAGCGCCTGACTCTAGATATTCTAGAGATGGACATAGATGAGATTCCACTCAGATTATAGAGATACGTGATTGGTGTTCCAGGACCTTTTAGGAGGTTCCTATGTAGGGTGGCCTGAGCAGTGGTATCTTATCGTGATCACCATCAGTAATGGGATGATTGTTTGTAGACTCATATTTTGACTTTTTGTGTTATCATTCTACCGATCATAAGGTGTTTCCAACCTATGATCGAAGACGATGTATATTTTTGAAAACTCTCCTATACTACGATATATCACTATTTACCGGCTATCTGTGTACATGTTATAAATGTTATTTGTTTTATTGTTTTGATTATTGAAAATGTCAATTTATCATACTAGAAGCAACTACATCTGCTAATGTATTTAAATGTCTTGGAATATGTTGATATTAAATGTAATCAAATTCACGTTCCAAGAGACGAACTCTTAAAAATAATCGTAATAACATTGGATTTATAATGGTATAAACTCTGTTTAATTATAATACAACAAGTTCAGAATCCAACCTAACAATTAAACTCCGAATCCCAAATGATATGGATTCAGACAATAACTCAATCACTGCACTATACTCGGAAATGTTATTCGTTGTTTGACCAAGGCTTACCCCATACATGGAAACTAACTCGTCAGAGGGTGAATAGATAACCCAAGCTGCGGAAGAAATGTTCCGTGTACTACAACAAACACCATCAGCAAAACCAATGTAGGTTTGAAGAGACGTCGACATCTGCAATATCAGGAGTAAAACTCAGATAAGAAGGAATAGTGATAAAAACACACTTCTAAACTAGGCACACTTTTCTAATCTAAGACACACCAGCAGTAAAGAAATCTAATCTAATAAAAAATCTCCACACCAAGTTTTAAGCATAATATCGCTTTAGATAAAGCCCATTTCTGGGTTTATCCAAAGGGATACCGTCAAAATCTATCAACTCATAGGCCCCTTTTGCTAACTTTCGTTTGACAATGAAAGGACCATGCCACATAGGCATGAATTTCCCAGCCCCTAGTTTATCGTTGGCTTGATCATAAAGTAAGACTAGGTCTCCTTCTGAAAAATTTCGAGGGGTAACACTTCTATCATACTGAGCTTTAATTCGTTTAACATGAGCCTCGTTTGCTATTGCAGCATTTCGTCGATTCTCATCTAGTTAAGCCAAGTACAAGAAACGTTTCTCCTCTTCAGACGTAGCTGGGAGTAATTCTATGGCTAATTTCAGTGACGGAATTTCGCATTCAATCGGAAACACAGCTTCCAAACCGTAAACAAGTTGAAAGGGAGTGAAACCAGTTGATGTTTTTACCGAGGTTCGATATGCCCAAAGTGCTGAAAATAACATGGAATGCCAATTCATCTTGTGAATACCAATAATTCATTTGATCATGGTGACTAAAACTTTATTGATGGATTCAACCAGACCATTGGCTTGTGGATAATATGGAGTGGAACTATAATGACGCAGGCCAAGTTGATCTGTCAGTTCAGTCATCATGACATTCCGAAAATGACTTCCATGATCTGTAATAATGGCTTGAGGAACACCGAACCTAGCAATTATGTGATTAAACATGAAAGTTGCAGCAGTCTTGCCGTCAGCTGAAAATGTAGGCATCGCCTCAGCCCACTTAGTAAAATAATCTACTGCTAAGATAATATACGCATGCCCCCCGCCAAGTGAGGGTTACATGTAATAAAATCGATACCCCATTTGGAAAAAGGACCAACAACAATTATAGGGTGAAGAGGAGAGGGTGGCATGTGCATTTTACGATCAAAAAGTTGACAATTATGGCATTTGCGGACGGCATAAATACAATATTTGAACAATGATGGCCAGAAATAACCAGTGCACAATATATTTTGGGTAGTGGCATACCCAGACATATGACCGCCACATGCTCCAGAATGGCAATCATTTAAAACCTTTTCAGCTTCATCATGAGTAAGACAGCGTCAGAAAAAAGAATCCGCTCCACGACGATAAAGTGTATCTCCAATAATATTATACTGTTGGGATTGGAAGCGTATTTTCCATCGCTGAGATCGTGAAATTTCAGGCCAAAAAGATTGGGTTTGGAGATAAACAATAATATCTCCATACCATGGATCGAGAGTACTGATAAGAAAAAAATATTCGTCCGCAATGGACTCTTCTGCCACTGTTTCAGTATCAGTAGAGGGGAAATCACACATTAGTTCCGCAAAAACCAAAGATTTCTTTGCCTTGGATTTTTCAAATTCCAAGTCAAATTCCTATAGGATGATTATCCATTTGGAATACTTGCCCCCTAGCAATTGTTTGGTCAAAATGTACATCATAGGGTTGCAATAAGAAACTACCGTAGTTTTGCGTAACAAAATGTAATGCCTAAATTGTTGGACAGCTTGTACAGCTGCCAAGGCCAATTTCTCCACATGTGTGTATTTGATCTCAGTCGGATGCAGATTTCGACTATGATAGAAAATCACATGTTCATTGTGAGATTCATCTTCCTGAACTAATACCATCCCAATGGTGGAATGAGAAGCGGCGAGGTACAAAAATTAATCCTGATTGTAGTTGGGAGGATGCAATAATGGTGCATGGGTCAATGCGTGTTTAAGAGCATCAAAAGATCAATCAACAATCTCATCCCAAAAGAATGGAATGTTCTGTCTCAACAATCGGGTAAAACCCTTTGTAAGTTCGGCATAGTTAGGAATGAATCGACGTAAAAAGTTTGCTTTCCCCTGCAAACTTTGGAGTTGGCGTAAAGTCGAAGGAGGAGGCAATTTAACAATAGCTTCGACCTTTAACGGATCGACCCGAATTCTTGCTTTTGAAACAACAAATCCCAGTAAACGACCCGATTCTACACAGAAAACACATTTTTGTGGATTAAGCCTAATTCGATAATGCCTACATCTCATAAAGATGGCTCTTAAATGAGTGAGATGATCGGCCCTATATGATGAATGAGCAGGTGAATCATCGAGATAAGGCTGCAAAATATGCTTAATGTCATGAAATGCATAAGACATTGCTCGTTGAAAAGTTTCTCCAGCGTTCTTTAATCCAAAAGGTAGTTTGCAATAAGCAAACGTCCCCCATGGACAAATAAAAGATGTTTTCGGTTGATCAGCAGGGAGTATGTTTATTTGATTGTAGCCCAAAAAGCCATCCATAAAAGAAAACATTTCACTGCCAGCACAATCATCAATTATTTGATCGATATAGGGGGTTGGATAATTGTCTTTAGGACAAGCTCGATTTATATCCCTATAATCGATACATACTCTTATGGTCCCTTGTTTTTTAGTCACAGGAACAATATTCGATACCCAATCCGTTAAGGGGATTGGATAAATGAATCCTGCATGAAGTAATTTTTCAACTTCTGCTTTGATAGCAGCAGCTTTTCTAGGATGAATTTGGCGTAAACGTTGACGAACAGGTTTAGCATCCGGGTAAGTCTTAATTTCATGTACAATGATTGACGGATCAATTCCTGGCATTTCTTCATGGGACCAGGAAAACACATCACGGAATTCTTGAAATAGGGCTTTATACGCTTTAATTTCATCTTCAGTACAGCAAGCACCTATATGAATGTTTTCAATTATTCCTGTTTTTACTGAAATGTCAATGGGAACCGTTCGAGATATATTTTCTAAATTTAACTCAGAATCAGGATTTTGCGAAGGATTCTGTGGTTCTTTAACATATTCAGCAGTAAAAATTGAAGCAAAATCATTTTCAAAATGATCTAGCTCAGGTAAAAATGAAGATCGGTGATGTAGATATTCCCACGGTAAATCGTCAACAGACAAAACATCATAAATTTTCTCATCAGTATGAACAAGCTCAGGAAATGTCATTGTGGCTGTACTAGATATAGAAATTGATTCCTCATGGATCCCATTCATTGGATCAGTTTCATTTGAAGAGGGGTTGGAAAGTGACTGTACAGCCTGATACGCAATTTCAAATGGACTCAAAGGCATTATGCCATCAAATGAATCTAACTCGGAGTCGGAAGGTACGATCCAAGGATCATCAAACTTAACAGTGTCTGACGAAATCATGTGAATATTTGCAATAGAAGGTGATATGTTAGGAGGAGGAAAGGAAAAAGTTCCTAGTAAACCAGAATCTTTAATGAAACCTACTCCAACATCCTTGTAAGGAATAGCCATTTTTCCAACATGCTGGATTGTTTCTGTAGAGGCTGGGTCGGAAGAAAAATATGTTAACTGATCTATTGTAACGATCTTTCCTTGATATGGAAATTTTATGAGTCGAAAGACCGAAGAAACAACAACATTCATAGCATAAGACCAACTTCAACCTAGGAGAAGGTTGTAATCTAGAGGGGCATCAACCACTTCCACATCTAGATTTACTATTTTACCTTCGACCCCTATGGGTAAACCCTGAAAAATACCAAAAGGTTGAAAACCTCGACCATCAAAGGCCTTAAGAATCGTCGGAGATTGGTTAAGTGTAGGAGAACCAAGCGATTTCCAACACTGAATCGACATAATACACATTGAAGCTCCCTCATCAATCATAGTCCGAAATATTGGTCTGTTTTTTACTAACACTGGAATCTGGAAAGCCATTTGGTGAGGTAGACGAGGTGTACTATTTTCTAAATCGAAGATTATAAGGTTAGAATCCTGAATATCAACAGCTCCTATAGCAGACAAAATCAATTTACGCTGCGCTGGGCATGATTGTAGCATTTCCAAAGCCGACATTGCTGAACGAGAAAGAGCTAAGTCTTCAACAATGTTGTAATTCTGAGCAGCTCTTGCATGTGGATTGAAAGCTAATTTACGAAGAACACCTTTAGCAGACGGTTTGATTATTAAGTCTGGATTTTGTTTCTCGATCTGTAGCAGACTAGAAACAGAAGGAGGTGTAGTTGATGCATTTGTATTAGAATATTCTGCTTCTTTACCATCAACAGGATTCTTAGAACCATAATATTGCGATCGCGTCGCAACCCTTACATGAGACATCATGATAATAGGTTGTTCAAAAGTAGTCGAAGTAGAACCAACCATATTACTATCTTGAATTGGAAAAGGATCCTTCAAGACAACAGGTTGTTGCGATCTTTTAACGAATTTCGTAACTTCGGCTCAATATGGACATTCTTTCATGAAATGATCTTCTTCACAAATGAAACAAGGATAGCGAGGTTTATGTTTTTCGTCATTGGATTCATTTTTATCAGTTTTCTCTTTTGAATTCTTTTTGTTTTTATTCTTCCCTTTCTTTTTACCACCGAATTTAGATTTGGTCGTAGATGTCTCTACGACATGAATATCAGCAGAAACTTCAGGGGAAGATTCTCCTTTCGGGGAATCAGGTAAAGTTATAATAGGAGAACAATTCTTTGAAGATTTCTTCTTGCTTTTAGAATTGACTGTACCAATCATACCGTCAGTGACATGAGACCCTGAAGGAGCAGCAGCTATTTGACCTTGTTTTGGAAGGTCTGGGATTTTTTCATGTAAAGTACCTGACTACGTATAAACGAGGTCAAGGTACTGAGCTTGAGAAATTACTTGCTCTTCAGTAACAACACCAGCTTTAGCTACATCTTCAGTAATCTTGGGTAACAATGATTTAACAAACCATTCCACCAAAATTTGATCCGGAATATAAACTTTTACCAAACGTCTCCTACGTTGCCATTCATGGATATGATCAGAAATATACGTAGACGCGGATTGTTTCAGCGAAGTTAATAATTCTATGCCATTGTCGTATCTGACTGGCAACTGAAAATGAGTCAAGAAGGCAGTTGCTAACTGACTGAAGTTATGAAACGAGCCTCGTGGTAACTCGATGTACCATTTGGCTGCAAGACCAATAAGAGTTCTTTGGAAAAGACGTAAGCGAATCGAATCATCAATGATTGAATTAGATGCACACCAGAGGTGATAAGTCATGACGTGATTTGATGGATCCTCTCCTGACTTACCTTTGAATTTTGGTATATCACTGGGCAACTTATGTGGCATTGGCGGCCAGTTCTGATAATAAAAAATTGGATCATTCGTAAGGCGCGTCAAATCAGGTAAATCTAAAGTTGCTATAAATGGTAATTGATGGTTAAGATCACGAAAACCTTGAGTAGCCAAAGCAGTTCCAGGAGGTGGATACCCAAGATAGCTGGGAATCGAATTTGCATTAGGAATTGTGTAACCTCTAGGAAAACCAGGATTAATCGTACCAAACTGGGGTTGTTGAGGCTGTTGATAAGTATAGCCAGGGTAAGGTTGATACTGATAGTTTGGATTTTGTATATAGGGACCGAATTGCGGTTGTCCCTGGTACGGTTGATATGTAAATTGCGGTTGACTTGTGACAATTGTACTTGTACCGGTTTGTCCTGCAGGTATCTAAACCGAAGTCTGAACTGAAGGTCCTGACTGAGGTACAGAGACTTGAGGGATTTGCATGGATACAGGGATAGCCGAACTCGGGGTTACAGATACTCCAGAAACAGGTGTTGTAGGTTGGACAGTCATTGCAGCTGTTGTAGAAGTTTGAGGTGGAGTCTGAGGTGAAATAGGCCCAGCCTGCTGAACAGTACTAGGTGCAGAATTTTGAATAGTTGGCTGGACAGGTTGCTGGGTTGGACCAGAAATCAATAGTTTTCCAGGTTGATAAGGAATCTGCACACCAGGCTACATAGGCTGTTGATATTGGGATGGATCCCACACCATCATTCTGGGGTATTCTCCCGCAGAAGGTTGAACATAAGGACCATAACCTAGTTGAACGTAGGGTTGATAATTTAGTGGTACATTTCCAGCTCCTTGAATAGATGGTTGAACAGAAGGCTGTTGGTAACCTTGAATTGGGTACTGACCTTGAGGTTGATAACCCTGAGGCGCGTACTGAAGCTGGGGTTGATAAGGACCCTAAGGATCATATTGAGTTTGGGGTTGACCTTGAGGTATGTACTGTCCTGAAGGTTGATACCCTTGAGGTATGTACTGTCCTTGGGGTTGTCTCCCAAAATAATATGATTCCACAGTTTGTCCTGGGAAAAAACTACCTTGAGGTTGTGCCGCGGGTGGTAACTGATTACCTTGAGGTTGCCCTCCAGGTGGTAACTGACTACCTAAAGGTTTCCCCCCCAGGCGGTAACTGACTACCTTGAGGTTTCCCCCCAGGCGGTAACGGATTTCCTTGAGGTTGCCCCCCAGGCGGTAACTGACTGCCTTGAGGTTGTGGATTGGGAACATTACCAGACATCATAAAAATTTCCTCTGCGTTCGATGTTTCAATTTTAAAACCATTAAAACCAGATGATAACACATCTTCAATGGGTTGAGGATCTGCTCCTGAGAAAGTACCAGATAGAGCCTGGTATCCCGAAGGAACAGAAGGACCACCGTGTAAAAATGATTCCGAAGTCTGGGAAAACATGGATGACTCTCCTGCCATAATGGATGGCCGATAGTAACCTCTAGGTGTAGGGTGAAATGGAACTCGAGGTGGATGAAAAGCAAGACCCGGATTCTCTAAAAAATTTGTTAAGGATAGATACCAAGGACTAGTTCGAATAGGGCTATAGAAAATAGATTCAGGCTCCCTAAGATTTAAATATTGAGGGGAGTCAGGAAGAGATATATCTTTGTCTGGGTTAATAAGTTCTTCAATAGAAATAAGACTAGCCGGAAGATCATCAGTGACGATATTTCTTACCCTAGGTGAACCAAGATCGCTAGAAGTTGGTGAAATAAATCCTGAGGATGTTTCCAAAACAGAAGGTTCAGTTTCAGGTTCAGAGATTTCAGGTTCATCAACTAGTTCACTGGAAGGAGAAATATAACCAGTAACTTCAGAAACTGAAATCGGTTCTTGAATGTATTCTGTTGTGGGTGTTTGATAATCAGGATGAACTACAATGGATGAAGTTCCAATTTCTGTTGATCTAATCCTACTGCTGCTAGATGATACCAGAGCACGTAGCCCTTCAAGTTGGCTTGGCGTATATTCAGGGGGTTTCCCTTGTAGTCTCTGGGATTGTCTTGGCAGGTTCACCACAATTAAAAATTAATTAATCACACGCAAACAAAGAAAAATTCAATGAAAACACCTAAAGTCTTTAAGAAACAAACAGTTGAATCATACGCTTAAAAAATCTAAGAGTTCAAACCACACACAAATAGTAACTTTTCGTACTAAAAACACTAGTTGGTGATGAAATCCAATTTAGTAGAAATTTAATACGAAAAGGGCGGTTGGAACAGTTACCCTGACAACCTGCTTAATGAAACAGACCGGTGCAAGTTTCTCCACTATACCATCTCGAGTGAAGATAATCCTCCGGAGAGTCCAAGTGAGTCTAGCCGACGTCTGCTCCAGGTACAGTGGGATCTTCCCTCCACCGCCACCTTAGGAAAGAATCCTATAGATTATGGCCTCTAAGGTTACCAACAGAAACAAATATCCCTGGGGGAACAGTCTACGATCCGACACACACGCAAGGGCAGAGTAACAAAGCTCAATCCCCTTGAAGGCTTCTTGAAATAATCCAAGATATGCCGACAAGTGACCCCAGGCTCCTCGACAATGATCTATCCAAAGTTTACCGTTGTTAATACGTGTATATCTTCTATCGTTCCCAATGAGGAAGGATTGATTACCTCACTGGTTCAGATATGATCTCGTGCTTGACTCCTTTAAGAAAAGCTTCCCAGAGCATATATGAAACAATTGGAATTTCTTCCTACTGCAAGATTTGTCTACTTGTTTGTTTTTTACTACCTTGGAGAGTTAATTACTCCCTACTCCAAGATACTAGCCTAAGCTATATTGGTGATAAGAGCCCTATAAAATAAAAGATTGCTAGATGAATTTTAATTAAGCGTTACTTTTATGAGCTGTTTCTTGAGTCAATGGGTGCGGAAATGAAACTTTGGTGGTGTGAAGACTCGAATTCCAAAAACACTAAAAATGCACCTAAGAATGATAATCAATTCTTTTTCTTTCAATGAAATTCTATCTAAAGAAAGAGTTGGAGAATGCAATTCTATTAATAAACAATTCTTCCTTTAAACATAAATAATGATTGAAAGAAAATATTTTTGTCTTTTCCAATAAATGATTGAAGCTCACAACGAAATCCCTTTTCTTTCAAAACTTGTAGCTACAAAAAAAAAATTCCTTCAAAAGAGATCTACAAATTTCTAAAAAGCACTCAAAACTACAAAACTAATCTTGAGATCTAAAAAATTTTAAAACAATCTAAACGAATAAAAGCCTAAAGATTTTTTGAAGAATGTTTTACTTAGTTGTTCAGCAAACTAAGGATCTATTTGTCCAGAATAACAAATAGATCAAAAACACTCAATTATGTGTTAAAAAATGAAATTCAAAAACCAATAACAAAGTTCTTTTTCGAAGATTTGCAAAGAAACAAGTAGCTCTAATTCTCAATAAAGGATGATTTCACAAGCAGGTCAGATTCAGCAAAAAGACAAGAAAACCGATGTAATCTGAGGTCTTTCAAAATGTCAAATGCTTCAAATTTCTACCAAGACCAAGTGAAATGCAATCCAAAATGCAAAGTCTTCTAGAAAATCATCAAAACATCAACACTGTTGGGATTCATTCATAGAAAGTTTTTGACAAAAATAGCAATCAATCTGGGCAGAAATAAAAAATACTAAATCAAAATAAAGACAAACTAAAGAAAGAAATCTAGAGTTTTTCTAAAATTTAAACAGGGTCCGCAGGCTTCCAGAAGTACAAAGTGCGGTACCGCATTGTTTACTAGAAGAAGATGCAAAACTTCCCGCACTGTCAAAAGAAGACAGAGTGTGGTTCCAGAAAAATTAGAGAAAAACACTAAAGATTTGAAAATTGTCTAAAACAGAGAAAGCCTAAACTACCCAGGCAGATGTTTATCAATCAAAAACTAAGAAAAATGTTTCCTCGAATCAAAATAAAAGAGAACAAAAAAAAACTACAAGTTTTTCCCCAGTGGAGTCGCCAATTTGTTGGACGGATAAATCGTTCTTGCGGACAAGACCGATCTCCCTAGCACTAAAAGTATCTAGCAACAAACAGCCAAATAGACTAATCTTTCTCTAAGCATATATAATATATGAAAAGCTCTATATAGGTGTTTAAAGACCTACCTTATGTCCAGTTCTTGTTTGAAGTTGTTGTTATCCTTCGCGTGCTTGAAGGAGTTTTGCTTGTAAACCTGCAGTCACAAACAAGCAAAGTATTACATAGCACCTATATAGACATCATCATAAACCATGCTTATCATAGTGATCAAGGAATCTATGAAATAAACCATTAACAAACAGCTTATTGAGAAAAATGAGTATATTTGTATTAATTTCAAAAGAAAGAAAACCTTACAACCTGAGCCTTGATGTTGCACAGGCCTTCCCGGGGTCCGAAGCAGGAGTCTCCTCTACTTTGGCAAGCTCTACACTCTTTCAATCAAGACAAATAGAGGTATGTAATCTCTCCTCACAAAAGTCTTGTTTAACTGAGTCTGAATCTCAACAGCACTTATCTTCAAATATTCTAAAGCTTCTAACTCCCTTTGAGGCTACCCAATGCCTCTTTCTATAATGGAAAAGAGGAGGTTTTTCTGTTCCAAATATGAAGGGATAGAATCCTCCTTCAAAGGGATAAGCTCCTCACATCAATGGGTTAGCTCCATAAGGTAAGGGATACATGTACCTTATCAAAGCGTACCTATTCCCGAAAATTCTCGTCTAGAATCTTCTAGAATTAATCTCAAATCAACTTTTTAACTTTACTTTCTCGCCTTTTTTAGTTTTACAGGAGTCCGCACCTATAACACATAGAAAGTGCGGTTCTGATCCGTAGGATAGCTAAACATTAGGTGCGGGCCCACAGGAAATGTATAGAGAAAGTGCGATACCAAAGTTTAGGAGATTTTTAGGAGCTTTTCTTTGATTTTCAAGGCTTGATATGAAGAACTGATATGTTAGACTTGCAAAAGGAGGAAGTATGAGTTATAATGAGCTCATACCCATAGCAGAATGTCAGGATGACAATTTTTAGTGTAACAGGATTGCCTTTACAATCTTGGGCAAATGTTGTAGATACTGCTGTTTATCTAATAAATAGAGGGCCTTCAAGTTCCTTGGATGATGGTATTCTAGAGGAAACATGTATAGGTAAAAAGGTAAACTACTCTTTTTTAAAGCCTCTTGGCTGTGAGGCCTTTTTCCATATTAATAAAGAAAACAAAACAACGCTTGAGGCAAAATCAAAGAAATGTACCTTTATTGGATATGGTGTTAATGATTTTTGTTATCGCTTATATGATTATGAAAATCACAAAATCATTAGGAGCAGAGATGTAATATTCAATGAAAAGGTCTTGTATAAGAATCAGTTGCAGGAAAAGAAACAAGAAAAAGAAAAAAAAGAATACACAGTTCTTGATGAGATCACAAAAAACGTAAAGGTGCTCGAAAATAATAATAATCAACAACCACAACAACAACAACCACCACAACAGCAACAGACACCTCAAACACCTTAAAGTGGTGTTAGAAGATCTACCAGGATAAGTAGACCCCCTGAACGATACTCTCCTTCATTATATTATCTATTGTTGACTGATTCTGGTGAACCTGAATGTTATGAAGAAGCAATGCAGGTTGAAAGCAGGAAGAAGTGGGAGCTAGCCATGGAAGAAGAGATGGAGTCCTTAATGAATAACCAGACTTAGGACTTAGTCAGGTTGTCTGCAGGTAAAACTACATTGCAGAATAAATGGGTTTACAGGCTAAAGGAAGAATATGGAGGAAAATAGAGGTACAAAGCTAGACTTGTGGTGAAGGGGTTTGCATAGAAGAAAGGTATTGATTTTGATGAAATATTTTCTCCTGTTGTTAAGATAACTTCAATCAGAATTATTTTAAGTCTTGTAGCAGCGGAAGATTTACAACTTGAACAATTAGATGTAAAGATATCATTTCTTAATGGAGATTTAGAGGAAGATATCTATATGCAACAACCAGAAGGATATGAGGTCAAAGGGAAAGAAAAATTAGTGTGCAGGTTAAAGAAGAGCTTGTATGGCTTAAAACAAGCTCCAAGGCAGCGGTATCTAAAATTTGACAAGTTTATGTCTGAACAAGGTTATACTAGATGTCACTCTAATCATTGTGTTTATCTGAAAAGGAAAAATGATGGCATCTATATTATATTGCTATTGTATGTAGATGACATGCTTGTTGCAGGTTCTAACATGCAGGAAATAAATGTGCTTAAAAGAAAATTGGCAAATTCATTTGCAATGAAGGATTTGGGAGCTGCAAAACAAATCCTTGGTGCGAGAATAACTAGAGATAGGAAAAATCGCAAATTATCACTGTCTCAGAATGAGTACATACAAAAGGTGTTGAAAAGATTTAATATGCAGAATGCAAAACCAGTTAGTACACCTCTTGCTAGCCATTTCAAACTTAGTAAGGAGATGTGCCCCAAGACCCAAGAAGAAATGGACTACATGTCTAAAGTTCCATATGCATCAGTAGTTGGAAGCTTAATGTATGCAATGTTCTGCACAAGGCCTAATATTGCACATGTAGTGGGAGTTGTAAGTAGGTACATGAACAATCCAAGAAAAGAACATTGGATGGTAGTGAAATGGATTCTCGGATATTTGAGAGGTACCACAAATCAAGCACTATGCTTTGGTGGTTCAAACATTGCTCTACAGGGATATGTTGATGCAGATATGGCAGGTTACAGAGATAACAGGAGGAGGACTATAGGATATGTATTTACTATAGGTGGAACAACTGTCAGTTGGGTTTCAAAAATCCAAAGTGTTGTTGCACTTTCAAAAACAAAAGCAGAGTATGTTGTTGCTACAGAGGCTAGTAAAGAAATGATTTGGTTACAAAGGTTTATCGATGAATTAGGTAAGAAGCATGATACGGGCACGTTATACAGTGATAGCCAAAGTGCCATTCATCTTGCAAAAAACTCAACATTTCATTCCATGACTAAACACATACAACTCAAGTACCATTTCATACAGTCAGTATTGGAAGATGGACAGTTGAAGTTGGAAAAGATACACACTAGCCAGAATCCTGCATATATGCTAACAAAAGTTGTAACCAGGGAGAAACTGAGAACGTGCTCAGTTTCAATTGGTCTTCAAGGATGATGATGAAGATGAGAAACATCCAGGTCCAAAGAGGAGTTATTGTCCAGCAAATGAAGCAGCGGTGGAGTTGCTACAATCAGTGTCCAAGTGGGAGATTGTTGGGTGTGGAGCCTAATTATCTTGTTTATTTTGTATCACAACATTGGACCCCTGTACCTTAATGGGGGCAACAACTCCACCCATAATTAAACGCTGCCTGGGGGGTCCAGGGGGGGCGGTTGCGACTTTATGGAGGGGCAGCGCCTCCGAAGCTAAAAACAAATGTAAAATTGCCTTGTAAAAGTATAGTAATTTCTAGTCAATCTAGGTCGTTCATTAGGAGGATGATCTGACAGTAGAAGTTATGTTTAGTTTAGGGTTTTTTTCCCTAGAAGGCAATCCCTCGCTTGTATGAGGGTATTGTATTGCGGTTGTGTATTGTATGTGTATTCTCGGAGCGAGAAATAGATAGGGAGACTATGAGAGACAACAAAGGATATTACAACGGATCTGCTGTAGGTTGTGTCTCTTCATTTTGTTGGATAATAGAAAGGAAGGACTGGATGTTCGGGGTGGACATAGCCCAAATTGGGTGACCACGTATATATGTGTCTCTCTGGTTTTATGTGTTTTGTGTGCTTGTGTTTTCTTCATATTTTATGAGTTTCATTGCTCTGTAATATATATAATTTTCTAACAATATATAATCCTAGCATTAGAGAATGAGAAGGGGGCTTAGGACCTAATTTCAAAGGGGCTAGGGGACCTAGAGGGAAGGTAGCAAGAGAAATCGATAGGGGAACCCCCAATAGTGGTGATAAGGGGATTAGGAGTCCAATTATCACAAACCATAAGCCCTTAACCCATAACCATTGAATTCCATATCCCCTTAACCTCCAATACATAATCCCTTAACCTGTACACTCATAAATCATAACCCATAAACCCCCTCACTCATTAAATCTTAAGACACTAACCCCTAACCTATAATCCATGAACCTCATAAGCCATAACTATGTATCCTCTTAACATGTGACCCTTAACCCCTTACCCTTCACCCTTAAATAGCTTAACTTATAACCCCTTAAACATCTAAATCCCCTAAATCTTAATTCCTTAACCGCTAAATCCCCTGACCCTAAAGCCCTTGGTCCTTAACCCTTGAACCTTGAAGCTCTTAACCACTATGTATCCAAGGCTGAAAATAACACCCCAAACCAACACATTGACCTCCTAGGAGAATCCTTAACCTCTAATTGAGCATACTGAAAACATTTGATTTTTAAAGAGCTAGATATTGGTTATGAGGGTATGCGTTTGTGGGTGATGCCATTATTACCATGTATACCAAACGTAGAAAAATTGGATAATTTGCAAAGAACACTGTTACCGATGAAATAGGTAACCTGACCTCAAAACGGGAACTCTAACCCAGAAAGACTCAAAAACCATGAAAAAACACCCCAAAAACAAAAAAAAGTGTATTCTAGAACGCACTTGGTTTTTTTTGAAGGTCAAATTTCAACATTTTATAAAATTATGCTAAAAACAAAATTGTTTCTTGAAAAAAAGATTGGAAAAACACCCTCAAAACAAAACCAGTTGATGCTGGAATAACAAAAAAAAAAATGTGTCATATTTTTGACATTTTTTAAAATAGAAATAGCTTTTTTTAAATTTTTAAAATTCAAACATTAAAAAAAACCTAAAATTTAAGAAAAAAAAATAAATTTAAAAAATAAAAACATTTTAAAGCTTAAAATTTAAAAATATATAGGAATAAAAAAAATAAAAGAAAAAACAAAATAAAATTTTTAATTCAAACATTAAAAAAAAACCTAAAATTTAAGAAAAAAAATAAAAAATAAAAAAAATTTAAAGATTAAAATTTCAAAATATATAGAAATAAAAAAATAAAAATAAAAACAAAATAAAAATATTAAATTAAAAAAAAAAGGAAAGAAATTAAAAAAAAAAAAAATATAGAAATTAAATTTAAAAAGGAAAAAGAAAATGTTTATTAAATTAGAAAAAAATAAATTAAATTTAAAAAAAAAAAAAAAAATTATTGAAATTAAAAGTAAAAAAATGAAGAATTAATTAAAAATAAAATACAATAAAGATATTAAATTTAAAAAAATATATATTAAAAAAAAAATAGATTTTAAAAAATAAATTAAATTTAAATTATAAAAAATAATATATATATAAGAACTTAAATTAAAAATATATATATATATATTAGATTTTATTAAATTTATAAAAAAATGTTAATATTAAAATAACAAATTAAATTTAAATAAAACAAATATTAAATTTTAATAAATAAATGAATAAACAAATAAAATTTTAAATAAAAAATAAATTTTAAATATAAAGAAAGAAGAAGAAAAAAAAAAAACATTGTTAAAATAAAAAGTTAAAAAACTTTAAAAATCAATTAAAATTGAAAAAAATAAATTAAAAAAATATATATAAAATAAAAAATAAAATGAAAAACAAATTAATTTGAAAATATTCCTAAAATTGAAAATATTAAGTTTAATTAAAAAGAATATATATATATATAATTTTAAATATACAATTTTAATTGAAATAAAAAAAAATTAAAAATAAAAAAATAAATAAAATAAAAAAATAAAAAATTATGTAATTAAAAAAATAATAAAAATAAAAAAAAAAATAAAAAAAAAAATATTAAATTCAAATAAATAAATAAATAAATAAAACAAAATTCACTAAATTTTAAAAAATTAAATGAAAAAACTAAACATAAAATTTAATAATAAAAAAATATATATATGAAAAAATAAAATAAAAAAATCAATAAAATAAAAAATAAATACAAAATTTAATAAAAAATTTTAACAAAATTTACAAAAAATAAAATATAATAAAATAAAAAAAATGAACAAAATTAAAAAAAAATTAAAAAAAAAAACAAAAAAAAATAAAACAAATTAAATTTCAAATATAAAAATTAAATTAAAACAAAAAAAAAAAAATTTAAAAAAAATTGAATTTAAAATTAAAAAAAACATAATAATAATAATAATAATAATAATAATTTAATATATATATATATATATATATATATATATATATATATATATATATATATATCTATATTAAAAAAAATATTAAAAAATAAATAAAAATAAAAATATAAAAATATAAAAAAATATAAAAAAAAATTATCGTGGTGGCACCGCCAATCGGCCTCTCGCCCAGGTGGGGGCAGAGGCCAACCGCTGGGTGGGAGGTCGATTCCGAGAATCGCCCTCCCGCGGCGGGAGGTCGACTCCGGGAATCGCCCTCTCGAGGGCGATTCTCGGAATCGCCCGCCCGTAGCGGGAGGGCGATTCCCGGAATCGCCCTCTCGTGGCGGGAGGGCGATTCCCAGAATCGGCCTCCCGCCATAGGAGGGAGATTCCCGGAATCATCCTCCCGCGCCGCGGCAGGGCGATTCCCGAAATCGGCCTCCTGTTGCGGGAGGGCGATTCCCAGAATCGGCCTCAGGGTGATTCCCGGAATCGGCCTCCCGCCGCGGGAGGGTGATTCCCGAAATCGGCCTCCCGCCCAGTGGCCGGTCTCCGCCACCACGATCAATAAATTCTTTATTATTATTATTATTATTTATTTTTTTAATTTTTAATATTTTTTTTTAATTTGATTTTTTTTTAAATTCAAAAAATTTAAAATTATTTGTTTTTTAATTCAATTTTTTTTTTGATTAATTATTTTTTAAAATTTAAAATTTATTTATTAAATTTTAATTTAATTTTTTTTTTTAATCTTTTAGTTTATTTAGTTTTTTATTTTTAAAATTTATAAATTGTTTCATTTAAAAAAAAACAGTAAATTTATGGATATTTGGTTTTTAATTATTTGCACGTGGTTTTTTTTTCATTTTTTTTGTTTTCTAATGATAGTTTTTTTTTTTTTTAATTTTCTTTTTCAATTTTTTTTTTTAATTTTTTTAATTTTTTTTATATTTTTGTTAATTTTTTAATTTTTTTTTTTTTTCTTCTTCTTATTATTATTATTTAATTTTAATTTTTAAATTTAATTTTTTCTTTTTTGTATTTTTTTTTAATCTAAATTTTAATTTTGTAATTTAAATTATTATTATTATTATTATTATTTTATATATATATGGTTTTTTTTAATAACTTAGAAAAAAATGTTTTTGATGTTTTTTTTGGTTAATTTTTGTTTTTTTTCTTTAAATTATGTGTTTTTTTTCAAATTTTGTTATATCTTTTGATATAATTTTCGAATATTTTTGTTTTTTTTTTGTTTTTATTTATTTATTTTTGTTTAAATTTTCTGTTTTTACGAGTTAATTTCGTTTTTTTTACATTTTTATTGGTTTTTTTTATTGCTTATATATATATATATATATATATATATATATATATATATATATATATATATATATATATATATATATATATATATATATATATTATCTAAGTTTTGTGTTTTATTACCAACATGAAAATCACCACTCTAAAAAAAAAAGGTTGATGTTGCATCAATACGTTTCAAAATTAGCATGAAAATCACCGCTCTAAAAAAAAAAGTTGATGCTGCATCAATACGTTTCAAAATTAGCATGAAAATCACTAACATTTAAAAAAAAATATTCATACTTCATAAATAAAAATATTAGAGTGTCGAAAATGTGCTCCAAAAAAAAAGAGGGTGATTCTACATCACCACTTTTCAAAATCGAGTGCTTTTTATGCTACCAAAAAAAAGTAGGTAACACTGTTAAAGCCTGGATATGAATTGCTCACAATATCTACACTTCATGTTGAGATGGAGCGTGTAGTGCTCTCTCTTATAAGGCGTTGGAAATGAATATATCACTCACAAAGTCAAGGCCTCTCTAGCCCTAATGCACAAGGAGTGAACCCTCAATACAAATATTTTGTTTGTTAAACAAACTGAATTGTGTCAATGTAGAATACTATACATAAGAGAAAATAAAATGATATTATCCACATCAATGCTTGAAATGACCTCAGATTATCCATGATTAGTGAGGCAAAGGGTGAATATGGGGCACTATTAAAGTTACATCTTGTTTAAATTCCTTTTACATTGTGAGGTTGTTCTCTAATAGGGTTGAAGCATCATCACAAGGAAGCATGTCACATTTTTGTGGGGGAAAATTAAAGTTGTAATACAATTCAAGTGATTTACCCCTCTAATGTAAATGACATCATTGTATGTTTGTGTCAGGTTGTTAGAGAGGTTATTTATAGACAATACATTCAATGTACTTGGAGTTCATATTTTTAGGGCCTTGACTCTAACATGTATTTATACCAGGAACACTTCATGCAAATGAAAGGGGACCTTTTGTTTAACCACATACGCATAAGAGCATCAAATGCTACCCTTCAGATCCCCCTTGGTGTGTTCAAAGTGGGTTTACATTCACATCGAGTTGAAACTAATCATAACGACCTTCCTCTTCTTAATAACATCTGTTAACATTTCCATATATAAAAGATATAATTAAAGGATCACCTCATCTGCAGATGCCCCCATTTATTATCATATTCAAGGGATGTTTTATTGTCTTTATCAACATTTGGACAGGTCATTATCCACATTCTTTAAATACATGTCTAGACATTTTTATGAGGGAGGTACTTGGATTTAGATATTTAGATGTGGCCTTATGTGGCCTTCCCCTTTAGAACTCTTCCAAGCGCGTCATCTCCTTCCATATTGCCTTGCCTACTTAGGGAAAAATTGACAAACCAAGATTCAAACTTCTTCAACTACCAAATTAGTGAGGCATCATACCTCTTCTTGACCTCGACCTGAACGATACATCTTTCTTCAGAGGTACTTTGAGGATTTCCCACCATATATCACAAGTTGGATGTCATAGGATCTGTTACCCCATTTTCTATATGGGCTTTTAGAGGATATTTTAAAATCTTATTGTCATCTCAGCCCCTACGATTCCTGTGACATTGATCATTTTACATCTAAGGTATATGGATCTATATGTAATTCATGAATGTATCATTAGTTTGATGATACCTTTCCTTATCCATCTAGGACACTAGGTGTAGGAAGAAGTTCCTTTAGCTACCACATATAGTTGGATATGTATGATCCATGTGTATATGATATTATGTCCAATGTGTATTATTTTTATTATGTTCACTTAAACACTCTATTCTAACTCTTGGTTGTTTGGATATAAGTTTTAATCTGAGTTGTTCCATGGTGTTTCATAATTTTGATTAGAGAAGTGTGTCATTTTGATGATTTGGATATATTCTTGGTGATTTGAGTAAGTGCTATACATTGATCTTATTGTACCCCTTATTTCCTTTAATCAAAATTTATCCCATGTCTCTCTTAACAACACATGTGAAGGCCTTCTAAGCTATGGCTAGCTTCTAATAGGGTATTTTTAAGCTCTAAGTGATCCTTCTATACCTTATTATTTTCTTGCCAATATTCTAGGGCTTATTTCATGTTTTCTCCTTCCCACCCTTCTTTTCCCATAGTTAGAGATTTCAATAAAATTCACTCTTCTTGGTGAAGTGACACTTAAGAAAATATTTCATACACACTTTTAGATTTTTCCTTGCACATGATACAAATGCCTAGGCCTTCTCAGGACCTCTTTTATATGTTTTACCATGTAAATTTTTTTGTTATTAGAACTAGCCATAGGAAGATTCTGTTTATAAGAGGATATTGGAGCTTCCAAATGAGATACAAGTTTCAAGGTTCTAGGAATTTAGGGAGTGACATTTTTATTTGTAACCCAAGTTTGTATTGTAGCTTCCTATCTCATTATTTGTTGCCCATATTAGATGGTCAAGGTTTCCATTTGACCGAAAAGAGGTAGTTTGAGTGCTCCTATGAAATATTCCCTTTCAGCTCCATGTGCATATTGAAGACTGATATGTGTTTCCTTCTTCCATCCTGATTCCTAAATGCCCTAATTTTTGGATGGTGACTCGTACGAATTACTTAGAATTCATAAGATGTGTTGCGAGCATAGCACGTCTAAAATAAATATTGATATATTTGCATCATGTCCCCCTATCCATGAGTTAGTACCAACTATAACCTTCTACCCATTCCTAATCAACAAAGCTAAACATTGTTTTATGAGAGGGAAGTCCTCAACTAAATTTTTCCACCATTGAGCCTCCTCTTACTATCTTCCTTGGTTTTTTAATCCAATATTCTATACTCTGGTGGGAAGAAGTATTTTTTCCTCATTAATTTTTCCGCATACCTTTTATGGAAAATATTATACACACCCTTCATTACTAAAGCCCTTCTGAATAGGGCCATATCCATGAGTTAGTACCAATTTGATCCTTCTTTCCATTCCCAATGAGAAAATGTAAGTTTTTTCCAATGAGATGGTTCTATAAGAATATACTCATTAGAACTAGATATGATACAAAACAAAAGGGCACGTTAATGGATCAATAGAAAAAAACCCAATAAATCAAAATCTAGACTGTAAGAAAATATTTTATATTAATTTCCAAAGCCACTATGCCTCCTTGATAACCCGATCCTTTGGATCCATGGAAATTCCTACTTCAGCATTGGCATCATCTTTAGTATTCTTGTCATGCTAGAGGTTCCTAATATTAAAATTCCTAGGGTTTTTATTCCTTCATGATTGATTATTGATTTCCCTTGGATGCTTCTTATTACCAGTTTTGAATCACTTTAGACAAACAATGTAAAAATTCTCTTATTTCTAGAAAATTTGAGGTCTCTAATAAAGGCTCAAAACTCATCTCGTTTAGAAGCTTGACCTAATCCTTCCATTAAAATAAAAGAATATTAGCTGGTATTTCCATAAAGGTGACAACCAACTTTTGTTGTGTTTGGATTTTTCTCATTATGCCATCAAACCTCAGTTTCGAAAGTATAAGAGGTATGATAGCTACTAGTGGGTCAAAAACTCTATATTCCAAATGACTTATATTTAACCTGTGTCCAAAAGAGGAGAAACAAATTCATTGTTGAATGTGTGGCTCGATTAGCCCTATAAATGCTGGAAATTGTAACTAGGTTTGGTCTTCATTTAATGTATTTGAGTCATAATGTAATGTACTTGTCAAAAGAATAAAGAAAGGAACTTTTATTATTATTGTTGTGACTTATTAAAGCATGGGTTCCATGTTTGGGTCACCATATTTTAGGTCAAAGTCCCCATTGAGGACTTCTAAGATTTATTCCAAGTTAATAGAGTCATTATACATTTAAAGAGGCCCTTCTTGGGCTTTCAAACCATGTAAAAAGGTTTATTACTGATTAAAATATGAATTAAGTGACCTCCACACCAAGTAGACCTAGAAGAGATAATTTCGACTCATGTATGCCCAAGAGAAACCTATTCAAACTCACTTGGAGCCTATAAAAGGAAGCAATTAAAATTCATTTGGAACACATTCTCTCAAGCATTTGATATCTCTTGAAGCCGTGAAGAAGCTCGAATTTTGCTGCAGGGAAGCCAAAAGAAGTGCGAGTTTTGGGAAATCTAAAGAGAAGAATAAAAACGAAATTTTGGTGCCTCTCTCTCTTTGTTTCGGGCTCTGTATTGGGTGATCAAAGTCTTCTAATTTTTTCTACTACCAGAAACCGTATGATGGCAGAAATATTGTACGAAGTGTGTTTCTGGGAAGCCAAAAGAAGGGAAAGTTTTGGGAAGTCTAAGGAGAAGAATACAAACGAAATTTTGGTGCCTCTCTCTCTTTGTTTTGAGCTTTATATTGGGAGATCGAAGTATTCCAAGTTTTTTTGTTGTTGGAAGCCGTATGATGCCAGAACTGATGCATAGTTGATGTTTCTGGAAAGGGGTCAAAATTAGGGAGGCTAACTTTGTGTGGAGGAAAGGTCTGGTCTTGGTCTAGGGTGAAGATTCTTAAAGAATACTATTGAAAGGAAGAATTTCTTGACTGGGTTTTCCCCTTGAGGGGATTTTTCCCTAGCAGTTGGCTTACATCTGGTGTCCTTGATCTATGTGCATTTTCTTTGATATTTTCTTGATGAACTAATAAGAAGAAAAATAATAAGAACATAATAATAACTAAAGAAGATCACAAGTAAATAATCAAGACCAAGAGGATCTTTCTGTCTTTCTAATTCTCTAACATGGTATCAGAGCTTTGGAGAAAGAAGAAGAAAAATGAACTCTCAAGGACTTGATCAAGGAAGGAGTTCAGTAGAAGAAATAATTCTTCATTATCTTCAAGAATTATGTCTAACACTATCAAGGTATAGAACACGATTGAAGTAGCTACAAGTTATAAGTCTTGGAAGAAAAGGATTGGCATCATCCTTGAAAAGAACAAGATGTAGTAAAAGGAAATATGAAAATACCTACAAAATAATCAAGTGATGCTGATAGGGTGAAGTACAAAGATATGGAATTAGTAGTTATGGATTTAATGGTTGAAGGCATAAAGGAAATTCTTGTCTCCTTAATAGAAAATATTGATCATGCTCAGGAAATCTATGAGGCTTTGTCAAGAAGAATTAAGATTCTCCATGGTAACCAATGATGAATAAGTATCAAATGCTTATGTTGCTAATAATAAATGATTATTCAAGAAGAAAGGGCCAAACAAGAAGTTTGAGATTTCCAAGATCGAGTGTTATCATTGTCACAATATGGGACACTATATGAGTGACTACCCTGAAAAACCTATGAGAAAGAAAATAGGCAGAGACGATGATAACATGGCTGAAGAAACGTAACCCCCCAAGAAAGAAAAGCATGAGGATGACTTAAGGGACTTGCATTAATAATCCCATTCTATCTTATATTTCATTTGTATATTCTATGTAGTATAGGTTTAACATCTTCTTGGAGACATATTTCTTTTTTTTATAAGTTTTAGGTTTTCCCTCAAGCTTAGGAGGGAGCCCACAACATCTCCTCAAGATAATTATCCCATTCCCTCTCTATTTGTCTTCAAATACTTATTTAGGATTCTGATTATATTAAATACTGATCACTTCTCTACCTCTATTCCTTGCCTAGGAATCAACCGACTGGATCTTCAAGAATAATGGATAAAGCTTCAAGGATCAAACAAAATGGCCACACAAGTCAAAAGGCTTGTGAAATAATCAAACGTATGTATTTAAATGTATATTATTATTACTCTCTTTGAAATATCCATTTCATATGTTACTAACCATTGATATGACTATTGTTTGGGATGACTCATCACTTGATGAATCTACCCACCTTATACACCTCAAATTGCTTGAATAAAAAATTAAGGAGGTTCTCTATAAAACCTTGACCTAAGGGTATTTTTTTCATATGTGAAACCATAAACCTATTTAGGGATATTTGTGAAAATTGTTATTCTGATTAATGTATTGATAATGTCGAGTTTGGGATTTTGATAAGATCATGGAAGCTCTAAACTTGCTAGAGTTGAAATGATGTTGGTCGAAATATTGAACCTTTGAAGTCTGTTATAATAAGGGTGTACTTTGAAAATGGACTGAAACCTTAGGTTTTGGTTAGGTCTATAGTCAAAATCCTTGTTATGAAAATTCCTAGGAGTGAAACCCTAAGTATATGTTCTCTTGATTGAATCCCTAGCCTAGTCTAGGTTGATGTGTGTCTAATGTATAAATGTTGACTAACATATGATGTGATTACAATGGTAATATCCTAGATATGTATGTTGATCCATTTTCTAATGGTCCTAAGAATCTATGGTTTGGAAACAAACCTTAGTCAAAGTTTGAAAGATATAGGATGATGATTGAAAAGTATAGGGTCTATAAATGAATCCTGGCAATGATTAAATTCTCTAGTATGTATGTTGAGAATTTATAGACGGTGAATCTAGGGTTTACATCAAACCCTAGTGGATGTCACTTATTATTTTCTAGGATGTATATTAAACTCTAGTAAAATCTCTTAATGATATAATTTGATAATTGATTTGAAATCTAGAGTCTGCAACTAAATCTAGTGAAATTTAATCACGTCTGAGTTGTGATTAATATTTATTGACATTATTATATGAAATATAGTATTTTTATGAATCCTTAGTGAAAGGTCTATCATGTGAATTTTAAATATTGTTAGATATCTTGTATGTCTATGATGGTTCTAGGGTTTGCTATATGTTGTAGCAAGGTATATTATACCTTTGGAAGTAACATTGAAACCCTAGATAAGAATGAAATACATTGTGAAGTAGTCTAGGGTTTATGATAAAAGTAACTAGCATAAATTTCAAAGAGTATATGCCTCTTGTTTGGGTATCTCATATGTATAAAGTTGAAAAAAAATTTCGTGAGTCTAATATGGCTAACTTTATGCTTCTATAGTTTTGGTTGTACTTTTTGTTTAGATTTTTGCAAGTACATCATAAAGATGAGAATCTAATAAGTATGATGAAAAGGATGGAAGCCATGAAAGATTCTCCAACACTAAAGTTAAGTGTCCCTACATTAAGAGGGAGCCTGGATAAAAATGGTTATGATTCTCTACTTCATGTATAAGGCACTAGATCAGGACTAACATCAGTAAGTCTTAGTGAAATCCATGAGTAAAGAATGATATTCATGGTTGGAGAATATATTATGGAAATATGTGTTTCCACATGTAACATAGGAAGAGGAATCTTCTCTTGAAAGATTCTATTGATAGTCCTACTGGAATTAGTTGAAGGGCAACATCGAAACCTCGTAGTTTGTTTTGATTATGCATTATTGATGATTTGGGTTTGTGTGTTTTACAAGTGAATCTCTTGATGGAATTGATAGCATGCTAGTTGCAAATCAGTTTGATTGGGAGAGATTGGTGTTTCTTGATTTTCCAGATCAAGGTGTGTTGTTTCTTTAAAGGTGAAGCATTTCTAGAGGCTTTGTGAGTGAAGCATTTCCTGAAAATTTTGTGGCCTTGCAAGTGAATCATTGCCAAAGACTTTGTGAGCGAAGCATTGCCAAAGACTTTGTGAGTGAAGCATTGCCTGAAAATGTCATGGCTTTGCAAGTGAAGCATTGCCAAAGGATTTTTGAGTGAATCATTGCCTAAAAATGTTGTGGCCTTGCAAGTGAAGCATTGTCAGAGGCTTCGTGAGTGAACCATTGCCTAAAAATGTTGTGGCCTTGCACGTGAATTATTTCTAGAGGCTTTGTGAGTGAAGCATTTTTAGAGGCTTTTTTAGTGAAGCATTGCATGAAAATGTTGTTTTGAGGCTTTGTCAATGAAGCATTTCCTGGAAATACATTTGGCATGTTAGCACTCTCCCCAACTTCCCAAGGCTGAGAAAGGAGTGGATAAAGGTAACCACAAACCAATATTTTGGTTAGGCAGCTAGCCCTACCTAGACCACAGAGGACTCTCTCTATGTCATTTTTAAATAATCAATGAATGGTTGAGTACAATAGGATTTTAGGCTATATATATATATATATATATATATATATATATATATATATATAGATATAGATATGCTAGAAATGATTAATTTGTTTGGTAATTAGGATGCTGGATAGAAATAAGAATCATGGAAACTAAAGCTGATTTCAAAGATTGAATTGCAGAGAACAGAGTGAGGCCAGGTAGGTAAACTATTTGAGCATACTTAAATTGTCATTGCGTATAGGGATTGAAAGAAAGGAGTCTGAATGAGCATTTAAAATGAATTCATTCATCAGAAGAACTGTCACATCTATGAAAGTCTTAATAAATAGAGCATAGAAATAATGATTTTTGTTTATAGACTAATAAGATTAACATACAGAAAGTTGTAATGGAGATGGAATAACATAGAAGAAAAAAATTCTCAAAAGTAATACCATAGGAATCTCACAATAATTGCTACAACATCTTTGATTTCATTAAAATATGTTTACAATATCTCCATACTAATAGTCAGAGTCAAAACTCAACTATCCAACCTGTTCTACATCTATAAATTGTGTATTTATATATTTACAATGGTTTGCCAAAGAGGCTAGACTCTTGAATATCTCCAAAGACAGGGAATTTATTACAATCCAAAGGAATAGGGAGTTTCTGTTTCTAATTTATTACAATAACAAGAAAATTTTACAGAACACTCGGATGATATTTATCGATTCTAACAACATTGTGAATGTGGCAGTTTTTAATCCTGAACTATAGGTAAATAAATACATGGTCTGCTGATATTATCTTAATTGCTTGAGTAACTACTGCCGAGGTTCGTGTATTGCTTCCAATTGTCTCTTGAATGATGCCTAGTGCCTTGTTGAAATGTGCTAGTGTTGAGAGTAATGGTGGCGCGGGTTTAATGGAAATATGTTCTGGAGGTGTTCTGCCATTATTTTCCTTCTAAATGGTGAAAACCATTTTTCTTAAAAAATAAAATGGAAACCTATTTATAACGGTGGAAAACCCAAAACTTTTTGGATAGAATGGCGGAGAAAAAGGTGGGCTAACGATATTAACAGAAGGCGAAGAATGGTTTTCGGGGGGGGGGGGGGGGGTATGAAAGCGGTAAGTAATTTGAATGAAGGGGGCTGTGAAATGATGAGAGGAAGACACGTTGGAGTGGGGTCAGATCACAATAATGCCTATTTTGGACCCCCCAATTGTGTTAAATCCAGAATGGGAGAAGGGGGATGAAATAAAACAAGTTCCATTTGATTAAAGAAGTGGGGAAGATCTTAAGGTGGGAAAGGCCTTTAAAACTATCGCAATCACATGGAGCAAAGGGGAGTAGATATCAATTTATATGGTGCAAAAAATCTGCGATTGTGAAAAGCTGAGTGACGTGAGTAGGTGTGGTAGGCCTCTCTCAAATCGCAATCGAGGATCAGAGCATTTAAACATAAGACACAGGATGGAGGAATTGGTGAATTGTGAATTGCAATGGGGTGAGATGATGTGGCAGTATGCAGGTCCCATTTTAATATCACATATTGCAAAATAGGATTTCGAGGCTTCTTCAAAAATCAGGTATGGGAGTCTTTATCGAAAATCGGAAAGTCAGACTTATCGTAGTCGAGATTCATAGGGTTATTGCATTCGAAGCATATAACTTTTTGCATATCAGGGATTGGGGAAATGCAGTAGGTAACATGAATAGAGGGCCATAAGATTTGCGATATGTAATAGCGATGTTGACATGGTAGGGCATGGGTCCACCGTAATATCAGATTTCAGGGTTTAGAAGCGGCAACATAAATGATAGTCAAAGGATTTTTCGAAAATTGATTGCGATAAAGATAAGGTGGGTCCCATTACAGGTTTTCAAAAGTGGAAAAGTGATTTTTTTTTTTAAGTAAAGGAAAATGGTAAAAGTCGCTTGAAGCATGTTATAAAGGGTTTTTAAAGTATTTCAAATGTTATGAGGCGTATCAAAAGGTAAGATGGTATGTCCCACCGATATCGCATATCGGAAAGTTTGTAGGATTCAACAATGGTTACATGTATGAGGTTTGAATATGCAACAAGCAAATTGCGAAAAGGTAAGGAGTAAAGGTAAATGGAAAGGCGAAAAGGGGTATATCATACATAATATATATAATATATTATATATGATATATGGAGACGAATTTTTGTGGGGGGCGGAGCTGCGGTAAATGATATTGTTAAAGTTAAAAAGGAATATGATATGGTTGTTGTTGGGTGGGCGGAGCTGCTATAAAAGTCCCGAAAACATAAAATAAAATGTATTTAAATGGTTTTAGAAGGGCTTTTAAAGGGAATTTAGCGCTAGACTTTGGGTTTTGGGAAAAATGAAGGGTATGGGGGTTAAATGAAATGAATGAATGCAGAAATGAAATTTTCTCACCATTACCCTTTGACAACAACACTTTCTTCTTTCAACTGAAATGAAAAGGAAGATTGATTCCTTGGAGCTTTGACAGTCATGAAAAAAATTTTGAAACATCAAATCAGACCTAGACTCTTTTAGTGACCAAAATTATTTTAAGAACTTTTTCGAAAAGAACAAATTTTGACCTAAGACTCAATGAAAACTCCTAAAAGAGATATTCTTTATCACTGATACATTGACACTAACAGTGCCAACAATTCGTGTTGATGTCTAGTTGGGAGGGTGGCATTGAGTCAATGTGCACCTAGTTCCGTGGGTTGATGCTTAGTAATTAATCCCGATGGTAGCTACAAAGGTTGAAATATTTTGTCCATATTAGTCCTACTTGGATATATTTCCTTGGTCAAGAATCTAGTCGATGGAATTGTGGTGCCTAAAGTGTTGAGTGACTAATGGATAGATTTCCCTGGTAAGGAATATAGTCCGTGGCATTGTGGTGCCTAAAGTTCTTCATTGTTCATATAGTATGAGATATTCCATTGTATATGTATATGATGAATACCTCCCTAGTTAAGAGGGAGTGTTGGAAATTGTAACTAGGTTCGGTCTTCATTTAATGTATTTGACTCATCATGTAATGTAGTTGTCAAAATAATAAAGAAAAAAATTATTATTATTATTATTATTATTGTGAGTTATTAAAGCATGGGTTTCATGCTTGGGTCACCATTTTTTAGGTCAAAGTACCCATTGAGGACTTCTAGGATTTATTCTAAGTTAATAGAGTCATTGTGCATTTATATAGACCCTTCTTGGGATTTCAAATCATGTAAAAAGGTTTATTATCTAGTAAAATATGAATTAAGTGACCTCCACATCAACTTGAACTAGAAGGGATCATGTCGACTCATGTAGGCCCAAGAGACACCTATTCGACCTCACCTAGAGCCTATAAAAGGAATAAATTCAAATTCATTTGGAGCACATTCTCTCAAGTAGTTCAATATCTCTTGAAGTTGTGAAGAAGTTCGAAATTTTTTGTTGGGAAGTTGAAAGAAGTGCGAGTTTTGGGAAGTCTAAATAGAAGAAGAAAAATGAAATTTTGGTGCCTCTCTCTCTCTGTTTCGGGCTTTGGATTGGGATATCGATGTCTTCCAAGCTTTGATACTACTAAAAGTCGTATGATGTGGGAACTGTTGCATGAAGTCTGTTTCTAAGAAGCCGAAAGAAGTGTGAGTTTTGGGAAATCTAAGGAGAAGAAAAAAAATGAAATTTTGGTGCCTCTCTCTCTCTATTTTGAGCTCTAGATTTGGAGATCAAATTCTTCTAAGTTTTGCAATTGATGGAAGTTGTATGATGTCGAAACTGCTGCATAGTTGAAGTTGCTGGAAAAGGGTCGAAATTATGGAGGGTGACTTGGTGTGGAGGAAAGGTTTGGTATTGGTCTAGGGTGAAGAGTCTCAAAGATTACTATTGAAAGGAATAATTTCTTAACTGGGTTTTCCCCTAGAGGGGGTTTTTCCCTGGCAGCTGGCCTCCATCTGGTGTCCTTGATCTATGTGCATTTTATTTGATATTTTCTTGATGAACTAATAAGAAGAAATATAAGAATAACATAATAATAAATAATCGCAAGTAAATAATCAAGAACAAGAGGATCTTTGTGCCTTTCTAATTATCTAACAATAAATGTATAGCTGCAGCTCCTTTCTCAAGTGCTGATCATAAATTTTTAATACAAGTCTCTTTTTTCAACCACGTTATCTTAAGTGGTATTTTGTAATATTTTTTTACAACAACATTATTTATATATTCCAAATTTAACTGGAAGTACAATTCTGAGTACCATAGGTGGTGGAGGCACAATTCCAATGCTTGGAAGCATCCAAATTTAGTATCTGTTCACTTGGATTATATTGTTTTGGGCTTATCTGGGAAAAAAATTATTCTATTATACAATAATAAAATTGTTTTAGCAGTTATAAAAAAAAATAGCTACCTCCCGGTCAAGTTTCTCCCATAATTTAGACATATCATAGACTGATTTGGAGCACACTGGAAAAGAAAATATGAAAAAGACAAACAAACATTTTAGAATGGCAAGACAATTAAAATAAAATTAAAGTTGCGCCAAGTTGTGACCACAGATGGCTGGAGAAGGTACCATGGGTATACTAGTGCAAGTATATCTAGAGTTGTGTGATACTATAAATAAATAAATTAGGAACAAGTATATTATGAAATTATAGACAACTAGAAAATCTTAATAGGTTCTGAGCCAGAGAAAAAAAAACTCCACAAATGAAAACTGAAGATGCTCATCCATCTCTTTTAAGCAATGCATGTGAATACTATGAACTTTGTCCTATAGTGCAAACTAGTGGTGAGACCTATAGTATTGTAGCTAGTGTGAGAGCCCTTGCCTTCATCGGTATTTTCAAAATAAAGATACAAAGACAAACAACCAAGAATTCAAGATGGACACAAGTTTACTCAGTGCCAAGATAATGCTATTATATATATATAACATACTTTATTTCATTTTTTAAGGTCATAAAATCTACTGTGACTGCAGTTTGATGATGAATTTACCTTTGGTTTCAACTTATTGGAATGTCAAACCAAGCACTGGAATCAAGGTCACAAATTAGATTGTAAAGCTATTGGAGATTATGTTTTCATGGACTCTAAAAATAATTCCTTTCAATTCATCCAATGGATTTGGAACTTGTAAGAAAATTGATTCATTGGAGAAAGCTTCTAACACTGGAGTACCACTTGTAGCCTCTAGTGGAGGTAATAACGGCATATTGGCGAAGCCTAAAATGGTTGGTGGCAAGATCATTTATTTGGTTATCATGAAAATGTTTGCTTCATTAATTTCCCAGTAAATTTTGCTATTTTTCACTTTCACTAAATAAATGGAATTTGAAAATAATGTTGATGTTTAGTCCCGTTGATGTATATATGATGGATCAGGTATTTCTCCCTTATGAAATACTCATGGAGCTTTTCAGGTTGAACAAGTTAAGGCTACCACCATGTGGGATGATCAATTGTGGGAACACGTAACTTGTACAATTTAAAAATATGCTAAATTTGGCAATTGAATGTTTTTCATATTCATCTTATTTGGAATACAAATTGTGTTGATATCATGTTTTGTTTGCAATATCATCATCTATGAGATTCTTAATGTTGTATGATATACTGAGAATATCTTTTAGATGTTCTATTTTAACTTCAATAAGTGGTTCTAATAAAAGATCCTTTCTATTGGTCAATATGCACAACTGATTTGGAAATGTTGTGCTTCAGTGTCTCACATACACAAGCCCATTTGTAGTTTACTTTATAGAATCAACCCATACAAATACATGTGAGTTTTTTCATTTTGGTTTGCCTGCTTGTATTGAAAATTTTATTTATTATTCTATTGGCATAAAGGTTTTCATATTGATTTAATTTATGCTATGACTTGTTAGGTTGAAGGAATGATTGGTGTTTTTTATGTGAGCTTCAACATCATGTTTGGAGGGTTAAGCAAAGTGAAGAACCATATTCAACTTTAGGAATACTCTCTCGTATCCCCAAAATGAGTGGACGTATTGGATATGGAAGGCAAGAATATGCCCATGAGTTCATGAGGTAATTTATGTGAAAACTTCTCAATTCCTTTTATTTTGGTTTAAAAGGATGATGGTTTTTTCGTGCAACCATTATCCTTTATCTATTTTAGGGGGTGTTATGTATGAGTGTCATTTATGTTTAAATTATTGTTTGAACTCCTTATAGGGCTGAAATTGATTCAATGTAATATATTTGTCTTGATGAAGTTGGAGGAGAGAAGGAAGTAGATCCTGATACTCGTGAGACAACACTTACATATCATAATTTTGGGGGGCATATTTAGCCCCAGGTAATTTTTAACGTATTTGAATGACATATGGTGGTCTCTACTCATTGTGTCTCTTTCCCAACTTGAGTGATTGTTCCTTTCTTGATAAAGAACATTTCATTTTTTTTTCTTTCACATGTGAAATGTACAAAATACTATTGAGTTTCAAATCGATATGAGAATATGATGGATCTTAATGTTGAAATTCAAGGAGATGTGGCATCTTTGGATGATGCACTAGAGAAATTTACTGCACTTGAATGGCTGGCATTGGGTCACTAATTTTTCATCATTTTCACTTGTCTTTGTCATTCATTAAGCCATTATTTCCAACCATCCATTTGCCACCATTTTTACCACAATTACTCAAAATGTGTCGATTTATGTTTAAGTGGTTAATTAACATATTTTTATTTTATTTTTAGTAGAATAAGAATAATTTTGCATGGTTTTATCTAATGATATTTTAGTAAGTTCAAGTTGCCGCAGATTAGTCAAGTGTCCGTAGCTACCTCCATGGTTGAGGTAGTAGCACCACTCTATAATGAAATCCAATAGATGGACATTGTTTCTAGAAGCTCCAGTATGGATTATTATTAGTCAAATTCCACCCAGCTCGCACATGTGGACCTCTAGGAAAAGATCAAGGGAAAAACACAACAATTTTGACCAGTCTAATTGAAACACATTTTTTGAGCAAATGAAAGCGAATATCGGAAAAAACAAACATGGGTTTTGTTCAGTATAGGCCCAATTAAGTTCTCCAAGACTAGTTTTCCTAAATTTTTTACCATTTGGGAGATATTTCAGGTTCTTTGGAGTCTCATTTTGCAGTTGCATGAGAAAACAATGTACCCATGTGTAAATAAATGCCCAGTCAAGAAAACATAGGTTGGAATGGACTATGCTTCATAAAATTCATGGCAACTAGGTGTCCATTTAGTTCTGATATTTAGCCATATGAATCTGCATGAAGTTACATTGTAACCCCTATATAAACACTCCATTGAAACAAAGGAGGATGTTAACTTTGATATGCAACAATATTGATTTAAAATCTTATTTTTTATGTTAACTTTGATATGCAACAACATTGATTTAAAATCTTATTTTTTCTCTATTAATGAAGAAGACATCTTGAAGTTTCAATGCATGGTTGACTGATCGCTTAAAACTTTCTAATCACTTGTTTTTGGAGGGCCCCTACAAACATTGTTGGTCTTTAAACTTGTACATTTTCCCTTTTTATTGTTTGTTGTATCATTATAGCGAATGTTCATTTCATAATCCATAGACTTGTGATGTTAATTCCTTACTGTAGTTTTGATATCATATTAGATAGCAGTAGTATTCCTTTTGATTAGAAAAGCAGTAGCGAAATTTCATAACAATTGTTTTGAATCATTAAATTGAAGTACTGATCCTAACTATTTGCAACTTCGATTTCAATTAATAATTGATTTCCTTATGGTTTCCTCGTGGTTTCTACAACTAATTTCAATCATCAAAATACGAGTGATTTCCTTATGGTTTCTTTGCAGTCTTGTTAAAAATAATTTCAATTTCACAACATACATTGTTTCTCTTTGTAGATTCAAGAACATAGATTTATTTTTATTTTTATATTCAGAGAATTTCTATTCAAGGGGTTTTAGTTTAAATTCGGATTATGAGTAACTTAATTACAATTTCTTTCTAGAACTTTTAATTTAAAAGCATGTGTGATGATGGATAGATGAAGCAATTTTCATGATTAGAGTCATTTTTATTTCAAGGATTCTTAGAACATTAACTAGTAAAACTAAAGGATTTTAGAGAGAGAGAAATGTTAAACACCATGTTGAAGCACACACATGGTGTATGAGGAAGATGAGCACACACATAAGAGACTAAACACACAATGAAAGATAAGCGTGAGGCTTTCTTATTTTCCATTATACAAAGATGTACATTTATAGTACAATGGTGTGACTCTTGGTTTCACATTCCAAGGTCACTTGGACTCCATTGTGACTTTTCGCATTCCACACCAACCCATGTAGGATTAGGTGTTCCAACATCCCCCCTTAATCCGAAGGGGTATGTGTGAGTCCAAGAAAAGAGTTGTAATACAAATCTGCAAAGTATACATGGCAGCACTTGGGCTTAATCAACTCTCTGAAATGTTGGAAAAAAGAGGTGGTTTGAGGATGACCACCAACACTGGAATGCAAAACTTGTTGCAGTTCCCGGAACTCTTCCAAAACTGGCAAGAAGCTGAAGGCTTCTGCTAGAGGAATTGTCCCTCATATAAAAAGGGAGACCTTCGACCTAAAAGAAGGGAGGTCTACTACCTGTGGTGGTTTTAGGTTGTCCACCAACCGAAAATGATGGTTTTAGGTTATCCACCAACCGAAGGTATATATGCTCATGGGCATTCGTATCTCTGGCTACATCTCTGACTCTGGAATGACGAATTGTGGCTCAGGCTCGCTTGAACTCTGGCTGCAACTCTGAATCTGGAATGAGAGATTGTGGCTCAGGCTCTCTTGATCTGTCATCGAAGCTTGTACATGACCACCATTTCCCCCCCTGTCAGGGACAAGGTGAGATGATGGCGAAAACTCAACTGCAAGTTTGCTCAATATCCGCGAACAAGTTCTAACATGTGTCATAAACATCTTCTTGGCTGCTGATGCCCATTGCCAAGAAGCGATCCATCCAAGATGAATCCTGGTTCTTGCAGGAGGCTTGTGTCTGAAGCATCTGTCTGAAGAATGAGTGTGTCGACCACAGTGCTTGCATGGATGAAGATCAAAACAGTGATCTTTCATGTGGCCAACTCGATCACAGTGTTGGCATTTCTCAATCTGTTGTGGAAGTGGAACAGGATCTGGAACAGCTGCAGGTGAACTGTCATACATGAATCCGGCACTCTGAAATATGATGGGCTTGGTGTAGTCCGGAATATGAAAGGACACATCCTTGTCATATCCAAGACCAGTTCGGTGCTTGTTGTGGACAAGCTCTTCCCAAGGTCTGATGATGGGCTTAGGAAGTGCAGGCTGAGTGGCTGTATCTGCATGTAAATTTTCTCTAGTACAAGGAACTGAATGTGAATCAACTGGAACTTTGCTGACTTGCTGCTGATGGGAGTCTTTCACAATGTTCTGAACAAAAACAGGTTCAGAATGGTGACTCTTTTGGTGAAGTTCATCTTGTTGGAGCTGAGATTCCAACTGTAAAAACTCAATCTTCTCATGTGCATCTTGCAAACAACTGTGAATTTTACAAAGAGCATCCTTGCTCATTTTTATCACATCATCAACATTTGAATGAATGAGGTCATTCAACAACATTAATGCCTCATTTATTTTGGCCATTTCAACAACTTAGGCTCAAAAAATGAAAGGGTGTCGGCTACAACCGAAAATGCACCCGTTTACAATGTGATGCAACAAGAAATACAAATGACTCAAGAGGACTTCCAACTATGGAAATCTCATAGTACAAAATCTGCTCTTCAAATGATGGAGGGCAATCAATAATCCAACAACTCAAATACACCTCAAGTCTTGAATGAAGAGGCAAATTCCACTCAAAATACACTGTCAGCTCAATACAATATTTCTGCAAAAATATGTGTAAATGTGTAGCAAAAATACTAGTGCAAAGGGCCTTTAAGGCAGCTGAAATTTCTTCAAAGAGCTGTTTTCAATGATGGCAAACTTGTCTTCAAATGTGAAATCTTCAAAAAATCACCCTTCAAATCAATGCCACAAATCACAAAATGCAAATCTGCAATGTATTCAATCTATCTGCTCCTCATATGCCATTTTCTTCATTATTTCTGCTATTCATATCTCTCTTTTTCTCTGTTGTTCAAATCTTCTCTCTCTCCTCTCTCTCTCTGCTGTTTTTTTTTTTTTTAATTAAAAAAAATGAGAATAATTAAAAAAGTGGGGGAATGGGATTAATTAAAAGGATTTTAAAGATTTAAAAAGAGAAGTGGGAATATTAATTAAAAGGGATTTTAAATAATTAAAAAGGGAAGGGAAAATATTAATTAAAAGAGATTTTAAATATTTAAAAAAGGGAAGGGGAAATATAATGGGGAAAGGGATTAATTAATAAAAAAGGGGAATTTAATTTAATTAAAAATGAGATTAAAAAAGGAAGGACGTATGATATGAAAGGGGTTATTAAAAAAGGGATGGAATTAACATGGGAGGGATATTTATATGGGAAGGTATTTTAAAATGAAATGTGGATTAATTTAAAAGGGAGTGGAAGGAGATTTAAAATCGAAGGTTGGAATTATTTTAAGTGTGAGCGTAGAGTGCATATTGGGAGAGCGTAGTCGGTAGGGAAGTCGAAATGAGGGAATTAATTTAAGGAGGGGCGTTATATACCATGGGAAGAGGGAGCCGCAATGGGGAGCGGCAGCTTAAATGCGTGAGAGCAGGTTAGGAGGGCCGCGTAGGAAGTGTGGTAATGTTTATTTGCAGGGATCGTTGGAGCGTAGTTGTGGGTGGAGCGCTGGCGTAGAGGGAGAAGGGCAGGGTCTGCGCAGGGAGATGGGAAGCCGCAGAGGGTGTGGAAAAAGGGTGAGGGAGTTTTTGCATAGAATGGGGTGCGGCGTTAGGTGATGTTGAGAGCGCAGAGCTGGGGAATGGGAGATTGTGAGGGGGGCTGGCGCCAGAATGGTGGTGAGGGCGTAGGACAGATGTGGGAGGAGCGTATGGGTAGTGTTGGGTAGTGGGAGTGATAAGGGTTTGAAGCTGGGAGCGTGGAATGTGAAAAAAATTGCAGGGGGAGAAGGGGCCGAAAGGCCTAGAATGGCAGAGATTTTTTTTTTTTTTTTTAATTTTTAATTTTTAATTTTTTTTAAAATTAAAACAGCAGAGAAGAGTTAGAGACTCTAAAACAAAAACAGAATCTTTCAGTAATTGCAGAGAAAATTCAGAAATCTTTACTTCAAAAACCCAGAGTTTTTCTTCAAATGTATAGCAGAACAAATCCAGCAGCAGTAGAAAACTCAGAAATTTTCCAGTAGTCCAGCAGCAGAAAAATATGTAGTCCAGAAGCTCATAAATTTTTCAATGAAGACCCCAGAATTTTTTTTCAATAGCCCAGCAATAGGAAAATGTAGAATTGCAGAAACTCAGAAATCTTCCAATGAAAACTCAGAAACTTGTTCAGAAACCCAATATAAATCGTATCCAACAGCTCTTCAAAATGCAGATTTTAATAAGCAGAAATTGCAGGAAGAAATAAACCTTCAGATGTGCAGTGCTGTCTTTCCTTCAAAACCACTGCTGCTCTTCTTCAAAACAAATTCTGAATGCTGCTCTTTCTTCTGAATGCTGCTCCTTCTCCAAAACCACTTTCTGAATGTGGCAAAAAGACTGCTACAAACACTTGAGTGCTGCAAAAAACCAACAATTTTTGCAGATATGCATAGGCCATAAACACAAATGGCTCACTCAAAGTAGAGCAGGGCCAGAAATCGCCCGCTCTGATACCATGTTAAACACCATGTTGAAGCACACACATGGTGTATGAGGAAGATGAGCACACACACACAAGAGAAACACACAATGAAGGATAAGCGTGAGGCTTTCTTATTTTCCATTATACAAAGATGTACATTTATAGTACAATGGTGTGACTCTTGGTTTCATATTCCAAGGTCACTTGGACTCCATTGTGACTTTCGCATTCCACACCTACCCATGTAGGATTAGGTGTTCCAACAGAAAGATTTATTTTGTTTTAATCTCATTTTTTAGTCATTAGTGTGCTTTGAGTTTCATTCCGCAACTATGAGTTGTTTTGATTTTATTTTGAAAATGTAAAGAGTGTTTTTTATTTCTTTTTTTTTTTGGAACTTAATTTCATTTTATTTAAAAAGTAAGATAGGAATGAAGAACATATTTAAAGACAATTCTCAATAATTCAATCATACACATTAAAGATTTAAGGGCTTCTAGCATATATTTTTCACTTGCACTTCACAAGTTTACCAACTCCAGTCGATAATTTATGTAATCAATTTAAGAAAATTAAATTGCCAAATATTTTGGCGCCATTTTCGGGTAAGTGTAAATAAGAGTCTTTTTATTTTCATCAAAAAAAAAAAACTTCAATCACCTACCACACATACCATATCATGTGGTGCAGTAAGAGCCACACATCCACATCATGAATTCATATTTTTGCAGGTAGAAGAAGAGGTGACAAAGGAGGTTGAAGAAATGGATGGAGATGATGACAATGAGGAAGATCCTTTTGGATTTCCCATTCAAGAAACTGATATCAACATTCAAATGAAGAACATCCATCCATCTGTACTTCCTAACTTCAAAGGTATGAGATCAGAAGACCCGGAAACTTTTCTTTTTGAATTTGAAATAATTTGTAGATCTTATGGCTATTCATTGCACATTCAAAAATTGAATTTGTTTCCGGAAACATTGAAGGATAGAGCTCTTAGATGGTTCATGACTTTAGGAACAAATTCTATAAGGACATGGGATGATATGAAAAGAGTATTTTTGGAAAAATATAAAGATTATTGCATGCACCATGACCTTAGAAATGAAGTCTTTAAGATGAACCAAAAAGAGGATGAAAGCCTAAAAGATTTAGTGGAGATATTTACTTATAATGTCAAAAGGTCTAAATTGCATGATTTAGGATTAGACACATTAAAAACTCTCCTACTAAAAGCTATAAGGGATGAATGGATTGATCTTATGTTAGGTCCCTATATCACTAGTATAGCCCCTTATTATTGTTAGTGTAAACCCCTTATTGTTATTGTTGCACCCTTGTAACCCCCATTTTGTTATTATTGTGCCCTTAAATTATTATTGTTAGGTCGGCTAGGATTACATTGTGGCCCACTAGGATTACATTATGGCCCCATGGACTCCTATATAGAAAGGAGGTTTTGTAAATTGTATCATCCAAGAATTGTTCATTTATGTAATGTATTGGAGGTTGCCCCCTCGAAGTGGCTTATTCCTAAGGCGTTCATATCTCTTTTCTTCTATTTTTGGAGCTGGTTACACAACATTTGGTATCAGAGGTTGGGATTCTAGGGTTTCGCTGCTCCAAACAGGTCATCGTGGCATTTGCGCTATAAATTTTTTTATATATGAAGTTTCGAAGCTGAAATTTTTTAGGGTCTGAAAATTTGGAAGTGAGAAGATTGTCTAAAAATTTGAGCTTGGTTCGCAGAAATATTTTCGAGATACCATCGTGGAAGTTCTGGTGGGAAAATTAGATGTTCTCAATTGTAATTTCAAGATATTTGTGAACTATGCAAGAACATATCAAGAGGAAAAACAAAGTATGGAAGATCCCCTCAAAATCCAGTTATGGCAAGAGTAAGTAAATTGGCATCAGGATCAGTAAATCAAACTGAACTTAACAATTGTCTAGACATTCTTGGTGATTTAAATAAATGAATTCATATGATAAGAATGCAAAAAAAGAAAAAAGTTGAGATTGTTTCTTCATTTAAAATTTTCCCTAAATGTAGAAAGAAACAGGCTTTTCATGAATGTCCACTTGATAACATTAAAATTTGTGATATTTGTGCATGATCACATACTACTAAATATTTCCCATCATTAACAGGGTTAAAAGCAGTTTACCAAGGAGAAAATCAAACACTGGAAAAATCCTGTTATGTAGCTCCAAGAAGACCATGGAAGCCTCATCAACCTAGTATTATGAAAGATCTTAATTCTCAATTTCAAGGTTATGCACAACAATATCAAAGTAATTGGAAAACACCCTTTCCTTGGCAACCTTGGCCATCTCAATGGCAACCTCAAAACCAATCTTGGAAAGAGGGTTAGCAAGAGCCTTACAGAGGAAATCCACCATATCCTCAATATTTCCCTCACTATCCTCAATACCAATATCAATTTTATCCATACCATTCACCTCTACCACAACATCAAATTCTCCCTCAATTGACCTAAATTCAACCTTTCCCATTACCACCCACACAAGCACCCCAAAGATCCATTCCCACTCCACTACCTGCACAACAATTTCGAATCCCCAACAATAAAATACCTTAATCCACTTACAATTTTGAGGTATCGCAAAATGATTCACTAGTTGTCATTGAAGAAAAAGAAGAAGAAGAAGAAGAAGAAGAAGAAGATAAGGTCCAAGAGCCTAAGATTGAAAAGTTTCTTGCATTCCTTTCACTGGATTATATGAATGGAGATCACATCTATGAATACTTGCATGGCATGATAGCAGGAAGCCAAGGAATACAATATTACACTGAATATTGGTTCAAGATAGTCATTGGATCCCAATACTCAATTCTTCAGTATTTTCTGAAGTCATCTCAATCATGGTAGATGGTCTCTCATATACTAGTACATATCAAACAGTATCTCTCAAACTTGTGTATGTGTTTATCTATCATATTCTTACACACATGGTTCCATTGGAAGTATTCATTTACTTGAACGATATTTCATTTTCAAGTAGAATAGGACATATATAAAAAACTAAAATTAAATTAAAAAAAGTAATGGGAAAAAAATTCCTATTGTTAAAACCAGCTTGCTGGCGTAATTGGACATGTGCTTTGCTTGAAAACCAAGCAACTAACGAAGAAAGTTCACAATAAGTTCTACACTTTTATTATGGTTTCAATATTTTATTATGGTTCTTCAAAGAATTTTTGGTTCTATTCTCAAGTTGGCTGATGTGGGATTCCTTAAGGCCCACCTTCCAACAAATCTTGTCCCATCGACCTCAACACCTTATATAGGAACAAGATCATAGATTATTTGGAGTGCCTTGGAACTTGCATACATCAATGGAAAGCCTCCTCGTTGACAACAATGGGAATACAACAATGTCTCTTGATTGCAAAATCTTCCAGGCCACTTGACTTCAACACATTCATTCGTCTCTGTCAATATGCACTCAGGTACCTTGACACTCATTTACATTATCGGTTAATTTTCTCGCATTGGTTAATGATGTTCATCATTGATCGATAATCCAATGATTTCTTCCCATGCTCGACTTCAACACATTCATTTGCATGGTAAGAATTGTACCATGAATTTGGTTTTTATGAAGAATATATGGTTTTATGGAATCAACAAAAACTTTCAACGGTATATTTTATTGGTTTCTTGTAGTAGCATTTTCATCTTGTTTTCATTCAACAACAACATGATGGTGCCACTACAACTCTTTTTCATTTATTTCGTTTTCAAGCAAAACAATAAAATTGAGCCTATTTCAGTCAATATGCATTATATTGCATGGTTTCTACTTCAACATGTAGTACAAAATCCAATCAGCAGTTGAAACTCGGAGAAAACAACCTTTTGCAAAAATTGACATTTTTTGCAACAACTACGAAAAGTTACATTTTATGCAGCTATTGTTGTAACAGCCTGTTTTTGTTGTAGCAGCTTGTTCTAGAAGTAGTTTTGGCACAAATATTGCAACAGATTGGAGCATAAATAAAAAAATTTGAGCTTCTGGGTCTTCTAATAATATGGTAAATTAAGTAATACGTGGACATAATTAAAAAAAAGAGCAATTTTGAAGAGCATTTCAAGTGGGTTTTTAAGGAAGATATTTTATTTTTATTATTGTGCACAAATTAGGAAAAAATTTGGTATTTTTGCATAGGAACTCGTTTTTGTCATCAAAAGTGGATTCTAAAGGCATGTAGTGGTAGAAAATGTAAAAATACATTTTTTCCATTTTGAAGCACTCAATTTGGCCTTCAAATGAGTTCGTGGAAAATGTTTTTGTTGCAACATTGGGAAACGTGGAGGGTGAAATAGGGTAGAAATTGATTTGACCATATATTGTAAACCGTGCATCCATTAGTCCTAAACTTTTTATGGTAAATGGATTGAGGTAGGTTAAATAAAAACATAAAATTTCAAGAAATTCCAGTGTGTATTTTTCAAGAAATTTGTCACTTTCACCTACTTCCGTTTCCCAACTTTATCGAGATCTGTTTACCCATTAGCTGATATATTTTGTGGGAATATGTATAAAACTAATGTTAACAACCTCAAAAAAATGTATGATAATATGATTTACCATTTGAGATAAATTTCAAAAACAAGTCTACTACATGAAAATGGTACATTTCGTGGAGCAAGCTCAAAGTGATGGAGAAGCATACCTCAGCCAAATCAACACCTACAACTCCTACTTCATCATTTCAAGTTATTCAAAAGGTAAAATTGAGCTAGAAACTTGCATAATAATTTTTATTTGATTAAAAATTTAGGAAAATGTGAAAAATAGCCACTTAAATTACCATTCATGTAAGCCATATTCTCCATCATTGCCCTAGCCTTCATCAACCATATCTTTCATCTTGCAGACCACTCATACCATCAACCATACCTTTCACTTTTACTCATTTTGATTAAATTTTCCTCTATTCAAAAATAAGTATTTATGACAACAATATAAACCCAACATAAAAGGTTGCAATAGATGAATTCAAAAGTTGGGAAATGAAGACAATTTGAAGAAGCAACTTGGCAAGTTTTTCTTACTAAAAGTTGATTATGGAATCAATAAGGCAAGTAAAATCAAGAATATGCAACCATAATACAAACTATGCTTATGGCTTTGTAAGATGCATGGAATAGGCTTGCAAATTATTCAAATGAATACAAATTTATGTTCATGAGACATTAAGGTAGGTTGTCACATCAAAAGTTAGAAGAGATGCCGACATCAAAATGCTCTTTCTAGCAATTGAAGGAAATCAAGCAAAAAGTCTTGAGGACCAAGCTTTGATTACTTTGAAGACTGGAGGTATGGAATAATTATAATTTGAATGATGTGCTTCATTAATGAGGACTATTGAATCATTTCATGAGTATTATAATTTAGTTGTACTACATATTGCATTTACCTTTGAGAATGAAGTATTGGAATGGTTTGAGGTTTTTGGAAAGAGACAAATTTTACACACTTGAACATTAAGTCCAAAATCATATATGAAGTAAAAAAAGCTTCAGCAACATGATGATCAATAACATCAAGACCATTTCCATCAAAGACCAGTTTTGTAAAGATCTTGTCAAAAGAAAAAAGGGTAACATTTTATTTGTTTTTTTGAAGTAAACTAAAGAACATAGAATATATGAAGATTGAAAATATATCTCACTTATGTTGTATGGCCTTTCCAAATCTATCATAACCCATTAAAACCTATTATATCTCATAATATCCCATTTTTCAAATGATAAGCAGGCTACAAGGGTGAAGAATTCATTTGTTTTTTTTCACCTTGTTGACTTGGTTTTGATATTTTTTCTTGACTACATAAAGCCACTCCATCCATCCATTCATATCAATAATACCTTCATTTGTTCATACAAGTGTTACATGACCAAAAATGTCACAAGAACCAGACTTCTAAGTTATATATCCATAATTATATTGTTTTTGTATGTTTCTTCATTAAACAAGTTAAAATGTGTAGCTAAAAAATTTGACATTTTCTAGCAGACCCTAAAGTCTGAAGTGAAATCACAGGATGATGAACTTTGAGTAATGGTTAAAAAAAAACTAGAAGATGGAGAATGTAGAAAAAAGGCTGAGAAATTATATCCACCATTCAACACAACAAAGAAGCACCCTTTTCACTCTAATGGGCCATTCAATGCCTTGGTCAGTGGAAAAATGTGCAACAAATTTAAGTGACAAATCATACCATACATCTATTCAATTTTGCTAAGAAATGGTGCAAGGAAGTTAATTCATTCCCAAATATACATCCTGAAAATATATGTTGATTGATCAAGTTTTTTTATTTGCATGAGTACATGAAAATATCTTAGTGTGGGGGAGATGTTGGGTCAATGATTTGTCATCATTTTCTCTTGTCTTTGTCATTCATTAAGCCATTATTTCCAACCATCCATTGCACCATTTCACCCATTTTCCACCATTTTTAATATAATTATTCAAAAAGTGTCTCTGTATGTCTAAGTGGTTAATTAACAACTTTTTCCTTCATTTTTGGTAGATTAAGATGAATTTTGCATGGTTTTGGTTTTAAATAATGACAATTTAGCAAGTTCAAGTTGCTGCAAATTTATCTAGTTTCTGTAGCTACCTCCGTGGTTGAGGTAGTAGCACCACTCTAGAATGAAATCCGACACATGGAAATTGTTTCTAGAAGTTCAAATATGGATTTTTATTGGTCAAATTCCACCCATCTCGCAGATGTGGACCTCCAGACCAAGATCAAGGGAAGAATGCAACATTTTTGGCCAGTCAAATTGAAACACATTTTCTGAGAAAATGAAAGCGAATCTCAGGAAAAAAAACATGGGTTTTATTCAACAGGGGCCCAGTTAAGTTCTTTGAAGAGAATTTTTCATGAATTCGTTACCATGTCAGATACATTTCAGGTTCTTTGGATCCTTATTTTACATTTTCGTGAGAAAATATTGTACCCATGGGTCAATAAATGCCCAATCAATCAAATAAAGGTTGGAATGGACTCTGCCTCATCAAATTCATGGAAACTAGGTGTACATTCAGTTCTAACCTTTAGCCATATGAATCTCCATGAAGTTACATTGTAACCCCTATATAAACACTCAATTGAAACAAAGGAGGAGGTTATCTTTGATATGTAGCAGTATTGATTTAAAATATATTTTTTTCTCTGTTAATGAAGAAGACATTGAATTTCTAATGCATGGTTGACTGATCATTCAAAGAAATCTAACCACCTATTTTTGGAGGGCCCCTGCAAACAGTGTGGGTTTTTAACTTGTACATTTTTCCTTTCTATTGTTTGTTGTAGCATTGTAGTGAATGTTCATTTCATAATTCGTAGACCTGGGATTTTAATTCCTTACTATAGTTTTGATCTCATATTATATAGAAATATTATTGATTTTGATTATAAAAGAAGTAGTGAAATTTCCTAACATTGTTTTGAACCGTTAAATAGAAGTACTGGTCCTAACTATTTGTAGTTTTGATTTCAATTAATAAGTGAATTCCTTATGGTTTCCTCCTGGTTTCTACAGTTAATTTGAATCATCAAATACCATTTATTTCCTTATGGTTCCTTTATATTATTTTTAAAAAGAATTTCAATTTCATAACATAAGTTGTTTCTCTTTGTAGATGTAATATTCCAAAATTAGCATGCAGCTAATTGGAATATTATTTTTTTCTTTTGTCATTTAGATAGATGAATAAGTGGGTAGGGAGACCCATAAATCTCTTTAGTAGGAATAAAATCACTCTTAATGTGAAAAGGGATCATCTTGATAACTGGACAAAGCACCTCCATGTGTGAATAGGGGCTAAAGCATGTGGACAAGGTCAATGTTGACCAAATAAACAACGCTGGTATAGAGAGAGTGGGCCATTAATGGGAGACAACGTAGTGTTAATGGGAGAAAGTCTCCATGAGAATAGTGGCATTAATGAGTGGGACCCAAGGTGAGAAGGCTCACAATGCTTATAAGGAAGGGCAAGGTAGCCATAGAGGATATGCGATGATTATTGATTTTCATCTTTTTAGTTCTGGAATTGTCACGTGAAATTTCTATGCATGCTTTTGTTGTTTAGTAGGGTCTGTTGTATTGTTTAGTACAAGGGTGTTCCTGAGCAAGAATCTCACACTCATCCTCAGGGGACTTCGAGTGCCTACTCAGGAGAGATTATTGAGCTATATAGTCCACATCCAAGCATCAGACCAAGCTTCAGTCTTCAGCTACAACACATTTTTTGTTCAGAGTTGTGTGTTGGGTCAATTTACTATTGTAAACTAACGCAAGTATTTATTATCAATCCGGGTTGGTGAACTTAGAAGCATCCCCAAAATATATGGGTTTCAGTTGTGATCAATTCAGAAGATGGTTTATTGATTATTAGGGAGATGCATATTACAAATATAAATCTAACTTAATTAAATTCTAAACAATAGATCAAGATACATGAAATAATAATTGAAGAGGCTCTTCACTAAAAGAGGTCCTAGTTGTCCTTCATCATTGATTTCATTTATCATTAATGATATTGTGAAAATAGGAATTCAGAAAAGCAGGAAAAGATGAATCTTAGTTTTGAGCTCTTAATGAGATAGAAGAAGTATTTAACTTAAATATTGGTTTGTCTCTTCGTATGCAGAAAGAAACAAGATTAAGATCCATCAGCAATCAAAGCATGTAAAAGCATGTAAAGATGAATTCTAACAGAAAATCTCGAGTCCATAGAAAGAGTGCTTAACTTAAACACTTGTTTGTCCTTTCATATGTAGTTTAAGAATGATCATTAGATTCATCAATACTTAAAAATAAACAAATCAAACATAATCAAACTAATTTAGATATTACAACTACGAAATAAACTAAGAAGTGCACTTAGCTCGGTGTGGGGGACCTCAACCCTTGCCTCGCACACTGAAGGTAAACTCATCTACTTAAGACTTCAAGCAATCAACCAGCATGTAACAACATCAAAATATGATATAACATATCTTCAATTATGTCTCCAAATCTCAAAAATAATAATAATAAGTCATACAATTTCCAATGTCAAAGCCTTCAAAGTGTGAGGCTTAAATAGATAAAATATCTAAAAAACTCATCTAAAATAACTCAAGTAATCATAAATATTCTTATCCTATCATATCAGGTCGAATTAATCTATCATATCCATCATAATCTGGAAAATCCCACAAAATAAGAGTTTTGACCTAGTTTCTAAGGATCCTCCATAAAGACTGGTCATGTTTGACCGCCTTTGACTGGGCCTATTAAAGCTCAATCTAACTGTGCCAACAGGTGTACTCTTACTCTTAGTTCCTGAGATTTCTAGAAACATATCCATCTCAAGCCCAAGTGTCCTGCACATATGCAAACCATAATGTTATTACGGGAATTTCTGTTGCTGTCAAAAAATGCAATTAAATTCCATTTTTTACAAAAACATCTAATAATTGAAAAACATAAATAAAATAAATATATATGCATATTTGGTCAATTTAAGGTGAATATGATGGTAAATATATGGATAATGTGGCAAAATAAAGTGTATTTTATAAACAAAAAGAGATAAAAAAACAAGGGCCAACATCTCCCCCAAACTAATGATCAAACATGTCCTCATGCTTGCTGTTTCCTCTTTGACCTTTGGAGCCCTAATGTTGATCCTATCCCTAACCCTCAAACCTCATGTTTTGCTGTGTGCAAAAGAGAATCCATTTCTTTTCCCTGCTCTCCCTTGTAGATGGAATTTTTCACCTTTTGTTTCTCATACTTAGCTTTCCAAGAGTTTTTCTCCTGAAGCCACCTGAATGCCTGTGTGTAGAGAAGATTGTTTTTGTTTTTCATCTTTCCCATCTCCTCACTGATCTTCTCATTCTCCTTAACCAATTTCTTATTGGTTAGTTTATAATTTTCATTCTTCTCCCTCAGGTGTTTTTCCATGATTTTCCTTATTTCTAAGCTATCAGTCAACTCTTTAACTCTTGAAAGATTTTGATCTCCCCCCTTTGAATCTCTAGAAATTGAAGCAGCTTCTACTTCATTGTTTTCAAAATATGAATATTTATCTAAAGGATCCTCATACTCTTGTTGTTGCAATCTTTCTAGGATTTCATTGGCCTATTTTGTTATAGGAGAAGTTTCCATGATTTGTATTTCTGGTTCTACTGAATGTTTATTTCTCTGCCTCCAGGAAATAGTAAAAAATAATGTTTCTTTTTCTAGCAAAATTGCTTCATGTTGTTTCTTTGATCTTGTTTTGGGATAGAGGGATGTATGCACAATGTTCCTTGTTTCTTCTATGGGTTTAAGTTTGTTTTCCACAACTTGTTCTGCAAACCCATTCTCAACTAAGATATCCTCCCAAACCATCCCTTTGACTTTCAATTGGTAATCTAAAAGAATTTTTATGAGTCCATGGTGAATAAATTGAGCTTCTTTTGGTTTAGCCTCTGATTTTGTGCTTTCAATCATTTTCATCAAGTTTTTGTAGAAGAAATATTGCAGATTTATCTTTATATCTCCCTTGATGTGTTGTAATAACCTAACATGGTAAAGGTGTACTACACTAAATTTAGTATCACAAGTGAAGAATTTCTGAACTATCAATACCAGTTCTGCTCATGGTTCATTGAACCATTCCCTGGGAATACCTTTTTATCTATCAAAGGAACCTTTCATGTTTTTATCTAGGAAAAATTTCCAACCCTTATCTCTAAAATTTAATCCTTTGTGATATAATTCTCCTGAAGATGGAAAATATAATGCTTCAGAGATATACTTAGGAGTCAAAGGGATATATATGTTGCCCACCATGGTTTCATTCTGTCTGAAGTTATTTACAAATTCTTTTGTGATCTTCTCATTTGACCATTGAATTTTTATAGAAAACCTATCAACCTTGACTAGTAAAGTTTTTCCACAGTCTCCCTACTCCAGTGTTCTATTTTGAAATCTTTAGGTTATGCTCTTGAGGCCATGTGTTCTGAAAACCATTTTATATGACTATCTCTCGTCATTAACTTCATTTTTCAAATAAAAAAATTAAGCATTGGATATAACCATGGTATTAGGCTTACCTTTCTACTTCACTTCCTTTTTCAATCAACCAATCCTCTGTTTTTTTCTTTTGAAGAATGTGATTTTACTGTAAATAAACAAAATAATTTGATAGAAAAGGTTTAAAAAAAACATAAATTTATGTTTATAATATTATACATTCTATTTAATTCTCTATTTCCCTTTAAAAACAATCTCTATTTCCCTTAAAAACAATCTTTGTTTTGCAAAAGAATTGAACTATGTAATTTTTTTTTATTACAAAAATACTTTTGACTCATCAATTTCATATAGAAATCCTTTCCAAAACATTGCATTCTGATTCACTATGTAAAAAAACCTTCAATCATTTCATAAAAATTCATGATAGATTCACTATCTTACTTCATCGTTCCTCATACTCTATCTTCTGTCAAGAAAAACATGTCTAACTATCTTCCATTTTCTTCATAAACTCTGTTCTAAATCCTTAGACTGAGTATGATTTTAAAAACAAATCTATTACATAGTTGAGTTAATAATCAACCGTACTATGCAATTCAAATTGAAATTCCCACTCTTTGTTTTCTATTTGAAATGAAACACTGTATATGAGGACAGGTCGATCTTACCTTTCTGATGCAACTGATTTTGTGATTCTCTCTCATCTTCGTGGTCTTATTTCAGTTGAACTAAAGTTTTAATCCACATCAAATCCATTAAAATCTTCATTTATGAGCTTTTTCAACAAAATATTTCATGATTGACTGATGGCAGAGTGGTTTTTGAAATGTGTCAACATGTTTTTGAATAGTTTTAATACAAAACTCATTGCATGATAGACTTGCATATCAAATGAAATCGCTTCCTCTTATAACTCGTAGTTGGTTGACACAATCCCAAAATTTTCTAAAACAATCAAATCTTCATTGATTTCTTACCTTCACTTCCAGAGAATTCTGCTTGCTGCTGGCTCGACTAGACAATAGATTTTCTGGATTCATGGCCTTGAAAGCTTCCACTCCGTTTTCTCCTTCCCACTATATTCTCTGCTTCTTCTTCTGTGTTATATATATATTTTTCTGTCAGCCTCTTCACATTTTTTCTCTGCGTTTTCATTTCCATAGGGTTATGGTGTTAAGTCCCTATATTAATAGTGTAGCCCCTTATTATGTTAGTGTAGCCCCCCTTATTGTTATTATTATACCCTTGTAACCCCCATATTGTTATTATTATGCCCTTACATTATTATTGTTAGGTCAGCTAGGATTACATTGTGGCCCCACTAGGATTATATTGTGGCCCCATCAACTCCTATATATAGAAGGAGGTTTTGTTCATTTGTATCATCCAAGAATTGTTTATTTATGTATGATATTGGAGGTTGCCCCCTCAAAGTGTCTTATTTCTAAGGCGTTGATATCTCTTTTCTTCTATTTTTGGAGCTGGTTACACAACATTTGGTATCGGAGCTTTGGATTCTAGGGTTTCGCTGCTCCAAACAGGTCATCGTAGAATTTTCACTATAACTTTTTTTCTACGAAGTTTCAGAAGCTGAAATTTTAAGGGTGCAAAGCTGAAATCTTGAGGAATATTTTCTAAAAATTTCAGAGCTTGGTTCGCAATATTTTCGGAGATATGATTTGTGAAAGTTAGGTCTTTTTTAAAGCTCCTAAACAGGTCATCGTGGCATTTGAGCTATAACGTTTTTTCTACAAAGTTTTAGAATCTGAAATTCATATGGTGCGAAGCTGAAATCCTGAGGAAATTCGTCAAAAGATTTCAGAGATTGGTTCGCAATATTTTTGGATATATGATCTGTGGAAGGTAGTGCTTTTTCAGGCTCCTGAATTCCATATCAAAGAGGTGATCGTGGGAAAAGTTCAATAACTCTCTGTCTGAGCATTGGATTGGAGTGCCGTAAAAATTGGTCTTTAGTACACAAAATTTAGTTTCTTGGCTATCAATTTCAGAGACAAAGGTCTAAATAGTGACACGTGGCAAGTCCTACAAGTTCGCTCTACTGAACCAGTCCAAAATTAGGTCATTGTGGGAGATTGGACACAACTTTCTCTTGGAGAATCCAAATCAGGTCAGACCTGTGGCATTCAAAAGATAATTTAGAGGGCTACGTTGGTACCAAAATTCCAATATTGAAGTACTAAAATCACATAGATAATCTAATTTCAATATCTAGCTCCTCAAAAGCAAGAAAAAGGTGTGTATTTGTTTTTTAAAATTGCATAACGTTTGTTTGAAAAAGCAGTTTGAAGTGATTCCAAGGGCATATTGAAGAATATTTATCAGCATTGGGTTATATAATGCCTCCAAAAAATAATTCCATACCCATTAAGCCCTCAGAAATATATACAATGATGCATGAAGAGGAAGAATTGCAGTATGAGATATCAAAATTACGGTACCAAGTGCAACAAGTTTCGATCTTACGAAGAGCAATCGAAGATGAAATAGATGGTTTAAAAGCAGAAATGGAGGCTAAGTTGGATGGTTTGAAGGATCAAATAATATCTAATATGGATGATAAATTAGTGGAAGATCACAACGAGCATCAACAACAAGTTCTCCAACTCTCAAAGGATAACCCAACTTTGGTGCAGAATCTAATGAAACAACAGGAAGATCAACATCACATCGAAAGAAGTTATGAAGCAGTCATAGAAACAAGAAATCGACAAGTACGATCAATTTCAGAGTATCTCAGCAAGTGGAAGAACTTTCCTGTAGAATATTTCACATGGGAGGATGAGAATTTTATACAAAAGCATCAAGAAATAATCAAGCGTTGAGGACAACACTTGTTGAAGGAGAGGGGCATGTTAAGTCCCTATATTAATAGTGTAGCCCTTAGTATGTTAGTGTAGCCCCCCTTATTGTTATTATTGTACCCTTGTAACCCCCATTTTGTTATTATTGTGCCCTTAAATTATTATTGTTAGGTCGGCTAGGATTACATTGTGGCCCACTAGGATTATGTTATGGCCCCATGGACTCCTATATATAGAAAGGAGGTTTTGTGAATTGTATCATCCAAGAATTGTTCATTTATGTAATGTATTGGAGGTTGCCCCCTCGAAGTGGCTTATTTCTAAGGCGTTGATATCTCTTTTCTTCTATTTTTGGAGCTGGTTACACAACATATGGATACAAGGATGTGCTTTGACTGCACACTCCTTTCCCTCACTGAGCCTTTCTAATGGCAATGATGGTGAAAAACGCTTATAAATGAATGTTTATGAGGTTTTTTAATGGTGGAAATGGTTATGACAGAGGTGTAATTGGTCTTAACAGTGACAAAGATGGTTTCATTTGTTTTACACAGTGATATGTAAACACATTTGAAAACATAAATCCGTTTATCAACTCTTTTGACTGACCCATGCACGTCTTTTCCTCCTTGACTATCGTGTTGGTGTAGATTTGTCCTTTTGTAGCTCCTTCACGTTTTTCATTCATGGCTATGTGCATTCCCATTACTTGCATTACCTTCATGCATCATCATCATAAGTGTCTCCATAACTCGCATTTTCTCCATACCTATGTGCGCCATTATCCTCTATTATCATATCCTATCTCTCCAATACATGCATTCATTTTCATCATGTCTTACCGTATGCCATCATAGCCATGAACTTCGCATCATTTCTTAGGTTTGCATTCATTATTTTGCATTGCATTACCTTAGTTCATTTATTTGTATGATTGCGCTCACATTGTTTTGATTTTCAAAAATATGTGCGCTATATTATATACCTTTGCACAATACCATATGTCTTTTGTAATTGCGATATGTATAGCTCGAACTTTGGTTTTTAGTTTTTTATTTCTAATTTTAAAAATTTACTAATACAATAGTAATATTTATAAAATTAATTGTTTATGATAACGCTAACCTTTGCTTTTGGTTCTGTAGGTCTTCCAAGAGTCTTCCATAGGTTCAATATTGTCCTTTTGTTCCTACTTCTCTTTGTTAGGAAATACATGGGGTATGATATGAATAGTTATATGGAATGTTTTGAATAATGATATGGATATAGATATAGATATAGTAGGGTTGATTAGAATATTGATATGAAGAGGGTTATAAATTATAGAATATAGGTGAAAGTGTAGGGGATGTAAATGAAATGTAGGTAAAGATGCATAACTAGTATCAAATTAGTTTGTCCAATTCTAGAATATTTTGAAAAAAATGAAAATTTAAGAGCAATTTTTTTACTCACTGTACAAATGTACTCCCTTTTTGACGTTTGATGATGATCGACGTTGTGTTTTTTTTTACGATGGCTCTTGTAGACTTGGTAGAGACTTTATTTCTTCTTATATCTGATTTGATTTAGGATAATTATTGTTTAGGTCCCTTTTGTAGGTTAAATTTTAACATTTTTCAGATCCCATCTGCTATGATATTCTCAAGTCCCTTCTGACACGTTAAATTTTCAGGTCCCTTTCTGGCGTAATTTTCACAATGATGTTCCATATTTGAAAATTTCTTCTGTCATAATGATTCAGGTCCCGTTTCGAGTAATTTTTCAACAATAATTCAGGTCCCTTGAGTAAATGTAGAATGATAAACTAGGTTCCTTTATGATTGTAGTTCATATTCTATCTTCAATTCAGCTGCTGAAAACTATTTTCATAGTTTTTTTATTTCACACCTTCCCCCAAACTAATTTTTTGACTTGTCCTCAAGTCTGCAAAATTTTGGAGGGTATATCTGCAAAAATCTAAAGTAAAGTAAGATGAAAACAAAAATAGAATTCATATTGGCCAAAAAAGTTGGTTTTCCGATATAATTTGAGTTTGTATTGTGCCAGTTTCGTGGATTTTCACAACCAAACTCTTTTTATTATTTATTATTTATTATTATCTTTATTTTTTGTATTCTTCTTCTACTGGAATTTTGGAAGGCATAATGCTATGCTATCCCAGTATTTCTAGATTTGAATCCATTGAAATTTTTATTAGAAAATCCTCTTTATTTATAGGCTTATTGTAGATTTTAAGCCTATGTCCATTGATGACAAACGAAACATATGCTTCATCAATTATTTTTATCTTGACAGCTCCATTATCAAAGATTTCTTCAATCTCATATGGCCCAAGCCAATGAGTCATAAATTTTGCTTTTAAATCAATGAATTTGGAGTTGAACAAGAGTGCCCAATCTCCTTTCTGAAACACTTTATTCTTTATGAATCGATCATTCCATTTGATCCTTTGTTCTTGGACAAGAGAAGTATGTTCAACTTCTTGTTTTCGAATCTCATCCAGTTTGTTTAACTGTATAATCATTTCTTGTTGTGCTTGCGACAATTCCATCCCTAATTCTTCTGCTAGCTTGTATGTATGTATTTGAAACTCAATGGGTAATAGAGGTTATTTTTCATACACTAATTGATATGGGTTGAAACCAGTAGTGTTCTTTCAAGTTATTCTATATTCCCATAATACATCTTTCAACTTTTTTGAATAGTCCTTTCTGTTCATTTTTATAGTCATTGTCATAATGTTTTTTAGGAATTTATTTGTTGATTCCACCTGTCCATTTTCTTGAGGATGATATGGAGTGGATTTTCTGTGTTTGATTTTGAATATATCTATAACATCACAAAAAGTTTTGATGTGAATTTTGCACCTTGGTTAGTTACTATCTGTCTCGGAACTCCATATCTCACAAATATCTCTTCAAACAGAAAAGACACAACAATTTCTTCTGTTGCCCGTGCTACTGCCTTGGCCTCCACCCATTTTGTCACATAATCTGTACATAGAAGGATGTATTTCTTTCCATTGGATGGAGGGTTGATTGGTCCCACGAAATCTAAAGCCCACTGTTCAAATGGTTCAATAAGTACTTGTGGCTTTAATGACATTTCATCTGATGCCACTAGTCAACCAATTCTTTGGTAGCTATCATAGATTTTTACATAATTCCTGGAGTCCTTGAAGATGGATGGCCAGTAGTAGCCAAGCTTCAAAACTTTGTATGCTATCCTTTTATCTTCAAAATGACCACCACATGGTTCATTATGACAAGCTTTCAAAATTTCAATTATTTCATCCTCTCTTACACATTTTCTAATGATTAAATCAACACCAATATAAAATAGATCTCCCTCGACCCAGTTATATCTAGCACTTTCTCTAATTATTCTTCATTTTTGTTTGTTTTTGTAGTGATATGGTAAGATATCAGATGATAAATAGTTAGCTATATTTACAAACCAAGGAGTTTTGACATTTATAGCGAATAGATGTTCATCTGGGAAATTTTTGGACACTAGATTTGGATCACTAGGTGTATTTAATCTTGACAGAAAGTCAGCAACTTGGTTGTCTTTTCCTGGTTGATCTTGTACAATAATATTAAACTCTTGCATTAATAATAGCCACTGAGTTATTCTTCCATTTGTAATTGATTTATTCATTAAATATTTGATAGTAAAATGATTAGTGTGAATATAAACATGATAACCTGTTATGTAATGTCGAAATTTATTTACTGCATGTACGACAGCTAACATTTATTTTTCTGTAACAATGTAATTCAATTCTATTGGTGTTAAGTTCTTACTGATGAAATATATAGAATAATTGAATTGATTCTCCTTTTGTCCAAGTGATGCTCCAATAGTTGTATTAGATTCATAAGTTGAAATGTGAAATGGCAAAGACCAATTAGGTCCTCGAAGAATGGGTGCAATTGACAATTTATCTTTTAATTTTTCAAATTCATGTTGACAATTATCATTCCATTCGAATTCTACATCTTTTGCAAGTAACTTGAATAATGGTAAAGCTATTTTACTGAAATTTTCAATAAATATTCTATAGTAACCTGTATAACCCAATAAACTTCAAACTTATTTTTGTGTTGTAGGTGGTGTTAAACTCACAATGACCTGAGTTTTTGTTGGATCCACTTAATCCCAAAAGAAGAGATATGGTTTCCCAACACTATCCCCTCAGTTAACATCATAAAACAATTTTCATTACTGAGAGATAGATTTGTCTCAATGCATATTTTTAACACTTTTTCAATATTTTGTAAAAATCATCATATGTTTTACCATACACAGTGAAATCATCCATGTAAACTTCCACACACTCATGAATCAAATCAGCAAAAATTGCATGAACTGCTCTTTGAAAAGTAGCAGGTGCATTACACAAACCGAAGGGTAATACATTGTATGCATATTTTCCCCAGGGGCATGTGAATGTTGTTTTATCTTGATCTTCTATTGCTATTTTTATCTAATTATATCCGCTAAATCCATCTAGAAATGAGAAAATTTTCTTTCCAGTCAATGAATCTAACACTTGATCAATAAATGGTAAAGGAAAATGATCTTTTAATGCAGCTTTGTTAAGTTCTCTATAATCCACACAAATTCTCCATTTCCCATTTTTCTTAGGCACCACAACTAAGGGTGAAACCCATTGACTATCTGAAATAGGATAGATAAATCTGACTTGCAATAGTTTTTGTAATTATTCTTTCACTATTTCCTCCATCATGGAATTCATCCGTCTCTGTGGTTGCCTAACAGGTTTTATTTCATTATCAATGTAAATGTGATGGATGCATGTTTTTGGATGAATTCCTGGCATGTCTTTATAATCCCAGGCAAAAGCTTTTGAATATTTTTGCAATAATGTTAGTAGCTTTTCTTGTTGTGATGATTGTAAGTTGTTACAAATATTCAAATGTCTTTCAGGTCTGATTTCAATTATTTTTCTATTTTAATTGGTAATTGAATTTACAGGAAAAATGTTTTTAAATGCAGTTTTCAATGATTGTATTGTGCAATTTTCCTGAAAACATTCATTTAAAAGATAACTAGCAGCTTCATATTGAGTTATCCATAGATGCTCTAAAAGATTTGGTTCTGAAATGAATAGATCTATTAAGTCCTCATTTTCTTTCTCCTCTCTAAAATTGTAAACTTGATTTAGGCTAAGAATAGGTTGAAGTTTTTGTTGTTCGCTTTGATCAAATAATGATAATAAAGAAGGAGATTGAGTAGGAGGATATAATGTAACATGCTTTCTTTCATCTCCATGTGCAATAATCATACTTCCTGACCTGCATCCAATGTAAGCATCTACAGTGGCTAAACATGGTCAGCCTAAAATTAAGGGATGCCCTACCAAGTTTGTTTTTGGCTGCAAAATCAAGAAGTCTACAGGATACTCCCATGAATCCAATGAGACAATGATATCTTCTAGTATACCTTCTAGAACAACTTTAGATATGTATGCAAGTTCTAAGACTGTAGTAGTATGTCTAATATTGTTCAAATTCAAATGTTTCATAGTCTCTATTTTCATAACATTGATTACTGCTCCCAATTCTATTAAAGTGTTTGGCACTGAAAACTTGTTAATCGAAATAGTAACCATAGGAATTCCCGGATCAACATATTTTCAATGGCTATATTTGTAGACATGAGAATTGAAAGACTTCCAATTACCTGGATTGTTGGTGGATCCTTCTTTCTTCGGCCATATTTCTTAATGCATAATTCCTTTATTCTTTTTTCATATATAGGAATGTCTTTAATTTCCTGCAATAAAGGAATTTTAACATATGTGTTTTTCGATTCATCCAGAATACTAAATTCAGGGAGAGATATTGGAATATTTTGTTGTATTAATTTCCCTGGATAAGGTGGAGTCTGTTTCATGATAGCTTTACTCTTCTGAGTTTGTTTTTCTGGTTGAGATTGTTAACTTTGTTCTCCTTGTTCTATTTGTTCTTTAATTATTGGAGGAGAATCTTTTTGTAACACATTCCGAGACCTTAGGTGGACAACATGTATAGGAAGAATTGAATAAGTAGGATAATATGTTGCCTCTTCCACATGATATGCTGGTCTATCCACCTTGTTGCTTGGATTAGCTACTGGCTGAGCTGGTAATTGTGTTGGTCTAGGGGGTTGTTGGTTAGTTGGCAGCTGAAGTTGCTGCAGTTGAGTTAGCATTGGTGGGTTTTGAGTTGGATATGGCATTGGTTGTTGTTGCTAGAATTGTTGATATTGAGGAAATGATTGTGGAGGGTATGGTTGTTGATATTGATATTGCTGGGTATACATTTTCTTTGGTGGCTGGTTTCCATAACCATATCCCCTCCAACCTTGTGAAGGTTGGTTTTGATATTGTTGTGGTGGCCAAGCCTACCATGGAATCAGTGTATTCCATGTGTTTTGAAGATATTGAAAATTTTTGGGATTTTATTGAGGGAGTTGTTGAGACATTCTTGACTGCCAAGGTCTCATTGGTGCCATATAGTAGAGAGAATATATTCCTTGTACTTCTTCCCCTTGCAATTCTTTTAACTTTGGACATTTTTCTATTGCATGATTTTCTGTGCATAGTCCATATACTTGTATATTTTGCAAAGGACATTCCCTGAGTGGATGTTTTTGTCTACACTTTGGATAGAAAATTGCTAAGACTTCATCTTGCTCTTCTTTTCTCTTCTTAGATTTAAAAACATCTACTTGTGTACCCAAAGTTCTCAAGAGATCTGTCTTAAAGTTTTCTAGCAGGCTTCCTCTCTCTACTCTAGTTACTACACTTGCTACATATTTGAAAGCTTTCGATGAAATATCTCTTTTCCCACTCTTAGCTCTTCCCCTAGAGTATTTTTGACATAATTCAGAAATTTCTTCAAAGGGTAAATTAGAAATATCCCCTTTTCCCATTACATTAAGAATTTATAAATACTCATCTCTAATACCCTTTAGAAAAATAGTGCAGATGGTATCAGAACTAAGAGAATGATGTTTGGATTTTTGTAAATTATAAAGGAATATTTCCAAATATTCCTCAAAAATTTCATCTTCCTGTTGGGACATTCTGAAAAATTCTTCTTTCGAGTCTCTAGCCATGAAGTAAGCTTGATACTTTTTAAGAAATATTTTCTTCATTTCTTCCCAAGAAGCTATCATGTGTTCTCCTAATACCATATACCATTTCAAGGCTAAAGCTTTTAAAGTAGTAGGAAAAAGTCAAATTTTATGTGTATCATCAGTATATCCATATGTTCTACACAAGATGTCAAAATCAAACATGGATGCATCAAGATCTTCTGTTAACATTCCATAGAAATTAGGCAATACAAAAGGTGGAATATTTCTCATTTTTATTTCTTCTCCTAGTATTGCTCTTGCATCTAAAATAGGAAAGCCAAAAGTAGTCTTTTGGGCATTATTAACTTCTTGCTCATTTTCTTGTGTTCTTCGATTTTGGTTTTCTCTTCTTTCTTCTTCCTCTATTCTTCGAAGTGCTTCTACTCTTCTATCTTCTTCTGCATTTCTTTCCGCTTCAATTCTTCTTTCTTCTTCTCTTTGTCTTCACCATTCCCTTTGTTGTCTTTCATATTCTAATCTTTGTTTAGGATTCATGTTTAATCTAGTTGATCCTTCTCCTTATTCAGCCATTTTGTATTCAGATACTTGTAGTGTTTCAATAGGTTGACTTTGTATTTCTTCAACTACTTTGATTTCCTCAAGGATAGGTTGTTCTAATTGTTCAACAGTTAATTTTGTTGTGTGTTTTTGCTTCCAAATAGAAAGAGGTTCTTTAGGTGATTTATTTTTCTTTACCTCAAAGGCCAACAAGATTTTTCTTACAACTAAAGTTAATCTCTGTCTTGATCTATGTTTTTCCTCTAACTCTTTTATAGTATGTTTTCTAGCAACTGTTGTTCTTAGTCCTATGGATGAATGTGTGGTTGGGGGGTTTTGTTTAACAAATCTACCTTCTTTATCTCTATTTCTAGGCATAAGAAAACATTACTTGAAATAAAAACTATGTTTTTCAGGATTTTTTATTGTTTTTTAACTTCTAATATTTTTGTCTTCCTATTTTGACTGTTTTTGAAATATGCTTCCCTGACAACGACACCAAAATGTTGGGTCAATTTACTATTGTAAACTAATGCAAGTATTTATTATCAATTCGGGTTGGTGAACTTAGAAGCATCCCCAAAGTATATGGGTTTCAATTGTGATCAATTCAGAAGATGGTTTATTGATGATTATGGAAACGCATATTACAAATATAAATCTAAATTAATTAAATTCTAAATAATAGATCAAGATACATGAAATAATAATTGAAGAGGCTCTTCACTAAAAGAGGTCTTGGTTATCCTTCATCCTTGATTTCATTTATCGTTAATGCTATTGTGAAAACATGAATTCAGAAAAGCAGGAAAATATGAATCTTAGTTTTGAGCTCTTAATGAGATAGAATAAGCATTTAACTTAAATACTGGTTTATCTCTTCGTATCCAAAAAGAAACAAGATTAAGATCCATCAAAAATCAAAGCATGTAAAGGCATGTAAAGATGAATTCTAATGGAAAATATCTAGTCGTAGAAAGAGTGCTTAACTTAAACACTTGTTTTTCATTTAATATGAAGTTTAAGAATGATCATTAGATTCATCAATACTTAAAAATAAATAAATCGATCATAATGAAAACTAATTCAGAAATTGCAGCTACAGTGAATTCTAACTGAAAATCTCGAGTCGATAGAAAGAGTGCTTAACTTAAACACTTGTTTGTCCTTTCATATGCAGTTTAAGAATGATCATTAGATTCATCAATAAATAAATCAAACATAAGAAAACTAATTTAGATATTACAACTACGAAATAAACTAAGAAGTGCACTTAGCCTAGTGTGGGGGCCTTTCACCCTTTCCTTGCACACTGAAGGTAAACTCAGCTACTTAAGACTTCAAGCAATCAACCAGCATGTAAAAACATCAAAATATGATAGAAAAGATCCTCAATTATATCTCCAAGTCTCAAAAATAATAATAAGTTATACAAGTTCCAATGTCAAAGCCTTCAAAGCGTGAGGCTTAAATAGATAAAATATCTAACAAACACATCTAAAATAACTCAAGTAATCATAAATATCCTTATCCTATCATATCAGGTCAAATTTATCTATCATATCCATCATAATCTGGAAAATCCAACAAATAAGAGTTTTGACCTATTTTCTAGGGATCCTCCATAAAGACTTGTCCTGTTTGACCACCTTTGACTGGGCCTATTAAATCTCAATCTGACTGTGCCAATAGGTGTACTCTTACTCTTAGTTCCTGAGATTTCTAGAAACATATCCAGCTCGAGCCCAAGTGTCCTACACATATGCAAACCATAATGCTATTACGGGAATTTCTATTGCTGTCCAAAAATGCACTTAAATTCCAAATTTTACAAAAAAATCTAATAATTGAAAAACATAAATAAAATACCTGTATATGCATATTTGGGTCAATGTAAGGTGAATATTATGGTAAATATATTGGTAATGTGACAAAATAAAGTGTATTTCCTAAACAAAAGAGATAAGAAACAAGGGCCAACATTGTGTTGTGTTGCAAGTTGTAGCAGTGGAGGGTTGAAAAACCCCATTTCTGAGCTTGTATTCCATTGGAGGGTTCATCCTTTCATCCGGGAGACTTGTGAGGAAGTACTTAGAGCATCATTTCCATATTTGGCAGGAGGCCAAGTAGCTACCATTAGCTGCAGTGTAGTTTCCCTCAAGAACTGCGTTATTTTAGAGAGCAACTGCAGTAGTGGGTTTATTGCCCTAGTTGGAGGAGTTGTGTTTCCTTTTATGGGATCAACCATTCATTTAGGAGATCTATTAGATAAGGATCAACCATTGCATATTTCAGATCAGCCACCTCCTATCAGTGATTCAGTTGCAGATATTATTCAGCCCTAGGGTCAAATCTGTTATTTTTGTATAGTGTGTATTTCTGGAAACGTTTTCTGGGTTGTCCTGGAAATATCTTTTGGAGCACTGATCTCTAGTACTAAATATTTTGGAGCATTGTATCAAAAAAAAAATATTTTTCTATCTTTTAGCTCTTACTCTCTCATAGACAACATAGTTTTGGCATTCCATCTTTTATTGTATTAGCAACATTTCAGATTTAGGTGTATGCTTTCATGGGAGGCTTGTTAGCCCAATCTTGAGTGAGATTTTGCTCAAGATGTTGTACCTATTTTGCTGTTATAATCATAATGGAATGGATCTATGGTTGTCTCATGTTTTGATCCATTGATATTTCTGCTATTTCCATCTTTATGTCCTATATTACTGCTCTCCCAATTTTGGGATATTACAGTAGATTCAAGCACATAGATTTGTTTTTAGTTTTATATTCAGAGAATTTCTATTCAAAGTATTTTTAGTTTAAATTCAGAGTATGAGTAACTTAATTACAATTTCTTTCTAGAACTTTTAATTTCAAAGCATGTGTGACGATTGATAGATGAAGTGATTTTCATGATTCGAGTCATTTTCATTTCAAGGATTCTTATAACATTAGTTGGATAACTCTATTTTTAGAGACAAAGATTTATTTTGTTTTAATCTCATTTTTTAGTCATTAGTGTGCTTTGAGTTTCATTCCGCAACTATGAGTTGTTTTGATTTTATTTTGAAAATGTAAAGAGTGTTTTTTATTTCTTTTTTTTTTTGGAACTTAATTTCATTTTATTTAAAAAGTAAGATAGGAATGAAGAACATATTTAAAGACAATTCTCAATAATTCAATCATACACATTAAAGATTTAAGGGCTTCTAGCATATATTTTTCACTTGCACTTCACAAGTTTACCAACTTCGGTTGATAATTTATGTAATCAATTGAAGACCATTAAATTGACTAAAAAACTGGATGGGGAAAATAGATACAAGTGTGATGGGTATATGATGAAATATACGACATAAAAATTGGGAGAGCAACAATATAGGACATAGAAATGGAAATAGAAGAAATATCAATGGATCAAAACATGAGACAACCATAGAGCCATTCCATTATTATTATAACAACAAAATAGATACAATATTTTGAGGAAAATCTCACTCAATATTGAGATAACAAGCCTACCATGAAATCATACACCTAAATCTGAAATGCTGCTAATACAATATAAGCTGGAATGTCAAAAATGTGTTGTCTTGGCTTAAGGAATTTGTATAGCAGCTATTTTTCATGTTGTTTTATCTTAAGAAACAATTCCTTGCCTATGGTAAGGAATCAGTGCTCAAGATATTTTATTATATATGTCACATAAATATTATATCAAATGGTCTTTGCTTAATCACCTTCAGAAATTAATTATTAAAACCCTCAAGAATCTGATTCAACAAATGCTTCACAATTCCATTATCTGCTGATATTAAATGGAGTAATAAGAAAAACATGAAGGAATCTCAAACTGATATGCTCGTGAACAAAATCTAATACTTTTAACTTAAGAGGAAACTTTATGAGAGTAGAGTAGTTAAAATTAAGGAGTGCCCATTAAGGATATTTAACTCTTATTCACATATGTAAAAGGAGACCTGCAACTACATTAATTCATTTTATTCATAGAAGGAAATAGACAAAATGGAAACTGGAAAACATATCAACAACAACAGATGCAAGAATATTGATCTTCATTCATTAATCATCAGAAAATTGAGTACAAAATTTGCAGTAGTCAAAAGATCCAAAAGTCAGAACCTTTTCCTTTCTTCTCTTTCTCTCTAAATATAATGTAAAGCAGTTTGTAACTGCTGAAACTTCTCTTGACTTCTCAAACTACTTGAAACTTCTTAAAATACCTATTACATATCATAAAAATGTATTATTACAATTTAATTCTCTTAATAGAGATGAGATAAAACTTAAACTCTAATCTATTTGCTGAATATGAATTGGTCCCACTGTTGCTACATTCTTCTGATTGGTTGATTTGTCTTTCTTTGAAGATGAGGGATCATTTGGTAAAATATCCATCCAAGTTCTGCATTTCTTCCACACTTCAGTGTTTGTCTTAGGAATAAGCTTGTGGTACTCTAGCCTAAAGGCAGTGATCCTGTTGAATGTTGGTCTCTCTATAAATAAGGTCTTCACCATCCATAATATCTGAAAATGCCTCTGAAGAAAGTTAACAATTGTCGCCCTTTTCAGCATCTGAGTCTTCTCGTGAGTGTTATCCACCTTGCTTTTTGCCAATACCAATAGTGCTTCATAGGAATCCCTTGATAAAAGATTGCCTTTAAGGTCCCAACATGATGGAAATCCTGCCCTGGCTCTTTTTTCATACAGATTTTCCAACATGTTCACTGCTTCCTTAATATTTTTCAACTTCTTCTTAGTGGTTTTCATGCAAGTATTTTTATCAATCAATTTGTTAATCTCTACATCATATATAATCCTATCTTTAATCTAATTTTCCTATAACTCTTGATCAATCTTAGAATCAATGAAATCAATCAATTTCTTTGCCCATATGGATCTGTTAATAGTCTTCTACTTGTCTGCCATAACTTGCTCTTCAAAATCTCTGACAATGCTGTTCTCTTCTAATATAACAGTCATAGATACCCAAGATGCTTTCATTTCTTCAATGATTTCATTCCAGATGATGTCCTTAGCCTATATCAAAGATATATTTCCCTTCAATTTCTCGTTTAGACTCTTGATCTTAGCATCAGCTATTTGGCAATCTGTCCCGTATTTATTAATTTCCCCATCCTTGGCTTGCACTATTTTTGTTACTGTCTCCAGATCATTATGTGCCCTTTTGAGATCTTTCTCTGCCATTTTCAGTTCAGTGTTCAATTGAGATATCTATGATGTTGGATCATCATTTCCAGATGGAAAAATGATAGTGACGGAATGAGAATCAATCTGATTTTGTAATGACAACACAGTTTCGTTCAATTTAGTACTTTCTTCTTCTTTCTGCAAGGGCTGCTGAAGAAGGCTTTCTTTCTCACTTTCCACTTCTGCCACCTATACTGCCATAGAATGATCCCCTGTAGGTAACTTCAACTTTTTCTTCAACAAAAAAAATCTCTGATTCTGCACTTTGTAGCAACTTATGCACAACAGAAATCTCATTTGGATATATTCCAATCTTTACAATTATCTTCTTGAGTTCTTCATTTTGTGTTGTTAAAGCCCTAGAACTAGATTTCTCCAATTTTAGTTGCTTGGTCACCTTCCAAAGCATGTTATCTGCCTTAAGAGCCATTGCATTAGTTTTGGTCAAATCATTCTCTATCAATTGACCTGTTTGCACATGTAAATTTACTTTATCAATTAAAGGAATATTTCTCACACCAACAGTTAAATTTACAGTATTAAAATTACTTGATGACCCAATAGTCATATCAGAAGGGTGAAAATAGAAATATTAAACTGATATTTTTCAAGATCCATAGCAGTCAACAATCTTGTTTGGTCTAGGGTTATTTGATATTCGGCCCGTGCCTCCATGCTAGCCTTCATCCTTTGATTTTTTCAGAAATATGAGAAAATACTTGTTTAATCAAAGGTACTTGCTCCTGAGAATCTCCATGTCTTCTTGGTGAGGCTGGAACATTCTACTCATCTCCTAGCTGAAGTGAGAAACGAGGCTGAGCACCTGTTATGTCTTCATTGAATTTTTTTCTCTTCTTGGCTCTCTGCTCTTCGTCTTCTGAATCAACAACTGCCTCTTTACTCCTTTTGCTTTATTTCTCAGATATAATAGGAGTTTGAATATTAGAACCAACTGAACCTGAAAAACCCTTATTTTCTAGCTTCTCTATGTAAAGTATACTTTCATGAAGAAATGTTGAATACCCATTTTCAAGTCTCCTGTTTGAAATTACTTTATGGGGATCATAAGTCCACTTATCTCCTAAAAATAAATGCATTCCATCCAACATCATACTAACCTCATCAACTACTTGTCTCATGTTGACTATAAACGGACCCATAGACATAGGTAAGTTAAACATATGCCCCTTTTTCATAGGTACAAAATGTATTTTGTCAAAATTCAAACTCTGCCTAATGAACTCTAAGGCAAATAATCTCATAGGCACTAATGTAGGAAGCCTATATGGTTCTACCCCATCCCCATAAAGTCTAATCTCTGAGTGGTCTTTATAAACATACCAATGTCCAAATTTACAATTTGTTCCCAACTGTAGAAACTCTTGAGCTTTTGTCAAGAAACATGGGGGAGAAACCCCATTAAAATCTTATATGCAGTAGACATGAAATTACTCTCAAAATCAAACAAACCCTTCTCATTTTGTTCCTCTCTTACTACATCACTCCAAAACACTACTGACTGCCTCTTTTTATTTACATCGATGATGTTTAACCACAAATGTAAGAATTTTTCCAAATTTTGATATAAAAAGAGGTAACTGATAAGATAAGGGAACCTGAATGAACCAGTGAGTAATAAACTCATGAGTTTAGTATTGACAACTTCTTTAAGTAAAAAAATCTTCAAAAACGTGATGATCAATAACATCAAGACCATATCCATCAAAGATCAGTTTTGTAAAGATCTTGCCAAAAGAAAAAAGGGTAACATTTTATTTGTATTTTTGAAGTAAATTAAAGAACATAGAATATATGGAGATTGAAAATATATCTCACTTATGTTGTATGGCCTTTCTGAATCTATCATAACCCATTAAAACCTATTATATCTCATGATATTCCATTTTTCAAATGATGAGCAAGCTACAAGGGTGAAGAATTCATTTGTTTTTTTTCACCTTGTTGACTTGGCTTTTATCTTTTTTCTTGACTACATAAAGCCACTCCATCCATCCATTCATATCAATAATACCATCATTTGTGCATACAAGTGTTACATGACCAACAATGTCACAAGAACCAAAATTGTAAGTTAGATGTCCATAACTATGTTGTTTTTGTATGTTTCTTCATTAAACAAGTTAAAATGTGTTAAGTTGCACAATTTCACATTTTATACCAGACTCCAAAGTCTGAAGTGAAATCACAGGATGATGAACTTTGAGTAGTGGTTCAAAAAAACTAGAAGATGGAGAATGTAGAAAAAAGGCTGGGAAATTATATCCACCATTCAACACAACAAAGAAGCAACCTTTTCACTCTAATAGGCCATTCAATGCCTTGGTCAGTGGTAGAATGCGCAACAAATTTAAGTGACAAATCATACCAGGCATCTATTCAAGTTTTCTAAGAAATGGTGTAAGGAAGTTAAGTCATTCCTAAAGATACATTCTGGAAAAAAATATTTTGATTGATGAAGTTGTTTTATTTGCACGAGTACATGCAAATATCTCAGCGTGGGGGAGATGTTGGGTCATTGATTTGTCATCATTTTCTCTTGTCTTTTTCATTCATTAAGCCATTATTTCCAACCATTCATTGCACCATTTCACTCATTTTCCACCATTTTTATCATAATTATTCAAAATGTGTCTCTGTATGTCTAAGTGGTTAATTAACAACTTTTTCCTTCATTTTTAGTAGATTAAGATGAATTTTTCATGGTTTTGGTTTTAACTAATGACAATTTAGCAAGTTCAAGTTGCGGCAAATTTATCTAGTTTCCGTAGGTACCTCTGTGGTTGAGGTAGTAGCACCACTCTAGAATGAAATCTGACACATGGAAATTGTTTCTAGAAGCTCCAATATGGATTGTTATTGGTCAAATTCCACCCATCTCACAGATGTGGACCTCCAGGCAAATATCAAGGGAAGTGTTATCACTCTAGTAATTCTTAAGTTGTGTAATTTTGGTTTTTTACTCAAAGAATTCTAGAGGTAACCACAAACCTACTTCAAACTCTATGATCTAACCTTCCTAGGGTTTAGAAAGGGCTCTCTCTTTAAATTTTAACTTTGTTTTAATTTTTGAATCTTAGGCTAGTTATGAAAGTGCAATTTTGGTTTGGTTTTGATAGAATTGGTGGGAAAAATCACTTAAAAGGATGGATAGTGGGAAATCTATTTGTCCATTGGGCTATGGAGTCAAAATCAAGCTAACAAGACTAGGATCAAGGGAAAAAAGGTCAAATGTCTTTTGGGCAAGATAGATAACCCTTGGAGATCTTGGAAAGTTGTTTTTGTGAGGTGGTATGATCAGGATAAAGGGCACTTAAGAATCCTTAAATCCGGAAAAGGGAAGTAGTAGGAGAGGTCAAACAAATGAGGGAGAAATTAAGAATTCCCTACACTAGAAATCAGAGGAAAACATAAAACTGATAACTAGTTAAAGACATGGTGCTATTAACATATCCTGCAGAAATACTCCTAGTTATACATTCAAATTTAGCATAAACATAAATGGATGCATGTAACAAAGAAAAGAAACAGTGACAAGTGAAGAAAATACTTCACTCCAAATAGCTCATCATGGGTATCCTGAAGTATGATGCCAAATTTCTTTGATCGGCCTGCTACTTGAAGTTTGGACACAAAAAAGCTTTAATGTCCCAGAAGAAATGACTATAACAATCCGAACAATTTTATTCCACACCAAAATACTTCTAAAGATGAAGTATTTATACATAATGTTTTACAAAATATCTTAGATGACTTCCAGGAAATAACTTAGGAAAATAAAATATCTTTACAATAAAAATAGAGACAACTGCTTAACAAATCAGCAAGCTGTCCTATTTTATCCATAAGAAATAGAAACAGTTTTGAGGATAAAGCAGGTGGCTGCCTTGGTGTCCTCCTTGCTGGCCTTTAGATATTTTTCGAATCTGATTTGCCTTGTCTTATACTCTTTCTCGGATACTCTTTGACTGATACTCTTTGACTTGATACACTTTAACCCTTAGTAAAAACTGTTTACTGCTGTAAATAAAATTTGTTTTGACTGTCATTCTGAAAATTATTTTTTGTCTTCTTTTCACCTACTTATTTTTATCCTTCATAGTAAATCTGTGAGAGCTTGGCAATCCTCATTTTTAGGAATCTGAATATTCTATAATTTCCTAAAATTCTCATCAGCTTCTGCATATCTATAAAAGGTTGGCTTGATCACAAATAAGTGCTTGATCTGATACTGTAAGTAAAATAAATCTTCAAAACTCTTCAGTAACACTTTTCCTGTGGGGATGCCTTGACCTATTGGCTTATTTACATGTTCCTTGGAAAATTCTCTTATATTCTTTTCATAATCATTTTGGGGCATTAATTTATCATTAATAACCATGATATCAGGAAGTCCTTTTTGCCTCAAATTTTTGAATTTAACCATGAACCTGGTTATAGCAGTATTCATACCTTCACATTCTTCTTCAAGTTGCCTCATCAAATTTCTCTTTGTTGTGACTTTCCTAATTTCTAGGATAGTGGTAGTTCTATCTGTTATTTTGAGCTCTTCCAATTCCTGTCTATTCTTGCTATTAAGGAAATTGATTAGCCTTACTGCTTGTTCTAGTTTGTCATCCAAATTATTCTGAGTCTTTTGAATTTATGCCTGGGCTACTAGCAATAATTCTCTTTGCTAAAAAATTACCTGAATTGAAGGCCATACATCATGGATGGCTTCAATAATAGTATTCAAAAAGTAATTTTTTATGTATGATATCTGATCCTTGAGAGTTAACTCTTTTTGAAACTTCTTTAGCTCTTCGCTCAATCTGTTGGCATTTTGTTCATGTGTCTTAGCATTTACTTGAGCTAATATAGTTGAATTTTAAAGATTTTCAACCATTTTTGTCAATCTGTTAATCTCATATTTCTTCAAAGACATTTCTTCCATTTCTTTTACTATCTTGCTGGCATCATCTGTAGGCTGTACTGCTGTGGTAGATGATTCAGTGGCTGATGTAGTGGAAGAAGTCACTGGCACTGCAGTGGCTAGTGGTTCTTTCGGTGCCAAATTTTCTCCTAAAGTGGATGGCACTGCTACAGTGATAACTGGAATGACTGTGGGAATCACTTGTTCTTTTATTGCTTCCTTTTCTTGGGCAAGTTGGTCCATCTATGTTTCCATTTCCTTAATCTTAGCTGTCAACTGAAGAATTAAACTCATCATTTCTTCTTTTTCCTTCTGTTCTAGTAAGACTTCTTTTGTCTGAGGATGCTCACTTTGAGGAAGTTTGAGTTGTTTCCTCAAGCCTACTATATCCTCATTTTTCTTTTTTACCAATGCTTCTGCTGCTTTAATGTTTGTAGGATCATATCCTACCTACAATACTAATTCTTCTAAGGCTTTTATTCTTAGATCCTTGGCATATAATGAAGTTTTGTCCATCTTAATTTGATCTTGCATATTAGAGATGGTGTTTTGTAGCTTATAAGCACTCATAGCTTTTGTTGTAACTGTGGAATATAACATCTTTGAGCTTTGCCTGTGAAACTCTATTTGATCTAGTTCATGGATGCTATCTATAGCTACTTCTAGATAAAATTTCTTATAGTAAGAAACTGTCTTCGAAACTAATACTGTGGGCTGCAACACTGAAATAATCAATTTTTACTTGAGTAATCAAATGCTGATAGAAATCTGTTCCGATTACCTAGATTTTGTTTCAAGGATTGAGAGTAAATTTCAATTTTGATTTCCTCATTCTTTAATTTAATCTGCTTGTATTTCTCCTTAATATCCAAATCCTTTTCCTCAGCTAAATGTGAGGAAGAAACTTCCATGCTTTGTTGCCTTTCCATTAACTGTGTGTCTTCATTATTGAGTTGTTCTTCATTCTGATTTGGCTCATTGATAATTATAGTAGCTACATTTGTCTCTGGAAAATTTGTGTTGGTATTAAGAGGCTCTGTTTCTTCAACATCTATTGTTACCTTTCCTTTACCTGTTGTATCTAATTTTGTCCTTTTGTTATAAATGATCCTGAACTTTGTTTATGTTGTAGTCTCTGCCACATAGGCTCCTTCTTCTCATATTATTTTGATGGATTTCTCTGGTTGATTTTGTAGTCTCTAAGGTATGAATAGTATTACCTTTGCTTACTACATCTATTAATGTGTTTTCAATCCATTCAAGCTGATTGGCAAACTTTTCTATTTCTAGTTTAGCTTCATGTATATAGGGTGTTAATTTTCATTTTACCCTTAGCTTTCTCAAGATCCCTTGTGGATCATAGTTCCAAGGGAAACTCTCTTCAAATTTATATTCCAATAGTTGATTTGCTGCTTCCTTTTATGCATCCCTTTGATTGCATATGAATGGCCCAATTTAATTTTTAAGTTTGAATTGGGTCTTCTTCTTTGCTGCCATGAAATTGATTGAATCAGAGTTTAGGATCTGCCTGATATACTCCAAGGCAAAGATCATCATTGGAGGATGTTTGGGTAACTTGTAAGGCAACAAGTTTGTCCCAAAAACTCTGATTTCAATATATTTCTCATACAAATACCAGTCACCAACCTTACTATGTTCTGATAACTGCAATATTTTCTTCATTTCCTCATTTATTCTGGGCTGCTCTATCTTGGTCAACATGGTAATCATTGGATGTAAAAATAACTTTGAAAACTCTGAATAGCTAAAATATGTACATTATTTTCTGAGTAATGATGTCCAAAAAATGACTGATAGAGGATTTGACTATATGTCAAGTTTTTGAAGAGTGATTGGAAAATTATCTGATTGGAAGTAAAGGAAAATATGGAAAAGGTATGAGGTATATCTAAACACTCCCTCTATTGGCAAATTGGTCAATTGATAATGGATGTTATCGGAAATGAAACCAACATAATCAAATATTACTGAAGGTGGTTGACCTGGAGAAAAGGTAGACAAGAATCCCAAGATGGATTCATCAGTGTTCTCATCAGTGAAATATCAAAGTATGAAAGAGAGCATGGAAATTACATGTCTTGATCCTTCAGGGAATTTAGCAGTAGAATATGGAGGATTTAACTTTGGAATTTCTACATGCAGAGGCATAAAAGTTTCAAAAATCATGAACCTTTTAGGAAAATCTAGGCCAATGTATAGCTTAGTGAGGGCCTCAATAGACAAAGGAACTGCTCGGGGGTCAGGTTGAAGCTACAACATTTGGTTAAATGACTTTGCAGTGATGGTAAATAGGACTTATTTACTGGCATTTACAATAGCCCTTTGTTCTGGAACATAGTACTGCTGACACAATCTAATGATCTACAAGGGTGAGTCAATGAGACAACATACTTCGGTAAATGGGATTCCCAAATATGAACCTTCATGATCATCTAAAGATTTCTCATAGCACTAGTTATGGATATCTAACAGGTTGAATTCAACAATGGGATCAACTATTTTATAATCAGTACCAGCAAGGGGAATGTGTTCAATATAAAAAACTAGGGGTTGTAATGGATTTACAACAATAGCAGTACTTGGAGTCATGACAGGGGTAATCTTAGGAGTTTTATAACCTTAAGGCTTGCTTGCACTTTGCTTTTTAGGAATTTTGATATGCTTCTGCAAGTTTAGACAGTTTGCAGAGGCAATTTTACTATAGCAGAGGCTTAATTGGGCAAATTTGGCAAAGTATAGGTTTTTATTTGGTTTTTCTATTCAATTAGGCCTATCAAAGAGATTTGGAGGCTTTAGAATTGGCTTGAAACAAAAAACAAGGGTTTTTTGAGTATTTTTAATGGGAATAGGGCTAAAAACCCTTTTAAAAGGATCACAGAGGGTTTAGGGTACCTACAGAGGCTTTTTGGTTTATTTCAAGGCTTTTAAATAGAGTAATAAACTACATAAACTCTTCAATTTCTTTAGAAATAGTGTGCAGCCGAGAAACAGGTTTTATGGAAAAAAATTGTCAGATTTTGGCCTATTTTTGGGACTTTTAGGCAGTTTTTAATCGATTTTTTAAAACTCTGAAACTATTTGTTCTGTAAAAAAGTCTTTAAATTGATTGCAGGTTCACTTTTTTAAGAAGAATACCTGTTGTAATGCAGGAATTGGCTTTTTGGCAAGGTTTTTGAGATTCTGACTGAGATGAAGGCTTCAGTGAATTTGATTGGAGTGATACGCAGCTCCTTTGCAGTCTTTAAAGGTTTGAAGAGCAAATTACTCAGGCCTCAGGCGTGAAAATGGCAAACAAGGGGCTTTAACAAGGTTTCTTGCTATCGGGGAAACTTCGCATAGGGTTAAACACTCAAGAATGATGGATAAATGTACGTATTTCAAAGGTTTATCAAACATATTGTTTGCATTAATCGAAATTGAATGCAAGTTGCATCAGGCGGGACAACGGTTTCGGAATTGAAAGGGTTAAAACCAGACTGGTTATTGCATAGAGATTGGGTGGTAAGCAGTTTTTGGCTTAACCCACGCGATCCAATAGAAAGAGGGCACGTGGAGGAGATAATTCTTTGCAAAACAACCCATTTCGCGCAGCTTTGGAATTTGGGCGATCATGCATATTTTCCACGCGATTTGGGATATTAACCATTAGATCTGAGGTTTATGAGTGAACGGTTGAGATCAATTCAGGATTTGTGTCGGGATAAAAGTAGTGGGAACGGTTTGTGTTATGCGACGGAGGGGTAATGCAATGTATTTCTATTTAAAACATTTGTGAAATGTTTTAATAAAACATATGCGGGAGCCGATGTATTATATAGTTTTAAACCTTTTGAATAGTTTAAAAACTATAGGGGCAGGGTATTTAATTAATGATAAGTTTAGACCAAATGATTTGTAGGCAAGGTCTTTATTTTATGCACGTGGAATATTTAACTATGGTCTAAACTTTATGATAGTGGGTTTTTGGGGGTTATTCATTTTTAGGGGAATTAATATCTATGGGTAGGTGTAATTTTAGGGATTTAATAAAATAGTTTAAAATTTAATATGAAAAAAGGGAAACAAAACACATATTATCTCTAATTAAAGTATAAAATAAAACATTGCTCATTTTTATATGTACTTCACTAATAATTAGGATAAATGCAATTTGAGGGTTTTATGAATGCTTTTGAAAGGATGAAGTTAATTATTTGGGGTTTATCTTTACTAAGTAAGGATGTGTCTTAGGAAAAAAGAGATTTTAATGTATGAATGAAGGGTAAATGATGATAAATGTGGGTTTAACATAAGAACTCAATATTTTTAACTAGCCAGTCATCAAGCCTTGGGTCTATTCCCAACAAAAGTCAGAGAAATGCTTTGAGCCTGTTTGACTGATAGCTTAGAATAATGAATACTTATAGGGGAGGGGAAATTAGTGATTTTTCCCGTTGATGCTTTATTATATGATTTCCCAACTGCTTTCTACCTACCCAACTTTATTTCTAAAAAAATTTCTTCATTTTGTAGGTGCATTTAAACTTGCAACCTTAAAACAGTTTTTTTCAAAGCACAAAACTATCTAGATCTACCTTATTTCATCTGAGGGTTCAAATTAAAATGTTGAGCTCCTCATTATTCTATACCTATCTATTGATTTGTCAAGTTTAAACTGTTTGAAAAATCTTTATTCTCTAACTAAAACATAAAATTGAAACATGAAAAGTTAAGATTAAACTATTTAACTGATCATGGATTATGGAATTTATTGGCACACTGCACATAATCATTATTCTTGCAGTCAAAAGTAAAAGTAGTGGCATTTGAATTTGCTCACTTTCAGGTCTTTTTTCCATGTCTTTTTTTCTTTTGGGGTCTATATTTTTCTAAGTCCTTTGATCTTTCTTTTAGGACTTTTTACCCTCTTTTTGACATTTTATTATTTTTTCCTTTTTTTCAAAATATGGGAAAATGACTTGCAGAAAGCAAGGTATGTACATATTTACAAGACTATAAAATTCAATTCAAAATTTATGAACCCTATTATTATAGGACCCTAACAGTGGCTCCACATGGGGATGACATTTCCTGGTGAAATATCAAGAACTTTGAGATTAGTAGCCTTTGGAATTGGACTGTGATGACCCTGTAAATGTATTCTGATATCTGCAATTTATTCATACTTTATTTACCTCTCAAAGCTTAGGGCCTTCTCTTCGGGCTTCAAATTTGTTAGGGAAACATCCAATCCAATCTAAACTTTGCAATGTATATGTACAATGATCAAAGTGAATAAAAACTAACTATTTGTTAACTCAAGAGAGTATTAGTGCTTCAACATTCTGCCATTTACTAGTCCTTCTTGCAGATCTGTTCCATCCATTTATTTCAGGAAGAAAGCATTATTACCTCTATATCCATAAATCACATAAGGTCCTTTCCACAAAAAATCAAATTTTCCATGTTTTCCTTTGTCTTCTCTTCTGGAATCCCATTTTAACACTTTATCTCCTATGTAGAAATCATCCTCTTTAGTCTTTTTATCAAAAAATTTCTTGATTTTATCCTGAATGACTTGAGATTTGATATAAACTTCTTCCCTTGTTTGTTGTAAGTGAATAGTTTGATTGATCCTTATTTGAATGTCATTTGTTTCCACTTGTAACTCTTGGATAAGTTTCATCACTGGTACACTAGGGAGGATGGAAAAACAACATCCATTCCATAAACTAGTTGGTAAGGGGAAGTACCAATGGAATTTTTAGTAGTAAGTCTATCTGCCCATAAGGCATTGACTAATTTTTTATTCCCAGTCTTTTTTTTTATCTTCAAGTAATTTTTTGATGATATTTACAAGGCTCTTGTTTGGGGATTCAGCTAGGCCATTACCTTGGGGGTAATATGCAGTAGAATGAACTAAGGTAATATGGTATTTGTGGCAAAATTTAATCATTTTCTTGGATTTGAATGTTGCTGCATTATCAATAATTATCTTTTGGGGGCATCCAAATCTTGAAATAATGTTGTTTTCTAGGAAGGAAATAATGACAGTATCAGTGGCTTGTTTGGAGGGTATGGCTTCAATCCACTCAGTAAAATAACCAGTGGCTGTCAAATTCCACTTATGTTGGCCTGAAGAAGGAGGGTGAATTTCACCAATGAAGTCTAAACCCCATTGTTGAAATGGAATTTCAGTTGAAATAGGTTTTAAGGGGAGGGGTAATAATTTCTTCTTACCCTAAAAAATTTGGCACTTATGACATGAAGTTACATACTTTTTAACATCAACAAACAAGGTAGGCCAGTAAAAACTAGCTCTCAGGATATTATCTGATGTAGTTTTCCAATATAAGTGTCCTCCACAGTCACCTGCATGAAATTCTTCAAGTATTTTGTTATCTTCTTCCTTTAGTGAACAATTTAATAAAATCCCACTATGATCTCTCCAAAAAATTACATTATCTAGAATACAAAATCTTACTGCTTTCAGTTTTAAAAATCTGGCTTTAGTTCTTGAAAATCTAGGAGTAGCTTGTAAGTTTTGGAGTACAAATATGATATCTATATACCATGGTGAGTCTGAGAAGGTTTCATTGATCAATGGAGTCACCATATCTTCCTGATCATCTACTTGAGCAATAAAATTTATGTCTAGGACATTGCAGTTAGATTCGGCCATAAGTCCGGCTAATCCTTGACCTTTGATGAGTTTTGTGGGTTTTATCTCTATGTCATATTCTAAGATAGTGGCAATCCACATACATCTTCTTCCATCAGGACCATCCTGAGTAAGAATTTATTTTACTACATAATTTGGGACATAGGCAATGATATGATAATAGAGAATATAAACTTTGAAGTATTTAATGGCATTAACCAAAGCTAGGGCTTGTTTCTCCATAATTTTGTACTTCAAAGGGGCATCTATAAGGGTCTTTCTGAAAAAAACTATGGGTTTTTCAAATCCTTGGTCATTTTTCTATGGTAAAACTGCAACAATGGTGTGTTCTGAAGAAAATGAAAAAATTATGAAATCTTTCTTAAAATCAGGACTTATTAGGACTGAAGTTTTAGTTAAGGCTTGGTTGATGGAATCAAATGATTTTTTAGCCTCAACAGTCCATCTAAGAAATGAATCCTTTTTGAGCATGTTATTTAGTTCTCTAATTATGTCAGCTAAATTAGATATGAATCTTCTTAAAAAAATTATCTTACCTAGAAAGGCTTGTAATTATTTGATGTTTCTTGGTGGACTGATGTTCAGAATTGCTTCTATCCTAGCAGGATCTATCCTAATTCCTTCTTTTTAAATTATGTGTCCAAGTAACTTACCTTCTTCTAATCCAAATAGGATTTTCTTAGGATTTAAAGAGATGCCATATTTCCCGCACTTAATAAAAACTTGTCTCAAATGATGCAACTGTTCATTATCTATTTTGGAAAACAAAATAATGTCATCTAAGTAAATTACTAAGAAATCATGTATTTCCTTTACAAAATCTATGTCCATAGCCCTTTGAAAGGTTGCCCCTGTATTCGTTAGACCAAAAGGCAATTTTACATACATAAAAGTGCCCCAAGGAGTGGTAAATGTGTTTTAGCTTGATCTTATTTTTAGACTAAGATCTGGTTGTATCCTAAAAAACCATCTAAAAGAGACATCTTGGAAGAACCAACTACCCTTTGTAATATATAATCCATTTTAGGTAAAGGGTAATTATCCTTCAAGGACACTTTTTTTATATTCCTAAAGACAACACACAATCTTATCTCTCATGTTTTCTTCCTTGTTGGAACTAGGTTAGAAACCCAATCAGAATATATGATTGGTGCAATAATCTGTGCATCATACATTCCTTTCACTTATTTTTCTATAAAAGGTAACAAAAGAGGGTTAATTATTCTCAAATTTTGTTTGAATGGCTTCTGATCTTCTTTTATAGGAATTTTATGTTGGATTATGCTGGTATCATAGGATTTAAGATCTTCATAACTCTAGGCAATGACATCTTGATATTCCTTTAAAAGAGTAATGCATTTTTCTTTCTCTTGTTGAGGTAAAATTTTGGAAAGTTTGATTGTTTTGGGTTTTAACTCTGTTTCAATATTTCATTATTCTATATTAGATCTAACAGGCCCCATTTTTAGTTTTCTAGCTACATCATTTGAGTTAAACAGATCTTCTAAGGGAGTTAAACCTTTAGGTAAGAAATTATCCTTAAGATTCAATATGTCTGATTCATCCTCAATAATTTCTTCAATCTCTACTTTCTCTAAGCTATCTATATCAGCTTGACTAAATCTAGTTGGTTTATAAAAATTTATGCTATTTACATCTAAGTTATTTAAATCTGTTTCACAATCCAAATCATGATTTATAGTACAATCTATATCTATATTACAATTCTGAAATTCTCCTTCATTGTTCATAAATTTGTAAATTTGTTCATATTGAGAAAAAAATTTCCAATACTTAAGATTATCTAGAATTATTGGCCTATGCTTGACTTCAGTATTATATCTATGATTAGGTTGGAATGGTAAATTTCATGTACTAGCAAAGGTTGCAAGACAATGAGCTTGTATATTTTGTTTTCTAGGTATAACAACAAACTTACATTCCAATAAATCATCAGTTAAATCTATCACAGTGTCTCTATATTTTCTTAGTCTATGATTGTAAATAGAATAAATTCCATTTACTTGTTTTATGATCAACTCTGAATCTCCCATGATTAAAATTCTTTTTCCTCCTGAGTTCCTAATATTTTGGAGTCCCAGGATGAGGGCTTCATACACAGCCATATTATTTGTACATTTGAAATTGAGCCTGAAAGCATGGCCTTCTAAGTGATTAGTCTCCATATTTGTTATCCAAACTCCCGCTCCTGCTCCTAACTTATTTACTGAACCATCAAAGTCTAAATGCCATAGAGATTCATGAAAAATATTATCATTATTTGGTGTTTTCTTTTTCTCTACTAGTTCAGTTTGGATTTCATTAGTTTTAGAGTTGCACAGGATAAAAGACTCAAGGTCAGTTGGTGTAGAGTAAATTGGATAGTTTATAGATATTTTAGCACTACTGACTATGTACTTCATAAATTTTTCCCTATATAACTTTTTGGGCTGGCCAAAAACTGATATAGTAGCATAAGACATGTCCAATTGTAGAGATCCCTGTAACTTTTCTCCCCATGAACAAGAAATTAAAATTCCATATTTAGGTGGGATATAAGCTACTACAATGTCCATTAATATACTCTTACCAGGATATTGAACTAGTGTTACATACAAATCTTTGATTAAACCTAGGAATTTAACTTTACTTGAATAAAAAAAAAACAAATCTTTGTATGGTCTTGTAATTTCTAAATTGAGAGTTTCCATTATGGATTTAGGCATTAGATTATGGGAAGCTCCTGAATCTATCATGGCATTATGAAAAATATGATCATGAATGGTAAGACTGATATAAAATGGAGGAACTACTCCATCTGCATGTTTTCCATTTACATCTGGGCCAAAAATCAACTCTGGCTGATCATCATTTAGATTTATGGAATCTTCTCCATCATTCATATTTAATGTTTCAGTTATGGTTGATTTATACAAGTAATTTTGTACCAATTTAGTCAAAGGAATTGGTATTTTAAGCTTTACAATTTCTGATTGTATGTTGAATGTAGGTTGAGTTTTACTGATTTGAATAAATTCTTCTTTGGTAACTATAGTTTGTGTTGGTTTGTCTTGTTTTTTTACAGCTATTTTTTCATTTTCAAGTGGTTTGACATTCTCTGTTTGTGTTTCTTGTGTTTTACTGCTCCTAAATTTATTTTCATGGACTGTTTGTGAAGCAGTAGATGTTCTTTCAGACTTAGAATTATTAGCAGATGTTTTTGAAGTAATAGTTTTTGGATCTACTGTTTTAGGATCAACAGAAGGTTTTTTAGGATCTAAATTTGTTTTTTTAACAGAATTAGAAGTTTTAGCAGCAATAGTTTTTTGTGAATATTTTGTAGCTTGCGCAACTTCATCAGTAATATCAACAATTTTAGGGCTTGATGTTTTTTTAGGACTAGAAATGTTTTGGGAAGAACTTGAGTTTTGCTTATTTTCCCTTGGGAGAATTTGCAGACTTTTGTTTTAGGAGCTACTACTGTTTTTTTATTCTGATTTTGGGAAGTTTTCTTGGTATAAGACTCATTTTTTTTATTGTTTCTAAGGTTATACTGACTGTGTATTTCATTTCATAACCTTGTTTATAATCAAAGGATTCACTAGAATCTAATTTGAGTTGTTTGAGTTCAAACAATTCCTGATCTTCCCGAGTAAGGAAAATAGTATTATTTTCATCTATTCCCATTATATTTATAGCATCCTCATCATCATCATTATTTTGAGAAATTTCAGCATATTTCTCTTGGAATGGGGCCTTATTGTTTGGTCTGGGCTGTTTATTTTTCTTTTCCAGAATTTATGTTTTTTCTAAAATTGGGATTTTTGTTTTGTTGTTGGTTATCCCACTGAGGTCTTCTTTATATATTATCTAATCTATCCATCACCCTCTCTAAGGTTTTAGCTATCAAATCTATTTTTTTGTCTGAATTGGGTGTTTCTTCTTTAATGGTCACTCTTCTCTCATTTCTTAGTCTAGGTTTTCTGGCTAAAATGTTTACTTCTACACTAACAACATCTGTTTGCATTTTTTCTAAGGTATATGCATCTCTTTCCATTAATTGGTAAGCCATATCTGTATCAAATCCATCAGGGAATTTGAGCAGAACAGAATAAGGAGTAGGTTTAAGATTTGCAGGGATACAATTATAGACACTATTATATCTAGTGCAGTAATCTTGGACTGACTCATTTGGATCTCTTTTCATGGAATCAAATTCAGACAATATTTGGAGGGGCTTATTTTTATTTTCCCATTTATTTAAAAACAATCTATGAAACATAGCTAAATCAGTTACACTACCAGTAGCTAAATATTTAAACCACTTCTTAACTTCTCCAGCCAAATTTTGTGCAAACAACCTCATTTGAACATATGAGTCTTCAATTTCATAAATTTCAATCATCTTAGTAATGTGTTGCTGAGAAGTATATTGTAGTGCCATCAAACATTGGTATTTTATTCTGATAGTCTTGAGGCATGTCATGAAACTGTTGTGGTAAGACTAGGGGAGCATATCTAGTAGCCATAGCTTGAAGCTTAGCTTGGCTAGGAGGTAAGGTAGAATTGCTTGGAGATGTGCTGGAAATTATAGCAGATGAACTAAAAATTGTATTTGAAATTTTGGGAAAGGAAACTGGAATGTATATGGAACTATTAGGGAATGAGGATGATGTATTTAGGAAATCAAAAGGTGAGCTGATGGATATAGTGGATGAAGTGATTGGTGGAAATAATACTTTAGGTTGTAAAGGTAATCTATGGATAAATGGATCTATAGATGAGCTGGTAGTGGAATTTATAAATGATGTAATAGCATAAAGAGATGAATCTCTAGCTGGTATTATTGTGGTATGCAATTGAGAAACTAGAGGTTTGTTTACATAGGTCAAAAATTGAGCTAATTCAATAGCTTCATAAATATCTTTGAGAATAGTAAGATTATGTTGTTTAATTTTAGTCTGATCTTGAACTTTCTGTGTTTTAAAATCTACTGTAATATATTTATGTTTTGTATTAAAAAAAGAAATGAAAATAGGGTCTAAAACAATAGTTTTAAGATCACTTTTAGATTTTCTTCTAAATAAAGAATGCTCAAGTTTCAGATCAAAATCAATATCTTGCAGGCTTACTAACTCTTGTGGTAATGAATTGACTCTTTTTAATGATACTTCAGCTACTAAATTTTCTGACTATTTTTTCTTTTTACCAATTCGGTCTGGGTTGTCTACTATAACTGTAGGCTTAGGATCCGGGTTAGACCTGGTATAATAGACTTTCCTAGAAGAAAAAATTACTGTTTTCAATATACACAACTTATAAAATCAATCTTAAAGTAAAAGGATGTATAAAAATATTTTCTTTAAGACTAGTTTTAAGACTGAGGATTGGTTAGTTCCCCAGTATGGTTTCCAGTAATGTTATCACTCTAGTAATTCTTAAGTTGTGTAATTTTGGTTTTTTAGTCAAAGAATTCTAGAGGTAACCACAAACCTACTTCAAACTCTAGGATCTAGCCTTCCTAGGGTTCAGAGAGGGCTCTCTCTTTGAAGTTTAACTTTGTTTTAATTTGTGAATCTTAGGCTAGTTATGAAAGTGTAGTTTTGGTTTGGTTTTGATAGATTTGGTGGGAAAAATCACTTGAAAGGATGGATAATGGGAAATCTATTTTTTCATTGGGCTATGGAGTCAAAATCAAGCTCACAGGACTAGGATCAAGGGAAAAAAGGTCAAATGTCTTTAGGGCAATATAGATAACCCTTGGAGATCTTGGAATTTTTTTTTTGTGAGGTGGTATGATCGGGATAAAGGGCACATAAGAATCCTTAAATCTGGAAAAGGGAAGTAGTAGGGGAGGTCAAATGAATGAGGAAGCAATTAAGAATTCCCTACACTAGAAATTAGAGGAAAACATAAAAATGATAACTACTTAAAGACAGGGTGCTATTAACATATCCTATAGTAATACTCCTAGTTATACATTTAGGTTTAGAATAAACATAAATGGATGCATGTAACAAAGAAAAGCAACAATGACAAGTGAAGAAAATACTTCACTCCAAATAGTTCATCACAGGAATCTTGGAGTATGATGCCAATTTTCTTTGATCCATCCTGCTACTCAAATTTTTGACACAAAAAAGCTTTAAAGTCCAAGAATAAATGACTACAACAATCCAAACAATTTTATTCCACACCAAATACTTCTAAATATGAAGTATTAATACATAATGTTTTACAACATATCTTAGATTACTTCTAGGAATTAACTTAGGAAAATAAAATATCTTTACAATAAAAATAGAGAGAATTGCTTGACAAATCAGCAAGCTGTCCTATTTTATCCAGAAGAAATAGAAACAAATTTGACGATAAAGCAGGTGGTTGCCTTGGTGTCCTCCTTACTGGCCTTTAGATATTTTTCGAATATGATTTTCCTTGTCTTATACTCTTTCTCGGACACTCTTTGACTGATACTCTTTGACTTGATACTCTTTAACCCTTAGTCAAAATTGTTTATTGCTGTAAATAAAATCTGTTTTGACTGTCATTCTGAAAATTATTTTTTGTCTTCTTTTCACCTACTTGATTTTATCCTTCACAGTAAATCTGTGAGAGCTTGGCAATCCTCACTTTTAGGAATTTGAATATTCTTTAATTTCCTAAAATTCTCATCAACTTCTGTATATCTAGCAAAGGTTGGCTTGATGAAAAATAAGTGCTTGATCTCATACTGTAAGTAAAATAAATCTTCAAAACTCTTCAGTAACATTTTTCTTGTGGGGATGCCTTGACCTGTTGGTTTATTTACTTGTTCCTCGGAAAATTCTCTTATCTTCTTGTCATAATAATTTTGATGCATCAATTTATCATTAATAACCATGATATCAAGAAGTCCTTTTTGCCTCAAATTTGTGAATTTAACTGTGAACCTGGTTATATTAGTATTCATACCTTCAAATTTTTCTTCAAGTTTCCTCATCAAATTTCTCTTTGTTGTGACTTTCCTAATTTCTAGGATAGTGGCAGTTCTATCTGTTATTTTGAGCTCTTCCAATTCTTGTCTATTATTGTTATTAAGGAAATTGATTAGCCTTACTGCTTGTTCTGGTTTGTCAGCCAAATCAGTCTGAGTCTTTTGAATTTCTGCCTAGGCTGCTAGCAATAATTCTCTTTGCTAAAAAAATACCTGAATTTAAGGCCATACATCATGGATGGCTTCAATGATATTATTCCAAAGGTAATTTTTTATGTATGATATTTGATCCTTGAGAGTCAACTCTTTTTACAACTTCTTTAGCTCTTCACTCAATCTATTGGAATTTTTTTCATGTGTCTTAGCATATACTTGAGCTAATTTTGTTGACTTTTCAAGATTTTCAACCATTTTTGTCAATTTTTTAATCTCATTTGTCTTCAAAGACATCTCTTCCATTTCTTTTACTATCTTGCTGGCACCATCTGTAGGTTTTACTGCTGCGGTAGGTGATTTAGTGGCTGATGTAGTGGAAGAAGTCATTGGCACTGTAGTGGCCAGTGGTTCTTTGGGTGCCAAATTTTCTCCTAAAGTGGATGGCACTACTGCAGTGATAAATGGAATGGCTGTGGGAATCTCTGGTTCTTTTACTCTCTCCTTTTCTTGGACAAGTTGTTCCATTTGTATTTCCATTTCCTTAATCTGAGCTATCAACTGAAGAATTAAACTCATCATTTCATCTTTTTCCTTCTGTTCCTGTAAAACTTCTTTTGTATGAGGATGCTCACTTTGAGAAAGTTTGAGCTGTTTCCTCAAGGCTGCTATATCCTCATTTTTCTTTTTTACCAATCCTTCTGCTGCTTTAATGTTTGTAGGATCATATCCTACCTGCAATACTAATTATTCTAAGGCTTTTATTCTTAGATCCTTGGCATATAATGAAGCTTTTCCCATATTCATTTGATCTTGCATATTAGAGATGGTGTTTTGTAGCTTATGAGCACTCATAGCTTTTGTTGTAACTATGGAGTATAACATCTCTGAGCTTTGCCTGTGAAATTCTATTTGATTTAGTTCATGGATGCTATTTGTAGCTACTTCCAGATCAACTTTCTTATAGTCAGCAACTATCTTTGGAACTGATACTGTGGGTTGTAATACTGACAGAATCAATTTTTTACTTGAGTAATAAAATGCTGATAGAAATCTGTTTTGATTACTTGGCTTTTGTTTCAAGAACTGTGAGTAAATTTCAGTTTTGATTTCCTCATTCTTCAATTTAATATGCTTGTATTTTTCCTTAATATCCAAATCCTTTTTGATGCAGGAGCATCAAGGCCAATTTTCATTTTTAATTATGTAATAAAAGGGGGTGTGACATTTTCATTGTTTTATTTATTAATTTTTATTTTTTAAATAAATGAGGAGAGAAATTATAAAGGTGAGGATTTTGTAAATATTCTTTTAATAATTAAAAGGATATGAGAGAAAATAGAAATAGGTAGCAAATAAAGGGAGTAGGAATTCTATGTACGGGACTTAGTTGATTCCACACCTAAAATCAATTTAAATTAGATTTAGTTGAGGATTAGGTGAAGAGATTTTTGGAATGTATTAAATTAATTATTTATGTATAAATAGGAGTGTTTTGTGAGGAGAAAACACAGTGGAATATAGTGAAGGACTGAGATATTGAAGAGTTGAGTGAGTGAGGAGTGGTTTGAAGGGCCAAGAGCCAAGAGGCCGCCCAATGTAATATATGGCCAGAGAATTTTTATATTTATATATGTAGTATTTTTCATGGCTCTTTTCGCCTTCATGTAAATTTAAGCTGAATGTTTTTTTTTCATGGTTTTATATTATAGCAAATTTGAGTATTTTTCATAGTGAGTGAAGGAGTTGAATTTTATATGCCAGGGTCTGCTTTCTAGCAGAATTCCTGCATCATTTTGGTATTAGAGCAGGGAAAGCTGCCTGTTTGAATTTTCAATTATGTATGTTGTATATGGTTTTTGATTTCATAAATGAGCTTGTACGCTGGTTATGCAACCAGACGTGTGGTGTTTTCCGGATTGAAGGGCGCACTTGCAAGAGGGCGTTTTGATATGAAATATTTCAGCATGGACAGTGTACACGTGAAGGCGTTTGGAATGTGTGCAGTCTCCAACTGCTCGCGTTGTGAACGAAGTTGGAGTTCTCAGTTGCAGAGATCTGCTTAGTCCAAAGAAATTGAATGTTTGTAGAGATTTAAATTGTAGTTGAACCATGGAAACATTGAAGACTGGTATTTTATTGTGAAGAAAAACCGATGGCCTGTTACTATGTAAATGACCCACACAAGGAGTAAACGTGACAAGTCTAGCCTTGAACACAAGAAGTTGAGGAGCAGATTCTTACAATTGCAACAAGTTTAGCTTTCAATAAAAAATGCCATGAAAAGAGCTTCCGTGGGACTGATTTCTACATCGGGTGATTGGTATGAGTTTGTATTGAATTAAGTGGGTTCGATTCTCTTTAAATTCCTGAATTATTATGCTATTGAGGGATCTGAATGGTTAATCTCCGTGTGAAGAACCAACTCACACCTTGAAAGCTGTAATTGACTTACATGCTTTTGATAAAATCGGTATGTTGAGGATTCTGGTTTTTTTTTTGGAATTCATTTGATATTGGTGAAATATGTGTTTGGTATTTCTGAATGAAAATCAATGAAGATTCGATTGGTATAATCGATATCAATTTTTCTATTAAAGTCACAAACCAGAAAGCGTTGAAGACTGAATTTGAATTTATATCAAATCCAGTGTGAAGAAGTAACTCTCGATTCTGCATTCGAACAGAATGGAATTCTGTTTCGATTAATAAAATTTGATTTGCTATTTAATCTGTGCCATTAAATTAATAACAGAGAAGAAGGGATTGATTTGTATAATTGATGCCATATTTTGTGTTGAACCAGAATGCAGTAAAGCCGTGGAGAAGCCAACTCCACGTGAAAGGTTCAGGAAGGAATTCGATTCAATTTTTTTTAATTGAGATCGAATTTCAATTATACTATTAATGAAGAGAATCGAGTGACACACAGGGTGACTCATTGAATATTGGATGCAGTTCGAAGATACGCAGGATTGATGCATTGGAGAATTGGTACAAGAATTACATTATGTTGAATCGGTAAATTGATGGTGTAGAGGTGACTTGTTAAGCATAGAAGCTCTGAATTGAAGAACCAGAAATGAAGAAAAGGAACCAAAGTATAGCGTTGAAGGATTGGATGGGAACCTGGTCCTATTTGATCGAATGTGCAGAGAGTGAAGGGTTAATGAAACCATAAGTCAAGTAATGAACAACATTTAAAGAGCGATGAAACCTTGCAAAGGAACCTGGATGAAGGCGCAACAGAATCTTGACAGCTGAGGTGGATTGTAAGTGAAGTTGCATAGAAATTATGCAAGGTAAGAAACATTGTGGGCCAAGAGTTTTAATACATGTTTAATTTTTGGTCTTGGATTTGGTATAAATTATTCAGGAGATTTTGAAAGCGTTGAAATGTTATAACTGTTGTGGGATAACCATTATGTATATGTATATTAGTTCTTGGGTTTAAAACCAGAGAAAAAGGGGTTTATATAATGATTCTTGACATTCAATATTAAATGAAATAGTCGTAGTGGACATGCGCCTTCAGATTTCCTTTAAGGTGAGCACATAATATGCAATTATATATTATGTTGATGTGAGGTAAGGTGTGACTCTAATAAGCGCCTATAATGTTATCAACATTCAGATGGTGAGCGCATGTTTGTGAATGGTGAACCCATTTAAATTTAAATTAAAAGTGGTTGATAGCGCACACAAAAGAAGACTCTGCGTTGAGTTTGGAGCTAAAGCTGCGTTTAGTATGAAGGCCGGTGATTGGTAAGTTTGAGTTAGCCGTTTGTGGTGAGATGAATGGCGTTAAGCAAGTGCAGGGTTTGCATTAAAGCAGTGGAATAATTTTCTTGCAGCTACGATTGCCGAGCTAAGTTGACAGTCGTTGACTCTTAAAGCTGAATACGATCTGGAGTGCACGCAGAGAGCAAACCTCTGCGTCGAGTTGATGTAAGAATTGAATTACAAGTGCAATGTTTTTTTTATGAAAGCTTGTGACTGTGAAACTTTATTTAGCAGTTAGTATGTTAAATATTGAACATCGTTCATAAATTGCCATAATCAGCGTTGAAACAGTGATACAATTTGCCAGAGGTAGCATAACCTCTTTTTCTATGTAAGATGCGTTTGAAGGTAATAAGTTGTGGTCGATTTGCTAGATGGTCCAATCAAAAGATACATAATGGAAAAATCGATTCAAAAAAGGTCGATCCAAAATTTTCATAGCGTTGGGTTGTTTACCATATGTATATGTTGTGCAATGTGTTATGTTAACACAAATTTATGTTGACAGCTATCGACCATTAGTCTCCATCGAATTCATACATAGCGCTGAACGGTGTTGAGCACGTCCAGCAATTGTGTATTCAGCATTAAGCTGTAACATCACTTGTCAAAGGTAGCTGGCTTGAAGGTCACATTATGGAAAAATTATAATATGCAGAAAAGAACGGTGGGAACATTTGATCAGAGATGGGAAGGTAAGTTGTGGACCTAAATTATATGATTTTTATTTAAAAATCGACTTTTGAATGGAACATCTATTCTTATATGGGTTGGATATATGGTGAATGGAAGCGGTGGTGCATTTAAAGGAAGTTTTGTAAACTTCGAATGTTGGTTTAAGCTCCTTTGAGGTGAGGACAAGTTCAAACCTTTGATTTATGTAAATGTTCAAATGTTCATGAGTATGGAATTCCAATGGTTTTATAATCATTGTTTTATTTTGTAAAAGTAAAGCTTGAGGCAAAAGAGATTGAGTTTGAGTATTATGATGAAAATAAGCTTCCGCAAGGAGATGGTTTGGTTTGTAATAACCATGAGATCAAATTTTTCTTCCATGTATTTTAAGATTTACCAGATTGTTGGGATTGTTGAGGTTGCAGATTTATAATTATTTGGGAAAAACGTGGAGTGCAGGTTTATATGCATGGAAGATAGTGTGTTTGTGGGTAAGCGGGGTTTGCCTGCTATCAAGTAACACATGTGTTGCTAAAGTGTGTTTGCAGCAAATTGTAGCAAGAAGGTTGTCAGAGATTGGTTCCAGGACAAAGAGAAGCAAAGCGCATGAGGAGAAGCTACATTTTGATGAATGACAAGTGCGAAGGATTACAGGAAAGTGGCTTAAATGAAGTCCACACGTGAACAGAGGTGGTTCACAAAGGAGGGGAAGATGACTATTGATAGTCATTTTTGGAGATCTAATGAAGAGTATGAGTGGGAGAAGACTGAGATAACAATTCACCTTGAATTTTTAATGAAGTCTTTAAGGTATGACTAGTATTACCTTTGCTTACTGCATTTATTAATGTGTTTTTAATCCATTCAAGCTAATTGGGAAAAAATTCTATTTCTGGTTTAGATTCATGTATAAAGGGTATTAATTTACATTTTACCCTTAGCTTGCTCAAGATCCTTGTGGATCATAGTTCCAAGGGAAACTCTCTTCAAATGTATATTCCAATAGTTGATTTGCTGCTTCCTTTTCTACATCCCTGTGATTGCATATGAATGGCCCAATTTGATTTTTAAGTTTGAATTGGGTCTTCTTCTTTGCTGCCATGAAATTGATTGAATCAGAGTTTAGGATTTGCTTGATATACTCCAAGGCAAAGATCCTAATTGGAGGATGTTTGGATAACTTGTAAAGCAACAAGTTTGTCCCAAAAACTCTGATTTTAGTATATTTCTCATACAAATACCAGTCACCAACCTTACTCTATTCTGATAACTGAAATATTTTCTTCATTTCCTCATCTATTCTAGGCTGCTCTGTCTTGGTAAACATGGAAATCACTAGATGTAAAAATAACTCTGAAAACTCTGAACAGCTGAAATCTGTAAATTCTTTTCTGAGTAATGATGTCCAAAAAATGACTGATAGAGGATTTGACTCTATGTCAATTTTTTGAGGAGTGATTGCAAAATTATTTGATTGGAAGTATAGAAACATATGGAAAAGGTAGGATGGATATCTAAACACTCCCTCTATTGTAAAATTGGTCAATTGATAATGGATGTTATTAGCAATGAAACTAGCATAATCAAATATTACTGAAGGTGGTTGACCTGGAGAAAAGGTATACAAGAATCCCAAGATGGATTCCACAGTGTGCTCATCAGTGAAATATCCAATTATGAAAGAGAGCATGGAAATTACATGTCTTGATCCTTCATGGAATTTAGCAGTAGAATATGGAGGATTTAACTTTGGAATTTCTACATGCAGAGGCATAAAATTCTGAAAAATCATGAACCTTTTAGGAAAATCTAGGCCAATGTATACCTTAGTGAGGGAATCAATAGAAAAAGGAACTGCTTGAACTGCTTGAGGGTTAGGTTGAAGCTGAAACATTTGGTTAATTGACTCTGTAGTGATGGTAAATAGGACTTCTTTACTGGCATTTACAATAGCTCTTTGTTTTGGAACATAGTACTACTGACACAATCTAATGATCTCCTGACAAGGGTGAGTCAATGGGACAACATACTTGGGTAAACGGGATTCCCAAATATGAAATTATTCATGATCATCTACAGATTTCTCATAGCACTAGTTATGGATATCTAACAGGTTGAATTCAACAATGGGATCAAATATTTTATAATCAGTATCAGCAAGGGGAATGGGTTCAATATCAACATCTGGGGCTTGTAATGGATTTACAACAATAGCATTACTTAGAGTCATGGAAGGGGTAGGCTTAGGAGCTTTATAACCTTCAGGCTTGCTTGCACTCTATTTTTTAGGCATTTTGATCTCCTTCTACAAGTTTAGACAGTTTGCAGAGGCAATTTTACTATAGCAGAGGCTTAATTGGGAAAATTTGGAAAATTATAGGTTTCTTTGGTTTTTCTATTCAATTAGGCTTGTCAAAGAGATTTGGAGGCTTTAGAATTGGCTTGAAACATAAAACAGGGGTTTTTTAATTATTTTTAATGGGAATAAGGCTGAAAACCCTTTTAAAAGGATCACAGAGGGTTTAGGGTACATGCAGAGGCTTTCTGGTCTATTTCAGGGATTTGAAATAGACTAATAAACTATATAAACTCTTCAATTTCTTTAGAAATGGTGCGTAGCCGGGAAATAGGTTTTCTAGAAAAAAATTGCCAGAGTTTGGCCTATTTTTGGGACTTTTAAGCAGTTTTTAATCGATTTTTTAAAATTCTGAAACCATTTTTTTCTGTAAAAAGGTCTTTAAATTGATTACAGGTTCAATTTTTAAAGAAGAATACCTGTTGTAATGTAGGTATCAGATTTTTGGCAAGGTTTCTGAGATTCTCACTGAGTTGAAGGCTTCAGTGAATTTTATTGGAGCGATACGTAGCTCCTCTGCAGTGTTTAAAAGTTTGAAGAACAAATTACGCAGGCTTTAGGCGTGAAAATGGCAAACAAGGGGCTTTAACAAGGTTTCTTGTAGTCGGGGAAACTTTTCAAAGGGTTAAATGCGCAAGAATGATGGATAAATGTATGTATTTCAAAGGTTTATCAAACATATTGTTTGCATTAATCGGCATTGAATGCAAGTCGCATCAGGCAGGAGGGCGGTTTCAGAATTGAAAGGGTTAAAACCAGACTGGTTATTGTGTAGAAATTGGGTGGTAAGAAGTTTTACTTAACCCATGCGATCCAATAGAAAGAGGGCACATGGAGGAGAGAAGTATTTGCAAAACAGACAATTTCGCGCGACTTTGGCGTTTGGGCAATCATGCATATTTTCCACACGATTTGGGATATCAACCGTTGGATCTGAGGTTTATGAGTGAACAGATGAGATCAGTTCAGGAGTTGCGTCAGGATAAAAGTAGTGGGACCAGGGTGTGTTATGCGGCAGAGGGGTAATGCAATGTATTTCTATTTAAAACATTTGTGAAATGTTTTAATAAAACATATGCAGAAGTCGGTGTGTTATATAGTTTTAAACCTTTTGAATAGTTTAAAAACTATAGGGGTGGGGTATTTAAGTAATAATAAGTTTAGACCAAAGGGTTTATAGGCGAGGTATTTATTTTATGCACGTGGAATATTTAACTATGGTCTAAACTTTATAATAGTGGTTTTTTGGGGATATTTAGTTATAGGGGAATTAATATCTACGGGTAGGTGTAATTTTAGGGATTTAATAAAATAGGTTAAAATTTGATATGAAAAAGGGAAACAAAGAACATATTATCTCTAAGTAAAGTGTAAAATAAAGCATTGCTCATTTTTATATGTACTTCCCTAATACTTAGGATAAATGTAATTTGAGGGTTTTATGAATGCTTTTGAAAGGATGAAGTTAATTATTTGGGGTTTATCTTTACTAAGTAAGAATGTGTCTTTACCTAGGAAAAAATGAGTTTTGATGTATGAATGAAGGGTAAATGATGATAAATGTGGGTTTAACATAAGAACTCAATATTTTTAACAAGCTAGTCATCGAGCCTTGGGTCTGGTCCCAACAAAAGTCAGAGAAATGCTCTGAACCTGTTCGAATGATAGCTTAGAATACTAAATACTTATAGGGGAGGGGAAATTAGTGATTTTTCCCATTGATGCTTTATTACATGATTTCCCAACTGCTTTCTACCTATCCAACTTTATTTCTAACATTTTTTCTTCATTTTGTAGGTTCATTTAGATTTGCAACCTTAAAATTTTTTCTTTCAAAGCATAAAACTATCTAGATCTACCTTATTTCATCTGAGGGTTCAGATTAAACTGTTGAACTCCTCATTATTCTCTACCTATCTACTGATTTGTCAAGTTTAAACTGTTTGACAAATATTTATTCTCTAACTAAAACATAAAATTGAAACATGAAAAGTTAAGATTAAACTGTTTAACTGAGCATGGATTATGGCATTTATTGACACTCTGCACATAATCATTACTCTTGCAGTAAAAATTAAAAGTAGTGGCATTTGAATTTGCTCACTTTCAGGTCTTATTTTCATCTCTTTTTTCTTTTGGGGTCTATATTTTTCTAATTCCTTTGATCTTTCTTTTAGAACTTTTTACCCTCTTTTTGGCTTTTTATTATTTTTTCATTTTTTTCAAAATATGGGAAAACAACTTGCAGAAATCAAGGTATGTACATATTTACAATACTATCAAAGTCAATTCAAAATTTATGAACCATATTATTATAGGACCCTAACAGGAAGAACGCAACATTTTTGAATAGTCAAATTGGAACACATTTTTTGAGAAAATGAAAGAGAATCTCAGGAAAAAAACATGGGTTTTGTTCAACAGGGGCCCAATTAAGTTCCTTGAAGAGAATCTTTCCTGAATTCGTTACCATGTGGGATGTATTTTAGGTTCTTTGGAGCCTTATTTTACAGTTGTGTGGTCAAATATTGTACCCATGGGTCAATAAACGCCCAATCAAGAAAATAAATGTTGGAATGGACTGTGCCTCATCAAATTCATGACAAATATGTGTACATTGAGTTCTGGCCTTTAGCCATATGAATATCCATGAAGTTACATTGTAACCCGTATATAAACACTCCATTGAAACAAAGGAGGAGGTTATCTTTGATATGTAGCAGTATTGATTTAAAAAAAAAAAATTCTCTGTTAATGAAGAAGACATATTGAATTTCAAATGCATGGTTGACTAATTGTTTAAAGAATTTTAACCACCTATTTGTGGAGGGCCCCTGCAACAGTGCGAGTTTTTAAACTTGCACATTTTTCCTTTCTATTGTTTGTTGTAGCATTGTAGTGAATGTTCATTTCATAATTCGTAGACTTGGGATTTTAATTCCTTACTATAGTTTTAATCTCATATTGTATAGAAATATTATTGATTTTGATTATAAAAGAAGTAGTGAAATTTCCTACCATTGTTTTGAACCATTAGATAGAAGTACTGGTCCTAACTATTTGTAGTTTTGATTTCAATTAATAAGTGAATTCCTTATGGTTTACTCCTAGTTTCTACAGCTAATTTGAATCATTAAAATACCATTGATTTCCTTATGGTTTCTTTGCATTATTTTTAAAAAGAATTTCAATTTCATAAAATAATTTTTTTCTCTTTGTAGATGTAATATTCCAAAATTAGCATGCAGCTAATTGGAATATTAATTTTTTCTTTTGTCATTTAGATAGATGAATAAGTGGGTGGGGAGACCCATAAATCTCTTTAGTAGGAAAAAAATACCTCTTAATGTGAAAAGGGATCATCTTGATAGCTGGATAATGCACCTCCATGTGTGAATAGGGGCTAAATCATGTGGACAAGGTCAATGTTGACCAAATCAACAATGTTGGTACGGAGAGAGTGGATCATTAATGGGAGACAACGTAGTGTTAATGGGAGAAAGTCTCCATGAGAGTAGTGGCTTTAATGAGTGGGACCCAAGTTGAGAAGGCTCACAATGCATATAAGGAAGAGCAAGTTAGCCATAGAGGATATTTTATATGATTATTGATTTTTGTCTTTTTATATTTGGAATTTTTAGGTGACATTTCTATGCATCCTTTTGTTGTTTGGCAGGGTCTGTTGTATTGTTTAGTACAAGGGTGTTCTCGAGCTGGAATCCCACACTCATCCTCAGGAGACTTTGAGTGCCTACTTAGGAGGTATTATTTATTTGTATAGTCCACATCCAGGCATCATGCCAAGCTTTAGTCTTCAGCTACAACGCAGTTTCTGTTCAGAGATGTGTTGTGTTGCAAATTTCAGCAGTGGAGGGTTGCAAAACCCCATTTCTGAGCTTGTTTTCCATTGGTGGGTTCATCCTTTCATCTGGGAGACTTGTGAGGAAGTCCTTGGAGCATCATTTCCATGTTTGGAAGGAGGCCAAGTAGCTACCATCGGCTGCAGCGCATTTTCCCTCAAGGACTGCATTATTTTTTAGAGTAGTTGCAGCAGTGGGTTTATTGCCCTAATTAGAGGAGTTGTGTTTCCTTTGAGGGGATCAACCCTTCATTTAGGATATCTATTGGAGGAGGATCAAACATTTCATATTTCAGATCAGACACATCTTATTAGTGATTCAGTTGTAGAGATTATTAAGCCCTAGGGTCGAATCTGCTATTTTTGTATAGTGTGTATTTCTGGAAACCTTTTTTGGTTTGTCTTGGAAATATCTTTTGGAGCATAGGTCTCTATTCCTAACTCTTTTGGAGCATTGTATCAACAAAAATATATTTTTCTATATTTTAGTTGTTACTCTCTCATAAACAATGTAGTTTTGTCATTCCAACTTATATTGTATTAGCAACATTTCAGATTTAGGTGTATGCTTTCATGGGAGACTTGTTAGCCCAATATTGAGTGAGATTTTCCTCAAGATCTTGTACCTATTTTTCTATTATAATCATAATGGAATGGCTCTATGGTTGTCTCATGTTTTGATCCATTGATATTTCTACTATTTCCATTTTTATGTCCTATATTGTTGCTCTCCCAATTTTGGGATATTACAGTAGATTCAAGCACATAGATTTGATTTTAGTTTTATATTCAGAGCATTTATATTCAAAGGATTTTTAATTTAAATTCATAGTATGAGTAAATTAATTACAATTTCTTTCTATAACTTTTAATTTCAAAGCATGTGTGATGATGGATAGATGAAGTGGTTTTCATGATTCGAGTCATTTTCATTTGAAGGATTCTTAGAACATTAACTGGATAACTCTATTTTTAGAGACAGATATTGATTTTGTTTTAATCTCATTTCGTATTCATTAGTGTGCTTTAAGTTTCATTCCACAACTATGAGTTGTTTTGATTTTATTTTGAAAATATAAAGAGTGTTTTTTATTTCAAATTTTTTTTTTTGGAACTTAATTTCATTTTATTTAAAAAATAAGATGGGAATGAAGAACATCTTTAAAGACAATTCTCAATAATTCAATCATACACATTAAATATTTAAGGGCTTCTAGCATATATTTTGCACTTGCACTTCACAAGTTTATCGACTCCGGTCGATAATTTATGTAATCAATTTAAGACCATTAAATTGACTAAACAACTCAATGGGGAAAATAGATATAAGTGTGATGGGTATGTGATTCAATATAGGACATAAAAATTTGGAGAGCAACAATATAGGACATAAAAATGGAAATAGAAGAAATATCAATGGATCAAAACATGAGACAACCATAGAGCCATTCCATTATGATTATAACAGTAGAATAGATACAAGATCTTGAGGAAAATCCCACTCAAGATTGGGCTAACAAGCCTTCCATGAAATCATACACCTAAATCTGAAACGTTGCTAATACAATATAAGTTGTAATGTCAAAAATGTGTTGTCTTGGCTCAAGGAATTTGTATAGCATCTACTTTTCATGTTGTTGTATCTTAAGAAAAAATCCCTTGGTTGTGGTAAGGAATTAATGCTCAAGACATATATATATATATATATATATATATATATATATATATATATATATATATATATATATATATATATATATATATATATATATATGTCACAAAAATATTATATCAAATGGTCTTTGCTTAATCACCTTCAGAAATTAATTATTAAAACCCTTAATAAGCTATTGCAACAAATGCTTCACAATGCCATTATCTGCTGATATTAAATGGAGTAATAATAAAAACATGAAGGAAGCTCAAACTGATATGCTGGTGAACAAAATCTATCACTTTAAACTTCAAAGGAAACTTTATGAAAGTAGAGTAGTTAAAATGAAGGAGCGCCCATTAAGGACATTTAACTCTTATTCACATATGTAAAAAGAGATCTGCAGCTACATTAATTTATTTTATTCAAAAAAGGAAATATAAAAAATGGAAACTGGAAAACATATCAACAACAATAGGTGAAATAATCTTCATCTTCATTCATTAATTATCAAAAATTTGAGTATAAAATTTGTAGTAGTCGAAAGGTCCAAAAATTAGAACCTTTTCCTTTCTTCTCTTTCTCTTTAAATACAATGTAAAGCAGTTTTTAACTGCTGAACCTACTCCTAACTTCTCAAACTACTTGAAACTTATTAAACTACCTATTACATATCATCAAAATGTCTTATTACAATTTAATTCTCTTAATAGATATGAGATAAAACTTAAACTCTAATCTATTTGTTGAATATGAATTGGTCTCGCTGCTGCTACATTCTCCTGATTGGTTGATTTGTCTTTCTTTAAAGATGAGGGATCATTTGGTAAAACAACCATACAAGCTCTGCATTTCTTCCACACTTCAATGTTTGTCTTAGGAGAATTAATCATCTTGTGGTACTCCAACATAAAGGCATTGATCCTGTTGAATGTTGGCCTATCTGTAAATAAGTTCTTCACCATCCATAATAGCTGAAAATGCCTCTGAAGAAACTTAATAATTGTTGCCCCTTTTAGGATCTGAGTCTTCTCGTGAGTGTTATCCACCTTTATTTTTTCCAATACCAATAGTGGTTCATAGGAATACCATGATAAAAGACTTATGTTATGCGGAATTATGAATTATGGATAAATCATTCTTCCCTAGATAGGTGCTAATCTAGAACAACATATCAAAGACTTTACGACTATCTTTCCTAACTGTAAACAGACACATAGAATGAAATAAGAAGCTTACTTGGAGTCCAAGCGCTTCCAAAATCTCCTTCTGTCGCTTTTTTTGTAGCTTCAAATTCCAGCTGGCTATGCAAAATATTTCCTATAAGAATGAACACTAAATAACAAGAGATAGCAATAATACAGATGTCTATTTATGTTATTTAGCTAAATCAATGAAGCATAAACCATATACATCAAATAAGAAATCATGATTTGGAGAATCAAATCTTATACAGATGCATATAGGGAAAAATAAGCAGTAATATTTATTAATGATAGAAGGGGAGGTTACAAAACAGTGATTGATTTGGTATCACCATCTCCAGAAGCATCCCAGCCTCATCACAATGCAAATATCTCTAGCAATATGTCACTCAAATCAACTCCTCAATTGAAATTCCACCAACATTTCTCTACTCAACTTCTTCCTTTTTAAACACTAAGATTTGTGCTCAATTTATAGAGGAGCTGAAGGTAGTTTTGTAATCAATGAATTTCCAATAATAGGCAAGACATGTTCCCAATCTTGTAGATGTCAAATGGACACTTGGATTCAGAGCTTGACACATGTGAACCCTTCTAGAAGGCACTGGCCTAGTGGAGATTCTAGAACAATGAGAATTTCGCTCCCAATGTGACCAACACACCTGTGAATGTTGGGAAGTGCTTTGCAGAGCGGCCTTGCATGGGGATACCTACATATGCAATTCACTTAGTCCCTTTAGAGGCAACGTTGATGAGCTCTGATATGATATATTAAAAACCTCAAATCTTCGAAACCTTTTCAGATGAAAGTCTTGAATGATTTGTCTTGTTCTTTGTCTTAGGGCATGTAGCAACTGAAATGATAGGGGATGATAGACCCTATTCATTGGTCCTAGAGATGATGCCCGGTTAACCAGGTCATTAGGAATGGTTCCCAAATTGACCTATAATAATTCCCCCCTAAAGCATAAAGTCAGAATAATAATAACAATATATTGATTGAGATGCTTTACATTATGATGAGCTGGGGATGAATCGGAGTGGTGACCTGCATTACATCATGATATATCCTCTTTGATCATAATTTTTGAGGGTAGGCATTCCCATGTTCAGCATATAAACAATCTAATAACATGTACATAATTCAGAAAGTTGTCTTCATTGGAATGTTTCCCAATGCAAACATGCCTATAGATATAGGCCCATGTTCGGATGACGATCTGTATGTAAGGTCACCATACAGATGATCTGTACGACAATCCTGAAATCATAGCCCAGATGGATGAAACTAGATCTGGGGTCTTCTTATCTCATTCACTCGATCATTCAGCTACAAGTCTAGCCATGCAAATATATGATTTGTAGTCAAACATGGAAAGACATTGTTTGATTACCAGCCAATGATGTAAGATGTTAACAAATGTGAGAGAACCACCATTAATATAAATGGCCCTCAAGGTATTGCAGTACATTTTTTAAGGCGTGAATAGATGATTTGATGTCGAACACCAAACAAAATCTTTCGGTCAAAATTTCGGAAGTGAGGATCTTGCGATGTTGTAACAAGCCTCATGGTGTTGGAATCAAATGTTTCTAAGTGAACTTCCTGGATAATGATTTGTCATCGACAGGAAGCCACCTTATTACGAAATGAGAGTTACTGATTTCAGAGACAAATGTATGACTTGATATAGCAATTTTTTAGGGATGAAAGTCATGAGAATGAAGGTTTATGAGTATTACAGAAGGATGAGTATTCACTGGATGACTTCTCTTGAAAAAATCGGTGACATTGAGATGAGTTGGAAGCATTTACCCAAAACCGAAGTGAAGGTATGATGAACCATATTTGTGAATAAACCGTCAAGAAGATTACCCAACCCAAATAGTCACAGTGATGGAGTGAAGTGTCATGTTCAAGAGTGACTTTCTACATAAAGAATTCTGCTGACTTTTCCCAAATTTTCCCTAGTCATTTGTCAACCAGTGCCTCTTTATTTTTTAACAAGCTTGAAGAGGATAACATTTTCTTGCTCTATAATTCAACCCTTCGGGAAAATAATGTATCGCTATTTAATAATTTAATGAGTCTAGCGATAAATGAAACTCGATTCTTGCCATTATTGACAAGCTCGTCGTTATTTTATGTTTTAACGAGCTTAAAGACAGTGACAACCCTATCATTTTTCATATTTAGAGAGTTTGAAAAGAGGACGAAAGAAAACTCCAAAAGTAATTTTTCGTAAAGTTGTCGCTCAGATCTGAAAAAGTGTAAAATGATATATGAGAGAACCTCTTTAGTCATGTTTGACCAAGGTATTCCTTTTTCGTAAATAATCTATCTCAGTCCAGAAAAGGGTTAAACTTATACTAAGTGGATATCAATTCATTTACTTTTACGAGCTCAAAATTACAAGTGCTCAGAAATCTTTTCACATTATCTGAGTCTGAAAAGAGCTGAAAAAAGACTCCACGGGTTCCTTTTTCACTGTTATAGAAGCTCGAAAAAGAGATAAAAGTTCACTTCAAATCCTTTTTCGTTTTTAACAAAGCTCGAAAAATAAGGAGGAAAAGTATGCTTTGTGGCCGAATCACTCTTGAAATAAATATGCATGACTAATCTATTCGTCAGTTGTAAGACATGTTTCAGAGCAACATCAAATGGATTAAAAATACCTATTTCATGATAAAAAACATAATAAAACTATATTCATAGAAATAAATGCAATTTACAAATAATTAAATGACTATTAAAAGTAGTTTCACTATTCATTTTTACCATTCCAAAGTTACTATTTGCATTTTGGAGCTTTGAACCCGATTTTTCCCCCGAACTTCAGCTGTTGATTGCAATCGTTTCTGTGGATGGATTTCATTGTTGTTTGATCCAGGTTAGTGCCATGAGCCTCCTCTTTCCTTCAATAATCATTTCATTTCCAAATTCTGCAAATTTTCAGGGTTTTAAGGTCCCTAGGTTAAATTCTTCCAAAAAGAGGGAAACGCACCCCTAAATGTCGAAAATTGCATTGCATAGAAAGTAAAGTGAAGGCTACTTGCATACAAAACACACTGTCTCTTGTTAGGGAGTGTGTTGGGCGCAATCTAGATTTTTGTTTTATGCATTATGCCCAAAATCTGCCTAAATTTTTGCATTGAATGGAATCTAAAGGTTCTTATGGTTGTGTTTCGGGTTTCCATCGGATTACAATGATGATTACATGGAGGGAAAGAGAACATGAAGAAAAATATATGATTTCCCTAAATGATCCGGGTACAGTAAGAGCCCTAAGAGATTGTGGACTGTTAAGTACTTCAGGTTGTCAAGGATGAGGCAACAAATAGAACTCTTGGAGTTCTTAGTTCAAGCATGGGATCTAGCTATTGAGGCATTTCATATTAAGAACGAAGTGGTTCCCATAACATTCGAGGATGTATACTTTCTCACAGGTTTTTTGAGGAGAGGCTTGCCTATTTCACTCTCAGGGTCTATTATTGGAGGAGAGACTGTGAGAGATTATGTTTTGCAACATTGTTATCCAGGGGCAGAGCCAAGAAAATATGAAAAAGGTAAACATCCGGGATGTTAGATATTTTCCTTTGAGAAATATCCTTTTCACAATCACAAAAATTGCTAGCACCATTACACTACATGTAGAAAATAGATCGTATATGCAGTATGTGCTAGAGTGTTTGGAGCCAACAATATTCAACTGGTCTGAAGATGTTCTTTCTCAGATAAAGGAACAACTGAATAAAGAAAATGGAGGAAGGAAGAAGAATTTAAGTTATGGTTCGATCCTTATATCCTTCTCTTTAGAATGGATTCCACTGATGTAGCCACAACATGTGACACTATATTTGTCTAATCCTAGAGATCCACGGATGCAGAGATGGATAGAACTCATGGGTAGGCATGCAAGCCAATCTACCATTGTGTTCTCTACTACGTTCTTCACCTCGTTCCAATGAAATATTGTCGCCATTAATGAGTATGCATATGCAAGCATTGATTTTCGAGGAGATCTAGATTTAGCATTACCAGAAGGTGCTCAGTGGGGTGCAATGGGTAAGAATTTTTTGATCATGTTTTTTTTATTTTCCTAAGGTTTATACAATGTTTTTGTATTTTGATGTTTTCCCAAGACTAAACTAAATGTTTGATGTAATGCAGATGTTGGTCGTGTTCAACCAGTAGAGGAACCAGAGTGTGAAGTAGATGTGCCAGCAGCGAGGGCTGTCGGGAGAGCAGTCATTCAGGATCTTGATATGGCTGAGACTTTGGCTGAGTTTTGATAGCATATAGAGGGGTTAACCTTTGGGATTCCAGATTGCTAGATCGAAGGGTTACCCATGCGATTGCAGTGACACACTATTGGGGTTCCTAACGACTGGATGTGGTTACTACATAGGATAGCTATATCTATAGCATGTTACCACAAGCACCACTAGTTTACTTTGATGTTTTTCATACATTTTGAGGTCAGATGACCAATGTGTCTTGGGAACAAATTTTGTAAAAACCTATAACTATCTATCTATCTTATTTCAGTGTTTTCCTATGTTTATTGTGCAATCCTATTCAATGATGTGAATGTTTTCTTTACATATGTTGCAAATGTCTGTCTAAAACTTGATTAGCTAATGAATCAGTCAATGTGTTCAAATTTATGGAAATGTGTTGATATTGAATAAAATCAAAATGCATTTCCAAAAGTCGAACTCTTAGGAACAATCTATGCAGTGCTGTATTTCTAACAGTATAAATACTAGTAAGTTGTAATACCACAAGTTGTGAGTCTAACCTTATGATGATGCAGTTAATACCAAATGAAATGGCATCAGAGAGAAGTTCCATCAATGCACTATACTCAGCGATATTTTTCATTGATCTACCAATACAAAGCCATTGAAAACTCACTAACTCACCATTCAAAGCAAAAATGGCCCATGCTGTAGAAGATATATTATGCATACTAAGACTAGCACCATCAACATATCCAGCAAATGGTTTTGAAGATTCAGACATCAGTGATGAAATGTAAAGAGGATTACTAACGTCAAGAAAACTCTAAAAATAAACTAAGATAGTAAATGCAAATCAACAACATATATATATAATATAATACAAAATATTACTACACTCATGATTAAGCATAGTAACATTTCAGATACAACCCGTTTCTAGGCTACGCCAAAGGAATTCCATCGTAATCAACCAACTCATAAGCACCCTTAGCAAGAACTCTTTTGACAATATAGGGGCCATGCCATAATGGCACAAATTTTCCTATACCTATTACATCAGCTTCTTGACCATAAAGAAGGACCAAGTCGCCCTCTAAGAAAATGCGAGGCAGGACATTTTTGTCGTATTGCGCCTTTATACGTCTCTTATGTGCTTCATTGGCCAATTGGGATACATGACGTTTTTCATCAAGATGCATGAGGTTAAGGAGACATGCTTCTTCTTCTGAGGTGTCAAGTAACAAGTCTATTGCGAGTTTTAACAGTGGTATTTCACATTGGATTGGTAAGATAGCTTCCAGACCATACACCAATTGAAAAGGAGTAAATCCAGTCGCGTTTCTCACCGAGGTTCAATACGCCCACAAGGTGGAGTACAGGATCAAATGCCAATTTATTTTACAAACTCCTATCATTCATTGAAGCATATGTTTAAGAATCTTGTTGATAGCCTCAATTTTTCCATTTGATTGTGGATAATAAGGAGTATAATTATCATGTGACAATCCTAACTTGGCAGTTAATTTAGTCATCATGTGGTTGTGAAAATGTTTCCCATGATATGTAACTATAGCTCGTGGGACCCCAAACCGTGCAATAACATGATTAAAAAAAATTCAGTTGTCTATCCTGTGTTGTTGAATGTAGGCATCGCTTCGGCCCATTTGGTAAAATAGTCGACTGTGACAATAATATAACCATGCCCTCCGGACAAATGAGGGTTATAGGTCATGAAATCAATACCGAATTTAGAAAATAGTCCCACAGAGATAGCATGATACATTGGCATTGGAGGTTTGCGGATTTTATGATAAAAAAAATGGCACGCATAACAACTTCTGACCGCGAGGATACAATCTCGAAAAATAGTAGACCAAAAGTAACCGGCGTAGAGTATCTTCTGTGTGGTAGCATATCCAGATAAATTTTCACCACAAGCCTTAGCATGACAATCATTTAAAACTTTTTCGGCCTCCTCATGAGTGAGGCACCTCCTTAAAATGGTATCGACACCAAGACGATAAAGTGTATCGCCGATAATCAGATAATATTTGGCTTGGTATCAAATACATCATTTTTTTAGAGCAAGAGGTATCAGGTCAAAAATTTTGAGTTTGGAGATAAATGATGAAATATCCATACTGAGGATTAGATGATCCAATCAGAAATAGAGACTCATCAACAATTGGTGGTTCCGATGTAGTTGTAGTACTATCAGAGGGAAGGTCACATAGAAGCTCAACCAAAACTAAAGACTTCTTTGACTTGGATTTGATGAATTCCAAATCAAATTCCTGCAAAATGACAATCCATTTTGAATATTTGCCCCTCACCAATTGACGTGATAAGATATAAGTCACAGGGTTGCAATTCAAAACGACAATGGTCTTTCAGAGCAGGATATAATGGCGAAATATTTGGACAATTTGAACAACTACTAAGGAAAAATTTCTACGTATGAATACTTAACATCCATATCATTGAGATTATGACACAAATAAAAGATCAGATTTTCAATTCCATCTTCTACTTGGACCAATACCATAGCAACGGTCGTTTCAGCCGCGTCAATATATAGGAAATAATCATTTTGATAATTAGGGGGATACATTAATGACGCTCGGACAATATTATCCTTGACAACATCAAAAGAAGCTTGCACAACTTGGTCCCAATGGAAGGGAACCCCCCTTTTCAAGAGTCGAGTAAATCCTTTAGCCATTTCGGCGTAGTTTAGAATGAACCTTCTTATGAAGTTAGCCTTTCCTTGAAGTTTTTGTATCTGAAGTAAATTTGATGGCGCAGGAAAATCAATAATGGCCTGAACCTTTGATGGGTCGATTTGAATTCCTTCTTTTGAGACTACGAATCTAAGAAAACATCCAAAACCAACAAAAAAAACACATTTATGTGCATTGAAGCATATTTTGTAGTGTCGGAAACGTAAGAAAATGGCTCTCAAATGCATCGGGTGATCGATCTGATGTCGTGAATGCATTAGTAAATCATCTAGATACGGTTGAAAAATGAGCTTGATGTCATTGAAATCATAATTCATTCCTCTCTGAAAAGTAGCCCCAACGTTCTTTAAACCAAACAGAAGTTTCCTATAAGTGAAAGTGCCCCAGGGACAGATGAATGTTGTATTATGTTGATCCTCTGGGCTGATATTGATTTGATTGGAGCCAAAAAATCTATCTATGAACGAAAAAATTTCACATCCAGCACAATCATCAATAATCTGGTCGATAAATGGAGTAGGAGAGTTTTCTTTTAGACAAGCAAGATTAACATCCTGATAATCGATGCACACTCTAATGGTTCCTTGCTTTTTCATGACAGGAACGATATTAGAAACCCACTCAGTTCGCAGAACAAGGTAAATGAAACCAGCACGCAAAAGTTTTTCAACTTCTGCTTTGATGACAATGGCTTTCTTTGGATGAACAATACGAAGCCGTTGACACACCGGTTTGACATAAGGATACATATTAATAGTGTGTTCAAATATACTAGTATCTATGCCTAGAATTTCCTCGTAAGACCAAGAAAATACATCACAAAATTCATGAAATAGAGAGCGATATAATTCAATTTCTGATGGAGAACAAGATACACCGACATTAATATTTTCTACAATGCCAGGTTTGGTCGAAATATTGATAGAAATGGTTTCTTCAATATTTGACATATTTCGCTTGGAATTGATTGCATTAATAGGTAAAGAATTTGAAAATAAATTTTTGATTGATGGATGATATAGTTCACTAAGATAGTTTTATTCATAATCAGGAAGACGGGAATGATGATGGTAATCTTCCCATGGTTATCCTTCTGACATAATAGCTTCCAAAATATTTTCATCTGTTAGAAGCATTGAGGAAAATGGATCAGATGGAGTACCAAAATTTAAGGAATGATCAACCCAAACACTCGAAGACACTGATTTCGGATTCGCTGCCCAAGCCAGATAGATTGATTGCTATGCCAGCTCAATAGGGCTAGGTGACAGAAACTCATCCAACTTAGTAATTTCAGAATCACCTGTACTCTCCCTTAAACCATATAGAGTGGAAGAGACCATGTAGCAGGTCTCTATACTTGCAATTTTTTTCGATGTCACTGGCAGCGGTAATGCAAAGGTTCCCATAAGAGAGAAATCCTTTAAGAGTCCTACACCAATGTTATGAAGTTCTAGTTGGGGTATGTGAATGGACATAATGCTTCCAGTTACCTGCGAAGCGGAGGAAAAGAAGGATAGTTGATTAATGACTGTGATAGCTCCTTTATGTGGAAAGGCAATCATTCTAAAATATGTAGAAACAATTGCAGTCATTGCATATACCCATGGAATTCCAAGTAGAATATTATAGTCAAGGGGTCCGTCAACAACCTCAACATCAAAATTCACAGTTTTTCCCCCAAGTTCAATATGCAGGTTATTAATAATACCATAAGGCTTATATTTTCGTCCATCAAAAGCCTTCAACGTCATTGATGATTGTGATAAGTGCGGCGAGCCAAGTGACTTCCAACAATTTAGAGACCTAAGAAATGTAGATTCTCCCTCATCAATAATAGTACGATGAACAAGGTGATTGAGAACATTTAATTGTATGGAGAATTCCAATTCTGCTAGTAGTTATGGTACATAGACCATATGATTAAAGACGACAATATTAGAATCAGTCGTATCTATTCCACCAATAGCCAATAGAAAAGCCTATTTTTGGGAGGGAAAATTTTGCAATACCTCAAGAGTAGACATAGCTGAAGGGGATTGAGCCAAATCTTCAACTATATTATAATTTTGTGCAGCTCTTGCTCGAGGATTATATGTTGATTTGTGAATTACTCCCTTTGGTGGCTTGATTGTTAATTCAGAAATAGCAGTAGGCGGTACTGATTCCCTAGATGGATTTGTAGTCGAGGTAGTAGGTTGATCAGTGGCCTAACTACCATAATATTTATTACGTGTTGAAACCAAAATATCTGTTGAATATTTTGTGATAGATAACATAAGAACTTGTGAACTAGAAGCTGGATCTGTAGCATCCATGTTTGTGTCTGGATTTGGAAATGGGTCTATCAACACAGCTGATGCATTGGAAGTCTTAATGATTTTTGAGAATTCAGCGCAGTGAGGACAATCCCTAAAAAAGTGTTCATCATTAAAGATTATGCATGGACAATGAGGTTTTCTAGGTCCAGACGATTGATCAGATGATCTTTCCTGCGGGTTATAAGTTTTCTTTTTCTTAGATTTCCCCTTTTTCTTACTTTCGGGTTGCTTGTCACTTTTTCCTTTCTCAAATGAAATATAATTAATTTTGGAAGAAGGTACAGGATCAGATGTAGTAGTGTGGTGTGTGCTTGTAGTTCCAATCAAGCCATCTCTGGCATGAGAGTCCTTTAATTAAGGAGGAACATTAAAATTAGATCTCAGCGCATTAGGAATTTTTTCATAAAGCATGCCAGACTAAGTATAAATCAAGTATAAATATTGGGCACGAGCGATAAATTTCTCTTCTATGATGATGCCACCCTTAGCCACATCTTCAGTTATAGATGGTAACAAGGACTTAATGAACCATTCAGCAAGGAGTTGATTCGGAACAAATGTCTTAACCATTCTACGACGACAACACCACTCATGAATATGATCAGAAATGTGAGTAGCATTAGTCTATTTGAAATTGTTCAAGAGTTCTGTTCTAGTTTCATATCTGATGGGTAACTGGAAATGAGTAAAAAAGACAATAACTAGGGTAGTGAAATTATCAAAAGAAGTTGTAGGTAATTCAATGTACCATTTTGCAGCCAAACCTGTGAGCGTATGCTGCAAAAGACGTAGTCAAACAAAATCATCATTTAGAGAGTTTTATGAACACCATAAATGATAAGTCATGACATGAGTTGACGGATCATCTCCAGGGTTTCCATTGAACTTAGGAATATCCGAGGGTAATTTGTGAGGTATCATCGGCCACCAAGGAGCATAGTTGATTGGATCATTGGTTAACCGATTTAAATTTGGTAACTCTAAAGTTGCAACAAAAGGCATCTGTCTATTAAGGTCAGGTTTAGCATGGCCATGGTAAGATGGAATTGCTTGAGAAACAGGTCTTTGAGCACCAGCATAAGGAATATGCCACTAGTAACCCTGATAGGGGTTTTTCTGAAAGGTAAATGCTTGAGGACTCTGTTGACCAAAACCTGAGTTTCAGTAAGGTTCAAAAATGAGTTTTAAAACTTATAAAAGGGATTTTATGAAGGGAAGAAGGGAATTAATGAAAAATAGAGGAAATTTATGGGAAAAAAGGGGATAAAAATGGAGGGCAATATGAAGTGAAAGGAGGGGTAAAATGAGGGAAAAATGGAATTTTTTGCAGCAGTCTTTTCTTTAGGAAAATAGCAGAATTTCAGAATTTAAAAAGGGAAATAACAGTGAAGATTAATCAAAGGGTATGATGTCTTCATAAGACTTCAAGAGATAACAATTTTGCAATAAAACTTGTTTCTTGAAGGCTTTAAAAATGATTTAGCCACCTTTTGATATAACAAATTTTATAGGTGGCTAAAAAGATCAATCAAAGCGTCGAATAAATGTAGATTATTTTGTGGTTCATAAGATGATAAATATTGGGTAGGAAGTGATGCTAATCGGGAAAACACATGCAGATGAGGTGGCAAGCGACTAATTTTGGGAAGGATAGAAAGAAGTAGATCAGCTCAGTACTCAACTATTTTATTGGATAGTTTGGTAGTATGAAATTTGGTCAAGGAAGGAATATTCATGGAGGTATTTTATTCACTGACTTATACATTATTTTGACTAATGTGTGTACAATGATGTTTGTCATATGATCAATATTAAGAACTAGATATCACTGCCCTCACGACCTGGGTGTTCCTCTGTGGAATATGGAGCTACTAAAGAGATTGGACCTTTCCTTGTAGATGGAAACTAGACAAACCTTATTTCCAACAATTCTTATTTCAAACAAATACTCTTGGAACCAATGTTTGCTTCATCCTTTCTTCTCATTACATGCAAAGATAAATTAAAAAAAATTTGATTTGAACATGAAATTTTCATCTTTACAGGATGTTTGAGTTTTTCACATTGTTTTAGATTTCTTGGAGTATTCTATCAGTTCTGGAACTAAGCCCAAATCATCAAGGCACATTTCAAATATTGATATTAGGCGACTTGTCCCTATTGTCATTTTTTTCCTCATTTACGAATCTTAATTATAATAATCCTAGTCCATTAGACAAAATATGGATTATTTCCTCACAAATAGGGAGTTAGTGAAGGTGATTAAGAAGCACAATTGGGTTTCTTGCTTGCACAGAAAAAAATCTCTTTCCATTTGTATTTTCCTTTCAAATTCTAAGTTTTCTTGTATCCAAATAGATTGGATATAAGCCACTAGATCAGAAAGTAGAGATTAATACGACAATATTAATTGTTTAATTTGATGCAGAAGCCAACTAAATATTCATTGAGTCTTCAGTGGGATTGGGGTTTTCCTACTCCCATACTTCAGTTGATTACAATACACTTGGTGACAACATAACTTGTGAGAATTTTAAATTTTTTTGGAGCCATGTCTGACAGATTACTGGAAAATACTTGAAAATGTGGCATATTACTAATTTCTTAGTAATCTAAAATGTTTCCTGAGCCATAGATACTTACATGTTCCTTCAGAACTAGTTCAAGATATTTCCCTAGTATAGAAGACATGATTTGCAATGTATTTCCACATTGCAAGAGAAACCTATTGAGGCGAGTTCGATCATATTTCAAATATTACAACCTTTTATTTCCCTAACATATTTTAATTACATCCATGTCCATTGTGGAAGATTGGTATTCATAATTTTCTATTTTATTAACAGGGAAATACCTTCCCCAGCTAGTAGAGCTAATTTACAATATGAACAACTATGCTACAACTGTTGTTTTGTTCTTAAGGTTGGTGGCCTAAACTCTATTCATTAGGGAAATTTTGAGGTCTAAAATGGGCCTCCTAAGAAAAATGTGCAACCAAAATAAACTTTATAAGAACCAATAGGATTCAATTTGATGATGTCAACCATGGGGGATTATTTACCATTTTTAAAGTAAAAGGGTAAAAATATTAAAAAATAATAAAATAATAAAACTACTTTTTCAACTTGTATTTTCAACTTATTTCCCAAAGTTTTTACTCAAATTTTGAGTGGGAGTACTCGTTGGATGAAAAATGTAATTCCTCATCCAAAGAGTACCCATGTTGCATACTTTTGATGGGCCCATCTACAAGTAAAATGAGAAATACATGAAAAAACGTTATTGCAATCACATTTTTCATATAGAAGAATCCATCAAAAGTATGAAACATGGGTACTCCTTGGATGAGGAATTAAATTTTGCATCCAAAAATTACTCCCACTCAAAATTTGAGTAAAAACTTTCGGAGACATGTTGAAAATACGAGTTGAAAAAATGGTTTTTTCATTTTTCCCACTAAAATTTGATGATGTAATGAAATATTATTTTATAATTTCCTTAGGAGGCCCATTTTAGACCTCAAAATTCCCCTAATGTTAGCTCTGGTATTTTCCCATAGGATACCTAAGATTTAAATGAAATCAACAATTATTACTGGGATGAATGTTTCAGATGGTTCTTGACATGCACATTCACCTTCAATTTCAACGGTATGCATCTTTGTTTCACTTATACTACCATGTATAATTGTTTATTTTCTCGGCCTGAATAATGTTACGAAACATTAATTAGATATTATGTAAGTAGGTCATAATTATGCAATTTGATATTATCTATTTTTGCATTATAACCTGTCATTTTGTCATGACCTTATCAATTAGGCGTTGCTACGATTTGGGAAAACTATTGTGGACCCTATACTATTCTAATTATGTTCTCTGGATCCATTGTTGTTCCAACTTGACTCTTTGAAGTATAGTGATTTCTTGTATTTTCCCCATACTGTAAGAACAAGAACTCACAAGCATATTTTTTTAGAATTGATTGTTTGTTTGCTAAATACAGTATTCTAAAATTTGTACAAAACTTTACCCTTAGGAAAGGATGAAGGTATTATCTATAAAATTTATCATTTTATTAAATACAACTCTATTATAATCAACCTATCATATAGGTATCCAAAACGCTAGACATGTGAATACTTGATGCTTTCCTTTAAGTTTCTAGTGTCTCTTGAAGTAAAAGAAAGCAGTGAATTTTTTTTGCCTTGGATGCACCCATATTTTTCATCCTAGAAATTTTGATTTTTACTTGTGCCCTCAAGCTAGCACAATAGTAAGCACTGTTTTATGATTATATTTTCATTGATCAAATGGTTTTTGATATTTCCTTTTGAATGTAAGGAAACCTTTTTTTTTGACATTTTACTCTAGGGAACATCACGACCTACCCATTATTGTGTATTACTATATGGGAATGACTTTTGTGTGGATGATCTGCATATTCTTGTCCATGCTTTATCCTATATGTAAGAAACAATCCTTAATGTTTGCATTGTGATGTTATATATGAATTATACGGTGGATGATATTTAGGTTATTTAACTCCTACAAGAAACTATCCTTTTATGAAATTGTGTTTTAATGTTTGAATGAAATTGTTTATTGATGTTTGATGTTTAAAAGAAATTATATTAGTTCTTAGCATAGTGCAAATTGTATTTCTTGGTTGCAAGTATCAAAGAAGTACAACCAAAATCTCTTTAGGTTAAGATGTTAATTGTACAAATGACTATGATTGTTTGTTTTATTTGCATTTGAAATGTTATTTGTTAGATGCATATGTTCTAATCATGTGTTTGATGATATGAAATTGCACCAATAAATTATGGGCATTTAGCTGCGAGCCAAATGCAGCGATTTCTCAATGCAAAGGATATTTCAGAAACAACTTCATGATCTAGGAAAGGGGAAGGGTTTGTAGCATAAAGAGGAGGACATAGTGCCCCGCTCCTTGAACTCCAGGTGCTCCACCAAAATGTTTGTAACACCATGTTTTTCTTTTATGAAAATTCCACATAGGATTGTTCATTTTGTAATTTGAATGATATCAAAAATCATTAACTTTTGATTGTAGTTATATTAATTTTGGTGAGAATAGTTTCTATACCATTCCCAACTAGGTTGTGAAGGTAATTGTAAAGCCTAGTTTTATGGGGATATCATGTTATTTTTACTTTCCGATAACTCTTTGAGATGTTTAAATTAATTCTTTCACAGGTTCTTTCCGTAGACATAGACATACACACAACGTTTTTTTTTTCATTGGGTTAAAGAAACTTTTTAATCAAATTGACGGACATCGAAATTTGTGTATAACAACTTAAATATGATTTCAGTGCATTCCAAAAACATAAATTAATGGGAAAAATATATTGCAAAAGTGAATTTAAGGCCCTAGATATGTGAACATGTAGTTATGAAAATTCTATCTGATCCATTATTAGCAGATTTAACTAAATGACAATGTATATTATAACATCATACAACAGCCTAATATTTGAAGTAAACAACCTAATATTTGAAGTAAATGGCACTAATTTCTTGGACAATATGCGTAAGCTTGTAAGCTGCAACAAGCGTAGCTTTGTAATTTGTACTATTGAGTCTCGGGAGTAGTGTAGTTAGGAAACACTTCCACATGTAGTGTATATTGCAGCATTAACAAGACAATGACTACACCGGGATCTAATGATACCAGCGTTAAAAATAATTTTTATGAGTAAAATATTAAAAAGATACCATTTGTTCTCCATGCCAAGAAAATTAGCATCCTTATATACCATTATCATTGCTATTTTCTCCGCCTACACTGATCGTATACACTCAGATCATATCATGAAATAAAACATGAAAAAGTAGAATATAATAGGAACCGAGAATCTAGAGTATTCATCTGGAATAAAGTATGCAGCAGTGCTCTTTATTATACATATTAAACATACATTTGCACAAAGCTTCTCAGTGAACATATCTATGCATGAGACCATAGAAACATTGAGCTTCCACATAATGTGATCTGTCGGCTTATTTACAAATAAAATACATGTTTGAATATAACCATAGAACACTTTTAGAGCTTATATCACAAAAACACTAGAAAAACTGTTGCTTTTTTATGTTGTGTTCTTCATAACATAGCACTAGCATTTTATGTGGGGGTTTTCCTTCAATAATTGCTCAAATACTCTCTGAATCCACTACAGTCTGGTACATTTATAGGCTCCTAAGGAAATCATTTTTTCAGTTTAAAAAAAAATCTCTAACAAAATCAAATGCTCTCCACACTGTTGAAAACCAGTTTTAGGTGTACAAAGCTCCCTCAATTGACCCAACCTTTGTATGTTCTTGAGAATCTTACACCAAGAAGCATCAATCATCCCAAAAGGTTTCAAGCTTTGACACCTCCCCTACTTGCCATGCTTTGCCAACATTATTTCCTGTTATTGAGGAAAAGTATACGATATACAGATTTATCGTTCTCATTAGTGGAACGAAGAGATTAAATATGGACTTCACACTAAAAAGATTCATTTTAAATGGAAGAAAAATGTTTCTATACATTTGTTAATGTTCAAATGGATTGGAAACAGAGGAAAAGGGTATCTGTCAATGCAATCCTTGGAATATGGTACGGGGTGATTGGCTAAAGAGAGATTTGATTCAACCAATCTATGGTGAGGTGGAAAATGGAAGTCCCGTCTCATGTTGATTTTTATATTAATAAATGAGAAGCTCATTCCTTTGGTATTTATAAATGTACTATTTATTATGTGGATTCTATTGTTGTTGTATCCACTGTATTTATGTTGTTATTATCCTGGTTATAAACAATATGTTGACAGTAATGATATACACTGTTTTTACTTGTAAATGAATGTACAATATATCTATGGTCAAATAGATTGTATGGAAGCTAATGATGTAGGGGAGCAATGATTCTTAGCTATTCTCAGATAATTATGAGACCACTTTTCTCTGTTCTATTGTTTATGCCTTTGTGACATGTTTGAAAAAATGTATGTGATGGTTAAGAGGGGTTTAGATGTGTTCTTAAAGATTGCGATTCATTTCATATCATTTTCATGTTGTTATTTATCATCTATGAAATTTTAATTAATTTTTGGGTAGAGCAATGGGTTCTGGGCTTCAAAAGGTGGCTCAAATCCCAAGGACATTAGCAAAAAACTGAGTAATTGGGGCCCTCAATGCTAGCATTTAGTGTTATGCCTACGGCTATAACCTATTGGATGTTGGCTTGCAAGAATGTGCCTATGTCAATGGCTCAAAGAGGTCAAAAGGTCAGTTTGATCCGAGGGTAAGAGGCCTAAATGGTTGGGTTAGCTCCTTGGGGTGTCATTGATGATGCGCAAGGTCTGTATGTGATCAAATTTGGATCAAGGACCTAAGTGATAGTTCAAATTTCAAAGTGTTCGGAAGTGTATCGAACTTGAGCGACCAGATAGATCTCATCTTCCTAATTCCAGCACCGCGAATGGTTCGAAAACCCAATACCATATGAAGAAGTCATCACGATTTGAAAAGTCCAGTAAACTACAATTTTTGGCTTTTGACCAAGTTTGACTGGGTATTTTCAAAGTAAAAAAAAATAAAATATTCCAGGGAATATTATTGGAATATTCCTTAGAATATTCCTCGAAATATTCCTTCTGGACCAATTGTATGCTGACAAGTGGTACCATTTCATTCGACAAATTATTGAACATGTTGGATTTTGGCCAATTAGAGGCCGCAACGTGGAAGGCTCGGAGGCTGCCACGTGGCCCAGGTTTGGTTATGTAAAATTTTGGTTGGACTCCACCAGAGTCGACCGTGATACATCTAAGCGTGCATGTAGAACGTTCTACCATCTCCACCACATTGCTTCTTAACAACCTTCGTGGGCGGGTTGTATGTAAATAATGTTGCTTTCGTAATTTGGGGTCCAGAGGGGCCAACCCCTCCCCACATGGCCATCGGCTCGTGACCCCGAGCTAAGAGCATAAGTCCCTAACTGCAATAATTTCTGTCTATTACGTTCACATATGGCCATGTTAATGTTTAATGCCACAGTTTGTTAACAACAGTTAAAACCTCTACCTGATGCTTCCGTTAATATTTAACTTGGTCGCAGAGATTCTGGGGCATGTGCCCAATTCTAACTGTAGAAATTTGCTGAATAATGATATTTATCCACCGATATTATCCTGATCACATATCAATTCGAATTCATATGCAACACATAATCTCTTCCACTCAGATCATCACACATGTGGAAATAAAACAAGCAGTATGCGATCAAAAGATCATCAAAACATCACACACATTACACAGTATGTATGGGGAAAGCTTATAGCTGAAAACCCCTCAGCTATTGTGTATATTATAAGGGAGAGAACATGTAATAGTACATAGTACAATACTCCTCACAAGTACTCAGTACTATCTCATAAAGTTACACACAAACTAGCTTGGTTTTGAACAAGTCACAGGTTCAAAACTCCTCCACTAATTGCCTGCCTCTATTGCGCAATCAAGGTTGGTATAATGAGAGATCCAAGGTTTGAATCTCCTTGTCTTGCCAAAGGTAATCATCATGGGCAATTTCTCCAAGTGTGGTGCAAATCATGCACAACTGCTGTCGCAACTAATAGCAAACTCACCCTTTCATCTACCTCTTCCACTGGTCTTCACTGAACTGTCCATGCACTGTAGTAAACTGATGTGTTCTTAAGTTGAATAATGAGTTAATAATTAGTGAATTAAATAATATTTAATTCACTCAACTCATCACTAGTGTATTAGCTAGTTAAACTAAACACAACTAGTTCAACTAAGTTAAACCGAACACAACTCCACCAACTGTCTCATCAACTCCACCAAACTTCGCCACTTGAGTTCTAACTGAATTCAACCATGCATGAGCTCACCAAACCCCTAGGAATAGCGTAATTGTCACCGTATGAGCCACTTAGCCCTCGAATCGAAGTGCTCCAAGAGAGTAAATGAAGTAGTTTGTGAGTCCAAATATTCTTAAGGGTAAATAATATTTGACTTTCTTATTTTTAGGGATGTTACCTAAAAATAGACTTCGACCTAAATGTTCAACAGGTCCATCTATTTTTACCAACATGACCAATACTCCAAGAATAGCATACCGCAACTCCTGCATCAACATGCTCCATATGTCTAAAAATAGACATAGTCTAAAAATAGATTTTGCGCCAAAAATAGCTCCCGGGCCCACCACCTAGTGAAGGCGACTTCATTTCACTAAGCTCCATCATCTTGCTGAATTTTCAACACTCCCTCTCAGCAAGATATGGATTATCTGCAACCCCTATCCTGCCTCTGTGGAATTCGAACTTGCTCCTAGTGAGCGCCTTCGTCAAGATGTTGGCATCCTGATCCTCCGTGGGAACATATGAAAGCATCATGATTCTCCGCTGAACACAATCTATGATATGATGGTACCTAATGTCGATGTGTTTGGATCTATCATGAAATACTGGATTAGCCGAGAGCTTAATGCAGCTCTGGTTATCATAGTAAATCACTGTAGGCTCCAAATGCAACCCGAACAATCCAACAAGGATCTTCCTCATCCAAATAGCCTCGCATGCAGCCAAGCTTGCTGCCATGTACTCAGCCTCTGCTGAACTGAGTGCCACGGATCTCTGCTTCCTGATGTACCAGGAAACTGCTGTCAACCCAATGCTGAAAAATCCTCCAGATGTGCTCTTTCAGTCCGTTGGGCTCCCTGCCTAATCTGCATCAGTGAAGCCAGAAAGCTTCGTTCCATCCTCCTATCTGTACCATGGACCATATCCCGATGTGCCACTAAGATAATGCAATACATGCTTGCCTGCCTTCCAAAAGAGCTTGGTAGGCTTAACCATAGCTTTCGAAAGCTGGTTAATAGCATAGCATATATCGGGTCGTGTATTGACTAGATACATAAGCGACCCCACCAACTGTCGATAGACAGTGGCATCCACTACCTCCGCTGAAGTAGCATCCTCCTTCCTCCAACCACCAGGAAGAGGAGTGTCAACAGGCTTGCAGCCATGCATGTTGAACCTTTCCAGAATCTCCCGGGCATACTTGCCCTGAGAAACAAACAGTCCTCCACTGCGCTGCCAAATCTCCAATCCCAGGAAATAATGAAGGAGGCCCAAGTCCTTCATCTCGAACTCTCTAGCAAGGTCCTCCTTGCATGAAAGTATCAACAGCTCATCACTCGTCAAAATCAGATCATCTACATACAGTACAATGATCAGCAGCTTCCCCTCCACCAAAATCTGGTACAGGTTAGGATCCGCCTCACTCTTGGAAAATCCAAGCCCGGTGAAATAACTGTCAATCCGTGTGTACCAAGCACAAGGTGCTTGCTTCAGCCCGTACAGTGCTCTCTTGAGTTGGCACACATGCGACTCACTGCTGAAGATCTCGAAACCTTCAGGCTACTCTATGTACACCTCCTCCTCAATGACTCCGTTGAGGAACGCAGTATTCACATCCATCTGATGGATGTGCCATCCCATCTACGCTGAGAGAGCAAGGATCGTCCGTATGGAAGAGTACCTTGCGACAGGTGCAAAGGTCTCCTCATACTTGATCCCCTCGATCTATGAGAAGCCACGGGCGACAAATCTCGCCTTGTACTTCTCCACACTCCCATCAGCCGCCTGCTTCACTTTGTAGATCCATCGCGAACCCACCACTGATTTCCCCTCCGGTCTTGGGACAATCTCCCATGCACTGTTTCTGACGATCGAATCATATTTTTCGATCATGGCATCTACCCATGCGGGTTCCTCCACAGCTTCCTCAAAAGAGGATGGCTCCGTCACGACACATTGACTCACAAGAGCCATGTATCCAGTGTACCGATCCGGTGACTGCCTCTGTCTGCACTGTGCTGTAGGTGGTCCTACAACCTTCTCTGCATCTCGAGCCAATCGCTCAGCTTCTGTAGTGTGCATGCACCCTCTGATGGTTGGCGCTGCATGGGTGGTTTCTTCCACCTCCTGAACTTCCTCTTGTGGCTGATCCACATCCGGAAGCTCCTCCTTAGGAACTAACAGCTCCTCATCTTCATGCAAGTGTAGCTCCCTCTCAAGCGAACACTGCATGGCTTTCTCCTCCTGAAACTTGATATCCCGTCGCACAACAGTCTTGCGACTGTCTGACAAATACACCCGATAGTTGTGAGGTGTATCAGTATACCCCACAAATATTCCAACCTCAGCAGTTGGATCCAGCTTCCTTCTCGCATCCTTCGTCACATGCATGTAGACAGGAGAACCAAAAATCCGCAAATGGGAAATATCAGGCCTCTTGCCAGAATAAGCCTCCTCCGGTGTACTCATGCCAAGAACCTTGCGAGGACAACGGTTCTGCACATACACTGTTGTATTGCATGCCTCAGCCCACAAGTGAAGGGGTAGGCCCTGATCATGCAACATCGCCCGTGCAGCACCCACGATCGTTCTGTTCTTCCGCTCAGCCACCCCGTTCTGCTGTGGGTTATGGGGTGCGATGAGTTCTCTCCGAATCCCTTCTGCGCTGCAGAACTCCTTGAATTCAGCCGAGATGAATTCACCACCGTTATCACTCCTTAGAGCAATCACCTTCTTCCCCGACTCCTTCTCGACCAGTGCTTTAAACTCACAGAACTTCGCGAATGTATCACTCTTCTTCTGCATGAAGAAGATCTAGCACTTTCGAGAGAAATCATCAACAAATATCATGTAGTACTTGTGCTTTTCTGTTGAAGCAACTGAGAAAGGACCACACACGTATGTGTGAACTCTCTCAAGGATCGTCGTGGCGCGACTATCCTTCTCGTGAAAGGTGGCTTTCACATACTTCCCCAAGGTACACCCCTTGCACTGATCTGACTGCGCAAGAGTGCCCTTAGGAAGCCTAGTAGAAATCTGCTGCAGGATCTTCAAAGCTCCATGGTGAAGGTGGCCCAATCTCCTGTGCCACAGTTCGCCCTCATCATCCCGACTCACCACTTCTCCCGCCTTGCATGCCATTGCTGCGCAGCCATCTACTTGCAACTGATAAAGGTTCTTGACTCGAACCCCTATCTTCCGGGTCTCACCAGTAGTCTTACTGCGCAGGAAGGCTTTTCCTTCGCTGAAGACCACATCATACCCCTTGTCTTCCATCATCGCCACAGAGATCAGGTTCTTCATCAATCTTGGAACATGCAAAACTTCCTTCAATATGAAAGGTTTACCATACTCCCTCTCAAAGGAAATGGTACCGATACCAGTCGCACTGTATCTACCATCATCGCCCATCTCGATGTGCACTCCAAGATCTTTTTCCTCCAGATCTGAAAACAGATCTCGATCTCCGGTCATGTGAAATGATGCACCACTGTCCAAGAACCAAACTGATCCTACCACACTTGAAACCAAGCATGCGATCAGTGAAAAATCCAGTTCGAATTGAGAAGCCAATGCCTCTCCCGCTGCAGATCCGACAACCTTCTTATTTTTCTTCTTCTGCGGACAATTTGTGGCATAGTGTCCGTGCTGGTGACAGTGAAAACACTTCACCTTGGACATGTCTTGCTTCTTGCCTTTCGCACCAGACTGAGAAGCCTTCTTGCTCTTCCCCTTCTTTGCTTTGGCAGCCAAAGCGCAATTTTCTTCATCAGATACCTTGGATGAAGATCCATCCTTGGTAGTCCTCCTTATCTCCTCCTGCATGAGATCCGCCCAAAGGCGCTCCCATCCTGGAAACTTCTCCCAACCATTGACACTATCTTGATATGAATGCCAAGCCTTCGGAAGACCAAGGAGAGCCAGGTCCACCATGTCCTCATCTTCGACAGTCACCCCCACACTTCCCAGCTCATCTCTGCATTGAGTGAACTTCGTGAGGTACTTGGCGATACTGTCGCCTTTCTCTATCTTGATGTTTCTGAGCTTATCTTTGAGCGCCAACTTCCTTTGGTCGCTCTTACTCTGGAATAGATCTGTCAATGCTTTCCACATTAAATATGGAGAATCCTTTCCATGCAGGCTGGATACAATATGATCCTTGACGCCCTCCAACAGAATCCTTCGACATTTCGCCATCTTCTTTTGCCCAGCTTCGACTTCAACAGGATCAGTGGGCTTTTGGACATCCGTATCTATGAACTCCTTCAGTCCATTATCTTCTAATACTGCCTCCATGAGATCCTTCCATGCAACATAATTCAAACTGCCTTCAAGAGCATATTCGAGTCGCAAACCGTTGAAAGACATTTTCAACTCTGGCACCAAGAAAACAAACTGCTGCAAAATTTCGAATTCCAAGCTCAAAGCTCAACCGCTCTTGATCTGTGAGAACAAATTATTTCTAGCACAGAGATTGACTACAGGGGCATTTACTGGATGTATCACCTTTCAAAGGAAAGGATGGATCCAGAGGCTACCTGGCCCACATGCAGACTCTGTCTACCGAAATAAGTTTGTAATCACTGTGATGATCCATCTCTACTTCAATAGCTCTGATACCATGTAGAAATTTTATGAATAATGATATTTATCCACCGAGATTATCCTGATCACATATCAATTCGAATTCATATGCAACACATAATCTCTTCCACTCAGATCATCACACATGCGGAAATAAAACAAGCGGTATGCGATCAAAAGATCATCAAAACATCACACACATTACACAGTATGTATGGGGAAAGCTTATAGCTGAAAACCCCTCAGCTATTGTGTATATTATAATGGATAAAACATGTAACATTACATAGTAAAATACTCCTCACAAGTACTCAGTACTATCTCATAAAGTTACACACAAACTAGCTTGGTTTTGAACAAGTCACAGGTTCAAAACTCATCCACTAATTGCCTGCCTCTATTGCGCAATCAAGGCTGGTCTAATGAGAGATCCAAGGTTCGAATCTCCTTGGCTTGATAGTGCAATCATCATGGTAAATTCCTCCAAGTGTGGTGCAAATCTCATGCACAACTGATGTCACAACTGATAGCTATCTCAACCCTTTCATCTACCTCTTTCACTGGTCTCCACTGAACTGTCCATGCACTGTAGTGAACTGATGTGTTCTTAAGTTGAATAATGAGTTACTAATTAGTGAATTAAATAATATTTAATTCACTCCACTCATTACTAGTTGATTAGCTAGTTAAACTAATCTCAACTAGTTCAACTAAGTTAAACCGAACACAACTCCACCAACTGTCTCATCAACTCCACCAAACTTATACCACTGAAGTCCTAACTGAAGTCAACCATGCATGATCTCACCAAACCCCTAGGAATAGCATAATTCCTCTGTCAGATGCATGAGCCACTTCTGTAGCTCGAACTGAAGTGCTCCAAGAGAGTAAACTGAAGTTTAGAGTCCAAATATTATTAAGGGTAAATAATATTTGACTTTTATATTTTTAGGATAGGCAGTCTAAAAATAGACTTCGACCTAAATGTCTAAAAATAGAGGTCCATCTATTTTTACCAACATGACCAATACTCCAAGAATATCATACTGCAACTCCCAGACCATGCTCCATATGTCTAAAAATAGACATAGTCTAAAAATAGACTTTGCGCCAAAAATAGCCTGCGGGCCCACTTAGTGAAGGCGACTTCATTTCACTAAGCTCCATCATCTTGCTGCATTTTCAACACTAACCACCAAAATTAAAATCTACGGTTATCCCGGCGGGTAATCTGTTCAGTGTGCCATTTCTGGTGGAAGATCTAAATTTAGATTTTTAACTGCAGTTCCTCCACAATTAATGGAGCTTTTTAGGGGTCACTAGACAAAAATTGAATAGGCTCTATCTTGAGCTATATTCGTCCATTATGGGAGTGTGATTAGTCAATTTAAACTATCTAAATCATTCTAGACTCATTGGTGAGGGTTTGAGTTCCATCAAAGGACTTTTGAGTAGGTTTTTTCTTCAGAGAAGTTCTAGGGGCCACTAGGGCTACCATGGGCCAATAACAGTTTGAGGCGTAGCCAGTGTAGCTAGAGGCCTTTCTTAGAAATACAATATTAAATTTTGGATGTTTTATACATTTTGGAAATAATAGTGAGGTTTTAAAAGCCTTTAGAGGACTTCTGATGGCTGATATGCTTCATAGAAGTTCCAAGGGTCACTAGGGCCACCAAGGGCCATCAAGAGAATGAGGCCTATTCAGAGCAGTCATTATCCATTCTCAACAAACCAGTAGTCTATTCTGACTATTTTGAGCCTTTTGAATCCAATGGAAGGATTTGTAGAAGATTTTTAGGACTTCTAAAAGTTGAGATGCTTCAAGGAAGTTTTCAATGAACCTAGAGCCAAGGGGTGCCACCAGGTGTTGGAGGCGTAATCGGAGGAACCAGAGGCCAATTTATGCAAGTGGATAGTATATTTTGACTATTTTGAACATTTTGAATCCTATGAAAGGATTATAAGAGCCATTTGAAGGCTTACGAAGGCTTAAGTGCCACAGGGAAGTTTTGGGCAACCGAGGGCCATCAATGGATGGAGGCTTAGTTTGGGGAGCCAGTGCTCATTTGGAGAAAATGAACAGCCTATTTTGGGTGTATAATGTATATTTGGGATAGTAGAAAATGTTTCTGGGACATAAAATGGATTACGAGGGAGTAAGTGGCAAAGAGAAGTTTAGGGAAGCTTAAGGGCACCGACTGAAGGAGTCAAGTCTAAGGGAGCCGAGGTTCATATTCAGAAATATTTCAGCCATTCCAGGGGTATGATGATGTTATAATCCCAATGTTTCAATGTAGATAAACATTGGAGTTGATTTATTAACTTGTAAAAGAAATTTCACATCATAATCCCAAAGAGCCAAGTCAGTTGACAAAGGCTCAAGGAGACGTAGCCCATGATATTCAAGTGAAATCCTATATTAAATTTGTTGTTATGTATTGATGCTTATTTTTTGCATTAAGTGGTTGTTTCACATGCTTAATATTAGCAAAAACAAATGTTATTAAAGAACTTAAACATTTAAAAAACATATACCTGTTTCAAGTATTCATTTGCGCACAAGTCAAGAATAAGCTAGATCTTTATTTGTTTAACTGAGTGGGAGGTTCTTGAAAAGCATAACAAGTTATCCAACCCATTTTCAGATCAGGTTGGTATCAGAGAACTAGGTTGCTTGCTTGAAAAAGCATTTGGTTGCTTATCTGACTTGAAAGGTGTTTTAATAGTCCAAATAATTTGTCTGTTTGCAAATTGACTATTGCTTACAAGTTTGAGTTTGCTAGAGGTGAAGGGAAAGCTATTGTTAGCTAAATACAAAAGAGGACAAGAAGGAAGAAGGTTGAATCATCTTCCTTACCCAAAGGACCTCAAGGCAACCCTTGAAGCACAAGATGGTGTTTGCAAAAATGCTGCTCGAAGAAGAGCTTGACTCTACATCAATTTTGTTCAGAATCTTTGTGAAATTGTTTTGAAAGCATTGTGAATTATTGTTGAAGTTATTTAGTTCATTTTCATAAGATGAAAACTTCTTCAAGTGAGGTTTCAAAATCCTGCTCCTTCACAAGATTCTTCGATGAAGACATGAAGCGAGACTTCTACATCCTGAAGGATATGGTGCAAATTCTGTATGAATATAGAAGAGAAAGCACTAGACTTCATGAGAAATTAGTTGCTATGAAGCAAGAGAAAGAAGGACTTCTTCAAAGAATTAATGAGATGGAGATGCAACTCCATCAAGCCCAAGAGGCCTTAACCAAGAACATGCTTGAAGCAGAGGTAAAACACTGAAATTTGTCTTCAAATTCCTCTTCAGAAAGATGTGTAGGTTCATTTGAAAAGCACACTAGAGGTATAGGGTACAAGTTGATGTTTAAAATTGGATATGAAGGCAAGGGTCTAGGAAAACATGCAGAAGGCATGATTGATCCTATTTTGGTTGAGGAGAGGCCTAAGAAGTTTGGTCTAGGCTATGTTCAATCTTATGGTGAAAACTCTACTGCCAAGAAGGCAATTGAGACAACTTCAAAAAGAAATTTTCTTCCAAGTTCTAAACCACAAACATGTCAAGTTTGTTTTCAAGTTTATTGACATTGTTTGAAGCCTATGTTGCAGCAAGATGTGTGTACATATGCAGCTTATAGCGAAGCTGGAACCTCTACAAGTTCATTTCCTCAAGAAGGTAAAAATAATGGACATGCAAAGCATCATTTGAGGCATAATTCTTCCCATAGTCAAGTTGATTATGTTTATAATAAGCATCACAAATCTGCATGCTTGAATGGAAGAAAGAGTTGTTGTGCATATTTTGGTTTGTGTAAAAATGATGTTTCGAGATGCTGGAAGAGGTTGAAGGCATACAGGAAGTAGTTGAAGCGAAGGAAACTTGCAAAGAAGGTGAAAAAGACTTGTACACATTGCGAGAAGAAGGGATATTTTGTTTCCTAATGTTGGACATTGCATCCAACTAATCATCCCAAGAACATGAAGCAAGAGGATAAAAAGGCTGGCGAAACTGGAACCAAATATTCCATCATTGATGTGAGAACAAATGTTTCACATGAAGAAGATTTTCAGCAGCAAAAATCGCCATGGAAGTGGCTTAGTAAAAAGTTTTTTGACTTCTTAACATACATTCATTTGTACATATAAAAATTTCAATAATGTATTCATGTATTTCTATTGAAAAATTACGTTTGTCTGAGCCACCTTGGATAGATGATCAAGGACATGATGTTCAGCTACCTTCTATAAATTTCTCGCTAGAAATTTCTGAGTGAGTTGAAGGAAGACAATTCTTGATAGGGGGACAAGAGCATCCAAGAGGGGAAGTGTTGACTACCTTCAAGTTGTGGTTCAAAGGCACTAAGCCAAGCAAGGAAAAGTGTATGGAGGCTGGAAAAGTTAGGGTGTTTTACTCTCATCTACTGTACAGATTAGGTAATCAGTCTTTTAGGGTCCAAAATATTACCAATGGGGAGGTGTGATGAAATTTGGATCAAGGACCTAAGTGATAGCTCAAATTTCAAAGTGTTTAAAAGTGTGCAGAACCTAAGTGACTGGATAGATCTCATCTTCCTGATTCCGACACTGCAAACGATTCAAAAAAACGACACCATATGAAGAATTTATCTCGATTTGAAAAGTCCAGTAAACTGCAATTTTTGGCTTTTGACCAAGTTTGACTGGGTATTTGCAAAGTCAAAAAAAGAGAATATTCCAAGAATATTATTGGAATATTCCTCAAAATATTCACCATAATATTTCTTCTGGACCAATTGTATGCTGATAAGTGGCACCATTTCATTCGACAGATTATTGAACATGTTGGATTTTGGCCAATCAGAGGATGCCACATGGTAGGCCCGAAGGCTGCCACATGGCCGAGGTTTGGTTATGAAAATTTTTGGTCGGACTCCACCGAGTTCAACCCCGAGACCTCCGAGTGCGCACGTAGAAGGTTCTACCATCTCTGCCACATTTCTTCTTAACAACATTAGTGCGCGGGTTGTATTTAAAGAATGTTGGTTTCGTAATTAGGGGTACGTAGGGGCTAGCCCCTCCCCACATGGCCATCAGCCCATGACCCCAGGATAAGAGCGTAAGCCCCTAACTACAATTGTTTTCATCTATTGCGTTCACATATAGCCATGTTAATGTTTGATGCCATGGTTTGTTAACAACAGTTAAAACCTCTACCCGACGATTCCATTAATATTTAACTTGACCACAGAGATTCTGGGGCCTATGCCCAACGCTAACCACCAACATTAAAATCTACGGTTATCCTAGTAGGTAATCTATCTAGTGTGCCATTTCTGGCAAAAGATCTAGATTTAGCTTTTTAACTACAGTTCCTCCACACTTAGTGGAGCTTTTTAGGGGTCACTGGACAAAAAATGAATAGGCTCTATCTTGAGCTAGATTCATCCATTCTGGGAGTGTGATTAGTCAATTTCAACTATATCAGACATCATATACTCATTGGTGAGGGTTGCAGAGCCATCATAGAACTTTTGAGTAGTTTTTTTCTTCAGATAAGTTCTAGGGGCCACTAGGGCCACCATGGGCCAGCAGCAGTTTGAGGTCTAGCCAGTGCCTCTAGAGACCTTTCTCAGTAATAAAATAGTAAATTTTGGATGTTTCAGACATTATGGAACTAATGGTGAGGTTTTAAAATCCATTAGAGTACTTCTGAAGGCTGATATGCTTCAGATAAGTTCCAAGGGTCATTAGGGCCACCAGGGGCCAACAGGAGAATGTGGCCTATCCAGAGTAGCCAAAGGCCAATTTCTGAAAGTGAAAGTCTATTATGACTATTTTTTACATTTTGAATCCAATGAAAGGATTTTCAGAGCCATTTGAAGACTTATGAAGGTCGAAGATCTATAGGGAATTTTTTGGCAGCCTAGGGCCATCAATGGATGGAGACCTAGTTTGGGGAGCCAATGCTCATTTGGAGCAAATGAACAGCCTATTTTGGGTGTATGATGTATTCTGGAGACATTAGAAAAGGTTTTAGGGACAAAATTCTGAGGGAGTTAGTGCCAAAAAGAAGCTTAGGGAAGCTTAAGGGCACCAACTCATGGAATCAAGTCTAAGGGAGTCGAGGTTCATCTTCTGAAAGATTTCAGCCATTCCAGGGGTATGATGATGTTCTAATCCCAATGGTTCATTTCATATAACAGTTTTATTTGATTTATTAACTTGTAAAAAAAAAAATCACATCATAATCCCAAAGAGCCAAGTTAGTTGACAAAGGCTCAAGGAGACGTAGCCCACGATATTCGAGTGAACTCCTATATTAAATTTGTTGTTATGTGTTGATTCTTATTTGATTAATTATATGGTTGTTGCACATGATTAATATCAGCAAAAACAAATGTTCTTAAAGCACTTAAATAGTTAAAAAACATACACTAGTTTCAAGTATTCATTTCCGCACAAGTTAAGAATAAGTTAGATCTTTATTTGATTAACTGAGTGGGAGGTTCTTGAAAAGCATAACAAGTTATCCAACCCATTTCTAGATCAGTATGTCGTGTTTCCATCGGTTCCACTTCCTTAATGTAAAACCATCTTCCCACATCTACCCATGTAGCTTTCCAACTAGGGTAAACATGCGACGAGAGGCTACTATAATGAGATTCCATCTCCTATGTGACCTTAAGGAAGTGGAACTGACAGAAACACAACCTACAGACCTTGTACAACAACCACAACACCCCCATGAGGTAACCCAACCACTCAAGCCTCTTACCCCTGGGTCACACTGACAATTTGACCCTTTTGAGCCATAGTCACAGGCATAACATTGCATGCCCACATCCAGGGCCCCAAACACTCAGTTATGTGCCTGCATCCCTGGGAATTGAGTCACATTTTCAGGCCCAGAACCCAGTGCTCTGCATATAAATTCATGAAAAGTTCTGAGATGATAAATGGCAACAGGAAAATTATACGGAAGCAATCAAATTAATAAGAACTCATATGGACCCGTCCTAGCCATCACAAGCATTTTTTCAAACATGTTATAAACATTGAAAGCTACAAATATAAACAAAAAAACATAACATAGGGGTCTCATACTTATCTAAGAATTGCTAAGAAACATTGCTCCCCTACATCATTAACTTCCATACTATCTATTTGACGATAGATACATTTTGCATTCATTTACAAGTAAAAACATGGATAGAGTAATAGTATATCATCACTGATAAAATACATGTTTATAAGAAACATTATAACAACATAAATACCATGGGTACAATAGCAATAGAATCCACATAATAATGAATGCAATTATACTTCAAATACAAAAGGAATGAGCTTCTCATTAATGAGTGTAAAAACTAACCAAATATGGGACGACCACATTCCAAACAACCATAGATTGGTTGAGCCAAATCTCTCTTCAGCCAATCTCCCATGTGCCATATTCCAAACATGATTGTGGGATATCATCAAACACATCAATCATAATCAATCCAGGGCTTCTAGAGCCTGAACAACCTCAACCCCCAACCAGTGATTCCACCTCATGGTTGGACATCACAACCATCACAGATTGGTCTCTATCCAAGTTTTTCAAGGGCTCTAGAGTGTTTTTTCCAACCAAGGCTTCCAAGAACTAATAAATCAACCCAGAACTAAAGGAATCATGAGAACCAACCACAACAAAATCAATGGAAATAAACCCACAACACCATAGCTATCCAAGAAATGGAAAGGCTAGGAAAATCCACTGTCAATCCAGGCAATCCTCCATGCCAATGACAAATCATAACCAAGAAACCACATGAAATACCATGCATGCCAAATCTCGTGAGGAAAATATACATGCAAATCGGTATCTGCACTTAGAACCTATTATAGATGCTGATATTGTTGTCCCCTTGCATTTTCGTGCTCTTCCTTTACCTTCTTACTTCAAATCACCAAGTATCCAACTCTCCAAGAGTGCTCCAAGAAAACTCTATCCAAGAGTATGAGAGAGAGAGAGGATAAAGAGAGAGATCCAAAATGCACTCACAAAATCTTGCCAATTGATCCTCAGAAGCCTTTTTATTAATGAGGCCTCTATTTTTTTACTTTTCCATTATTTTACTTCATTTTACTCCTCACATGCAACCCGTTACTTTTCACCTTCATTTTCTCCTAATTTCCATTATTTTCATAAAACAAAATCCTATTGGCGTCTCATGCATTTCCAATTCATTTTCCATTTCCTTTGCCAATTTCCTTTAGCCATAATAAATTGAATGAACACTCGCTAGGATGTTTTTCCCATCATTCAACTTGGAATATGTGTCCCATAAATCGTGGTTATTATTTTAACTTTATTACATGGAATTTTTACCAGGGATGTTATAGAACCCTCCCCCTTAGAGGAACACCATCCTTGGTGTTCAATGACACCTACAAACCAACAAACCACTGAAAATAAAATATAATTCCTATGGAGCTTTAGAACACAGCTCGTTGCATTATTTAAAATGACCACTATTGAAACATGACAAACATACCATAAACTGGAACTTTATAACACAACTCGTTGTAGTATTTAAAATGGCCACTATTGAAACGTGACAAACATACCATAAAACAGAGCTTTACAACACAAATCATTATGGTATTTACAACAACTACCACATTTTCTTCAACCAACAATTAATCATATTGTATATAGAGCTTTATAAATCTAGATCGATAAAATATTTACAACAATATACACTTATACACATTTTCTCAACCAACAAATAGAAGGATACAATACCCGTATCTACAACAAGGTAATCTAGAGGCTCGCACCTCCACCCTCAAATTAGTACCAGGATTCACCTCCTTCCTAGGAAGTCCAAAATGTTGGCATTATTGTCATAGATGGAAAAGGAGCATCACAAGAACAACAAGGCAATACATAGGTGTTACACGTCATTTTGTCACCATGACATTTGGCGGTCAATATGGATCTATCACGATCCATACTCATGATTCCTTAGAAGTCAAACATTTATATTCCTTACCCAAGTCTTGGAAACTGGAAAAAAGCTCTTAAATACTCTTAAACTATGCACCTTTTTGGGTCACTTCCTATGCATGAGCGGATATTACTAATCTTACCAGCGGACTTCTGCACTTTTTTTCTCGTTAAAACATGCGCACCCCATTTAAAGTAAAATAAATGTGAAAAGTAACTTGTATAAGCATAGCTGGGCACATATTCTTCCAACTAAAAGCCTCAGAGTCACACCAGTTCGAGCTAAATCCCTGTAATCATGGAACTTATCCCCTTGGATCAAGGAACCCTAATCCCCTCATTTTTGGATCACACCCCTCTATTGGTGGATATTTAACCTCCTCAATCTCTCCTATAAATTGACTTGAAAATTCAGGTTTAGGGGGTTCACTTATGATAATAGTATGCTCGTAATTATAGAGTGGAAATATTGTTAAACCAAGGAGGAAGATTGGAAAGGAATACGTGAGGAATCTGTACGACATCAAGGCTCAGTTGTAAGATTTCTCTTTATATTCTTGAATAATACAATTGGATACTTTTTCTCATTGTGTTGTTTTCATATTCATTAAAACAATTACAATTATTAATATCCTTGATCATTAAGTTAAGCTGGTATTTTGGATTATTACATACTGCAGATGCTTTTGATTCATTGCATGTTTTCTATTGCAGATTTATTCTCAGCATTGAAGGACTTCTTCGGGACAAAAGACAAGGTCTTCAATAAACATCTCGTTGAAAGGTAAGAGCATTATTCTCTCTTTTATAGTTTTGATAATTCGAATGCTAATAGCTTAGGGAAATAGGTATTCTTATGTATGTTTGTTTCTAGTTATATGTTGGGATACTAAGGAGATCACTCTAGTCTGCAAGGAATATCAGGCAGCTTAGAATTGTTGACTTGTTTGAGGAAAGACATTATTTTTCTCTTGGTTCTTTTGGGTTTATGAATTTCTAGATCCTCTAAATTAGAATGCCTTGTGTTTATTTATTTGAAACTACGTGGTTTTGTTTCATAAATAGAGCGTAGGTTTGCACAAGTTCTCAGTTTAATATAGTGTGCATGTGCACTAGTTTTCACTAACTACTTGCGCACCCCCTGAGAATTTTTGAAAAAATGAATGTTCTCTCTCTCAGAGTCTGATGATAAATATGTATAGGTTCAACCTCACTTATACCAACCCTTAGAGTTTGTTTGTGAACTCATCTTAATTACCTTAGTGTATTTTTGAGAAATCATCTGTTTTGCATTTTCGGGTAGGGTTTGCCCTGGTTTAATGAATTGATTTGCTTGGGAAGATAGATTCACTACCTAGATCACTGTTTTTCTGTCATTTCCCTCTAAAGTTACTAGGTGTCTTGTTAGTCCTTCTTGTTTGAGTGATTTTTTTTACTCATCTATAAAGGAAAACTTCTAGATAAGTGAAGTATGATTTGTCTTAGAAAATTAGTCTTTTATGAAATTGCTTTAGCTTGTTTAAGTGAAAAAACAATTTATTTTGTTTTCAACTAGAACAAATCATGAAATTACACTCATAGGTATAATTAGTTAGATTATTAGTTAAGAGCTTTCGTTTTTGAAATTTTTTGAAATTTTTTAGGTTTTTCTAGTTGTTTTTTTATTTTGAAGAATTGAAAGATTGTTTTCTCATGAAATTGTATATTTTGGCTTTGAATTGACGAAGATTTTCATTACAAAGTGATATTGGTTATGCTTAAAAATGAAATTGATTTATTAATGAAAAGGGATTTTTTTGGGATGTTTTATGGAATTTGTACTTCTTTGAGTTCAAAAAATCCTTCTACTTTCCCTTAAATAGGAATTCATTGAAATGAAGAATTGCATATTCATTGTTGATGCATTTAGAGTAATTTTTATAGTTGGTCACAACATCATTGAGTTTCATTTCCATACCCCTATGTGTAAACAACATCCAACTTAATACAACGCTTAATAAAATTAATCTAGATATTTTTACATTTTCTAGGGATATTTCCACCAATCTAGTTTAGGATTAGTGCTTTGGAATAGGGAGTAATTAACTTTCCAAAGCAGATAAACAAACAATTAGCATCTTGCAGCAGGGAAAACCTAATTGTTTCAATTTTTCTCTAGGAATCTCTTCTTAAAAGAGTCAAACACGAGGTCATGTCAGACCTAGTGGAGTGATTGTACCTACTTCATTGGTAAAAGTAGAATATGTGCATGTATTACAAATGGTAAACCTTAGATTAACCATTTTCGAGGAGCCTGGGATCACTTTTTAGTAAACCTCGTATTTACCAGTTGAGGAACTTTAAAGTGGATTGAGCTTTGGTACTATGCCCTTGCGTGTATATCGGGCCACAAACTATTCCCCCAAGTTGAATTGTCTCAGTTGGTAACCTTAGTGTCTATAATCTTTAGCATTTTTCCCAAGGCAATGGTGGAGAGAAGGTCCCACGTCTATACCTGGAGCAGACATTAACTTGGACTTTCTAGAGGGTAATCTTCACTTCGAGATGTAATAGTGGAGTTACTTACACCAGATTGTTTCATTAAGCAAATTTTCAAAGTAACTTTTTCGACTGCTAGTTTTCCACATTAATCTCCGTGATGTTGGATTTCATCACCAACTAGTGATTTATTGTGGAAAATTATTGTTTGTGTGTCGATTTTTTCTTAAATTTTTTAGCGCGTGTTCATTTGTTTGATTACTTTTAGAGGCCTTAGGTGTGATTTTTTGAAATTTTTTGATTTCATGTGTTAAAGAAATTAACTGTGGCTGAATTACCGAGACATACACGTAGAATACAGGGGAAACCCCCTAAATATACACCCAGTTAATTGGAAAAAATCAAAACTGAAAGGGTTCAATCATCAGGAGCTGGGTCTTCTAAACAATGAGAATCATCTATCATAATACATCCTGATTTCGAATTTAATCAACCTCAAATAACAGAAACAGAACAAGATCAACCAGAAATTTTTGAAGTAGTCAAAGTCAAATCTTTCACTGGTGAGTTTTCAGATACACAACTTACTGAACCAGAAATATCTGAACCTAAGTCTGATTATTCTTCATCTGAGTCACCTTTGAATGTTATATCCCATACTCCTGGTCATCCTCGTTCACCTCGAGTAAAGCTTCTCATCACTAAGAATCTTCCTCCTGGCCTTATTAGCATTGAAGAAATCAATGACGAAGAAGAATAAGTTGAAATTCCCTCTCATTAAGAATCTTTAGATTTAAGGTATAGTGAGCCAATCTACCCGTTAGATTTTCCTTTCACTCCTTTTTGACCGGATCCTTGGTATCTTCAATTTACTGATTTTTACATTCTTTTGGTTATAGACAGGGAAAATTTTAAGAATACCCCTAAATTTATATGTATAATAAATGGGAGAATCCCCATGATACATAGGAAAAATGGAAGGCGATTTTATTATTAATATAATATGTATATATAATTTTTTTGGTGAATCTCTCACGAGATTATATTATCTTGTAAAATCATGGAAAATCACCAGTACAAATGGTGAATCACTAGTACAAAATGGCGAATCGTTGTCTAGTGGAGTTTGGGGTGTTGGTTCCAATGAAGATATTGTATTTGAACCGGGAGTTGAAGGAAGTGAACCACCAAGACCAAGCATGGCACATGGTGACTCGTGAGGGAAGTAGTTCTCGTGCAATTTGGAAAACACGTTCTAGTTCTACTAAGCATAGTGTTGCTTCTCATGCTACTAATAGCACTGATATTGAGGTTGGAGAGGAGTTTGAGGAAGCATAGAAGGTATAAGTGGTGGAGAATTACATAGAGAATCCCATGATGGGCTCCATTTTGCTCTTTGGTATTTGGGCCTGCAAGATCTTCTATCCATTGAACCAACAATTAACCATTCAACCAATAATCAACTTGACTGAGTTGATTAGGTACGAGTCAACTTAGACTAATATTCAAAACTATGCTTTGCACTATCCCATATTTATCACACTAATGCTACACAACATTGAGCATTTGAACCCAACTCTCATGCATGCACACAAAATTTTCATCAACATCTATAACCCCAACCAAGTGAGAATTGATCAATAATTTGCACCAAAGTTTGTTATAGTGTTGAAAGTTCATAAGAAATTTAGATCCATGGTACCTTAAATAAATTTTGAGATAACATCCACAAATTCGACCACAATAGAGAAAACTTGTGATAAATTTTAAACCTACAAAAATTAGGATTCATGTTCCTAGGAACAATCATAAGAAGTAGTTGACATATAGGTCTAGTTTTGAGCCTTGACACATTGATAATGCAATGTCTTAGGTCAAAACTCACACATTGAAAAGTCGTCAATGAAGAGAAGAAAATATCATTATGAATTACACATACTCCAAACTTCCTACCGAATTCTACTTAGTTGTCTGCAACTCAGCTATACATAATCTTATAGTAAATACAAATTCCACAAATCCTTCTTCACATAGCTAATAAATGGCCATTGGAAGAGCACCCCTTATATAATAGTAATAGTAGCAATCAATAGATTATTTCATATTGAACTTCATAGCCATAGCACTCCTATGTATTGTGTGATGTATTGTATCATGTTGACTTCTATAACTTGTACTTTCTCTCTCTACTGAATTTGAAGAATAATAAGAAGACTTGATCAAATGGTTTTTCCCACATTGGATTTTTTCCCTAGCATCCGCCAAAATATTGTGTCCTCTTGTCTTGGCTTGTCTTCTAGTTATTTTCTTATGTTCTATCAACAATTACTATCAATGTCAATGTGATTGCTAAATAGGAAATTGAGTTGGGCTAAAAGATTGAAGTAAATTACTCCAAGCATAGAAAATACCATCGTTAACTAAAAATTAACAGATTTTTTTATTAATATGTTTCGACATTAATTACAATTCTTTTTAGATCCAAAAATATAGGATCCAATCAACCCAAAATAGCAACAGAAATTACCATGACAATAGTTATCTCATGATCCTCCGGATGATCTCGAGCTCCACCTGGAAATAAAGCCATTTATTGGACACACATCACCGTTCAATCTAACAAAATAAATTCTCTAGAAATTACCAAGGTAAAATCAGAAAATTAAATTATGCCCCTACATCAAGACATGATCGTCTAAAAATTAAATGACCATCTAACAAGTGGAGCAGAAAATGTTTTTACAAATGTGGCTTCTCTTAGTGCTTTCGATATGGCATCCTCCACAACTACTTGATATGGCCAATCATCATAAATGAACAAGGTATTTATGATTATATCAACTAATAGTGATGCACACTAAATATTGACTTCTCCTACACATTCATAGTAATTAATTCATTGCAAAAAATAACAATAAAAATATAATTCAACAAGAAATGAGGAATTACAATATGAAAAAATTATCCAAATGATCAAACAATGATGTTAGTGTGAAAAATTAATCCAAATAGAAAATATTATCCACAGCAATGCCAACTTTAATATATAATAGTTTAAATCTGAGATGGAACAAGAAAAAATATTAGAACAAAGAAAGGGTTTCCAAGTCCATGTGTGAAGGTTCGCTGCTACCCTAAAAGGCTGGAAATATGGGTTTTTTGGGACTCAGAGTGATTTCCAAGTCTCATCAAGGATATCTAGTAGGTCATCGAGCCTTTAGAAAAAATGGGAATGAAAGGAGACTTGATCCTTTTGTTCAAAGATGCCCATGCACATGGTGGCTTGGGACCAAAAATGGAAGTTCTGGTTCTATATAGTATCAAAAGGGTGTGATAAGGTAAAGAATATTACAATTTTGGATTTCATGATAGGAGAGATAGCAGAAAATAAAAAAGAATATATGGACAACCATCTGATTTGGAGATTTAATAGGTAGTCGATCTTAAATTTCAGCAAATGAACTAAAAGACCATTTTTTTAAATGGGTTGAAGCATGTAAGGTTTTATTCCATGCTCCAAATTTTATTTATTTTTCCTTTTGAATCTTTGAATTCATAAAAGACATTGATATGGGAAGGTTTATGGCTCTATGGTAATGATGGATTAGCAATAAAGTTGTGGTTTCATTGATTTAATCTAGAACCCATGAGCCATGTGCCATAAAACCACTAATATGGGAAGGGTCATGGTTCTATGGTATTGTTGGATTATTAAGAAAGCAGTGGTTTCATGGTTTAATGCAGTGGAAATGGAGTTATTTTTCAGTCTCGAGTCCTAGTTATAGTGTTGCTCCCAAATCTCCTTTTAACTTCTAGGAGTTGCTTTAGCACTCCCACAGTATGTGACTATTGGATGGTATTTTTTAGTCCCATTGACCTAATTTTTTTGGTCATTTGTAGACATTAATAACATTATATTACCATACATAATGGGAAAGGAAAAGATATTGGGAACCCTGGAGTCTATTGGTAGCTTTTTCTCTGTAATATTGTTAATGTAGTGGTATGGAGCCTTTTAGTAGAAATGTTTCTACAGGTGGGTTTTATTGTTGTTAATACATCTACATATTTATCTAATTAAACTTATATGAGAGAGAAGTTGCTATAGATCGCAAAATATAATTATATGATCTCATCACAACTACACAATGTTTCCTATATTCATTAAACAAATTGTTGCAACCTAGACTTATAAAAATATTTTCTTAATCCTTTATAACATGATATCACTCAACTCAATACAAACCTTAAAAAATATCTCCATTTTCACTTCACCAAAAAATAATATGGATTTTATACAAGATGGGAATCTGCTACCAGAGATAATCAGAAAGCACAATGCTTAGATGGTCTTAACAAGAAAAAAATATCATGTGTTTTGTAGATATTTTGAATCAATTTCATCCCACCTTGTTAGCATCAACACATAGAAGTGTTTGAAGACAATTAATTTCTCTTGTACTAGTCGATAAGAAAATGACATCATGGATGTGAATCAAATATTTAAGCTACATACAATCCTTCCTAATATTCGATAGTTCATCTCTTGTCACAAAATTTCCAAGCATTGAAATGGTTATAGAAACACCCTCTGCTTTGTGCTAAGTAAGGTTTGAACCAAAAAATTTCAGCGAAATACAGTCATCTGGATCTCAAAATAAGGAAAAAATAAATCAAGCCAGTAAAGGATATAGAAACTACCATACCAAGAAAAATGCGCTACAAATTCTCTATTGCTGCATTTCCTTTTAGTTGACCTCCATTCAAACAATCATCATGAGTATATAAATGTTGGCATAGAGGATTCAACATAGCCACATGATCATGGTAAATTAATGTAATATTTCTAACACCCCAAGCCTACATATTGAAAAAAAACACATTACCTTCAAAGACAAGTAGTGACTGTAAGATGCATTCTCATGTAAATTAATGGCACCTACCATAATATTACGAGCATCCTGACACCCAAGTGTACCAACTCCAAGAAGAAGGAATTTTGTAGATGAAAATCATTTCAAGTCTAGAGATGGTAGAGCACACCATCTAATAAGTTTCAAATTTAGAACTCTTGCTGATATAGCCAACCTGGAAGTAGTGTCACCTATAAGGTAATTAACATATCATTTATCTTATTGATACAAGTAAGCTACTCAAACTAACCTCTTTGGATCCATATAGATTGCAAGACTAATCAATGTAGGTCCCATCTTGCCATGTCTATTCAATTCCCATCCAACTACATTACGAATGAGTTTGCAATCATTCTAACCTTGACATATCCAAACTTTGATAGCTTAGTTGAGGAATGGGAAAAACTTGATAATAAGCAAACATGAGATCATTTATTTATTTTATCAGTAATGTTGATTCCCTTTGTGTTTTTCCTACCTGGTGGAGTAGAAACCAATATATCAACAAAAAGACATTATTTCAAATCTCCAATACCTCTTTTCTCTATGTAACATAAAACTATGGCCTTTTATAGGCCCCACCTCCACACAGAAAATGGAATAAAGTTGTGAAGTGGCCAACTAGGATTGGTTGGAAGGTGGCATGGTCCATAAAAACCAAGAAGCACCTACCAAGTCATATAGTTTTCAAATTCAAGTAAAGAATATGAGGAAACTAAACACCAAGATATGTTTTGCATTTCCATTTTCTAATCAAGCAAGTACTTTTCATTTCAGTGAAATTCAAAGAATATTTAATTGTTCTTATTGTAAAAATTGTCATCATAATTGTTTTCTACTTAAATAACATGTGTTAGATATATACACAAAAAATTATTAGTAGCACAACTATGTTAGTATTTTTAAAATCATTTTATAGCTTCCTTAAGAATATTGTTACAAAAAGGTATTCCATGAACTCACCTTCCAACCTTCTCATTGGGATGCTTCACAATCTCTTAATAGTCATAGTATAACAACAACATCAGAGATTATGTGAACCAAAAAGAAAGAATACAACAAATCCACAAGAAGATATAAGAACAACTCCAAAAAGTTCAGACAATGTATAGATCAAGGCATGATTAGACTATAACTACTCATAATTTAGTCGAAAGAGATAACTCAACTCGTTGTTGCTAATATTGTTGGGAATTTTACTAGTTCTATGTGGGTGGGGGCCTGGTTTGAATCCCCCAGTGAAGTGCACTAATCCACACCAACAAGTTTACAATGAATGCTATCTAGTAATGTGAGGAAGCATCCACTAGGTTTCCCCATATAGTTGTCCTTAGAAAATAATCACTATTAAAAATTTCCAGGTTGAAGATTTTATGTGGCTACGTTTAAGCAAAGAGAGATTCTAAGGACAAGGGAAAAAGTTGAAACGTTGTCACTATGGCCCATTTAATATTTTACAATGGATTGGAAGCATTCATTCAACTTGTACCTCCCATTATAAATGAACATCCTTTCCATATTGAATGATGAAAAGTTGAAGTCTTTGAACCATAAATGTCAGATGTGGATGAAGATGTAGAATATTTCTAGTAGTTGAGGAGATATTTAGTATGCAAACTGAACTTGTACATGATATCATATTGCAAAGAAATATTCCTGCTTATAGGAAGTGGCCAAAGAGTACTTACAGAATGGTTTAGAAGGTAAAATTCTAAGCATAGCCAAGTCATATTAATGGAGGATATGACCCAAAAGAAACCACACTCCTCTTTAACATAATAAGTTAGTGCTGAACCTGAAACCTCCCAAATGGAGAAGGTATGGCCAGTATAAATTACATAAATTTCCTCAGTGTAAAGCAAAATAGGAGGGCTAACTATGAGATGACCAAATAAAATATTAACGAAATAATAAATTACAAATTTATAATCCACCAAAATATATTATTAATTCTCATGAGAGCCATCAAATAATATAGAAATAACTAAACTTAATCAAATAGCCAACGAATTGGACAACAGAGAAAAACAGAGAGAGTTGTTGAAAAGGAACATGAGAGTTTGCAAAGGAAAACGGGATGGAGAAAAAATAAGGGGCACATGGCTCAGAAACATAAACATTGAGCATCTTCCATAGGAGGCAGGAAAATAATTCCATCCTAGGGAGTTCATAGAGGTATATTATGTAAGAACAAGAAACAAAAGACAAATTAGCAAACTTTTTACTTAAGAGGATTTTTTTGGGTTAAAAGATCATGTGTATAATCATTGGCATGTATGCATTAGCAGCTTGTAATTGAGTTGTCTGATACATATTTATTATATAGAAAACATGACTCCATTTCTATATCACCCAGAAGACGCAAAATATTTAAATCAGTAACAAAGGAGGTCAATAAAAAATCTTTGTAACAAAATTTATTGTGTAAAATGAAGAATTGAAAATCGTATCATAACTCCAATTTATGGAAGATGTAAGGAAATAGTTTGATCATGATAAACAGAAAGAAATAAAGGCTGAATAAAATATCTTGCTACTAAATATTAGCATATGTGGATAACATAGCATCCAGAGTAAATAAAAGTTATTATCTTATTGATTATTGTCATCATCACTCTTAGTGGTGCCTCTAACATCTCTATTCAAAAAAACTGATCAAATGCATCTGAAGAAACCTACCTACTATTCTTTGTTTTGCATGCATCAATTAAAAATATACCTTAAGTGTGATGATGCCTTTTTGTTCTGAAGCTTCTTGCTATCAACAGTGTACCACAAGGTTTAGGCTTGTTGATGCCTTTTAGGATCCCTTCAGGTTTTTGGCCTTGTTCTGCAAACCACTCATTCAAGACAGTGTTAATGACTTGCTTAGCAAAACTGTACGATCTTCAGAACTTACTCATCGTAGGTATCCTTCAGTTAGGCCCACAGGAGGACTATCATGAACACTTTAGGATTATTTTCATACAAATTGGAAATATGGTGTATGCCAGCTAAAGGAAGTATGTGGAACACATACTTGAGCTCTTTACAATGAATACATGTAAAATGACTTGCACTCAATCTCAAGTGGGAGTGTATTTTTTGATTAAAATTACTGTCAAGAGAAAATAAGAGGAAGAGGAGATGGAAAAATGCAATATGTTAGTGCACTTGGAAACTTTACATATTCAATCATCCTAAGAAGGGCTCCAAGATACAAATGTACCACTTATAACTAAGGCATTTGCAAATAAACACCCATTTATGAAGGGACACTTTCAACATAGAAATCAAGGATAGCATGTACTGTACCTAGCTCTACAATTTGTCTTGCCTAAGAGTAATGCGACTCTGCTTGAATAGAGATACCTTAGCAATTCCATTAAATATCTCAACATATGCTCATGAAGGAAGAAGTGGCCTTCTGCTCAATGATTCCTTGTCCTCATAAGAAATATCCTTTTGGGCATTTTTATACTGATAGCAGCTGGCTAAGAACATGTAAATGTAGAGATTGATCGCACTCAGAGAGGCTAGAAGCCAATAAAAGTAGTCTAAATGAGCTTTGTTCAAGTTGTTTGTGAACCAGCAACCCCCATTGCTTCTGCAACTAACCTTCTCAGTAACTGAAATAAGGAAGCTGCTAATGAAACTAGAAACTCCTACAACACTCATATTCAAAGCAATACCTAGGCTTTTCATAGTGTTTGGCATCTGATCATAAAAGTATTCTTGCATTCCTACCATTACAAATACATCCACTATGCCAAAAAGCACATTATGTGGAAGCAGCAGAAAAATGCTCAAGGGAATTGTTGCATTGGGCAGGTCTATCAGTCCATTGTCCTGTGCTACCTCGATTCTTCTAATTTGTATCAATGCGGAAACAATCATTGATATAATGGAGAAAAAAATTCCAATGCCTATCCTTTGCGGCATAGTAATCCCTCGTTCATTCCCTGTCAAGCGCCTTGCGATTGGAACAAAGATGCAGTCATAAATAGGCACCGATAGGAGAATAGATAGGCTAGTAAAACACTGTAAGATTGCAGAAAGGATCTCAAAATGTGTTCCAATATTTCTATCCATTGTGCTCCCCTGTTTTGTGAAAAATGTTGAATATTATGAAAAGACAACCCCATACATCAAAAATTCCATCCAAATTGGTAACAGCCCAAGAACGTCTTTCACCTCTTCAACCTCTTGGACTATGCATAGTCACCAATTGAAGGTTGTTTTACACTCATCATCCAACTCATCTTCAACTGTAGCTTTGTCAAGAAACCTGAAAAATGAGAATGAGGATATGCATCACAAATATCTTAGTTCATCTAAAATTGAATATGCTCTTTGCTACCAAGGAGATGGAAGCAAGATGCTTCATACGTATGGGTTTGTTGATAATGAAAAATCGACCGATGCATATCTATTTACATTGTTTGGAGTAGTGCATTCATAGTAAGAGACAATAAGTGGATGCCCGTTCCTAATCAAAGTAAAGTACATTGCAACGTCAAAGACTTCCAAGCACATTTTTTGTTTGTCACAATTATGCACAGATATTGGACATTGAACATGGACCCATCCCTACTTGTTACAATTAGAATGCAATTACCTTGAGAAAGAATCACAAGTTATATCCATGGAAAAATCATATCACGGTGAAATTATATTATTTTAGAGAGGTTTAATTGAGTCTAGTGAGCTATCAATACTCAAGGCTAGGACTTAAGGTAATGAAATACGTTCTTCAACTAAAGCAATGGATAGGAGGAAATTTTCTTTGTGTAGGGCTAAGTTGGGTATTCAACCTTGAACAATGTATTGCCAAGTGGAAAATTGTTAGGGTATTCCCAATTGCATAACATGTCACTGGCAGATTCTATTTGTAAACAGAATGTGCAAAGAAAGTTTTGGATTGCATTCTTGTATTTTAGAAGCGAAGTTGTTTCCAAATTGCATTCAGAATTTTAGAAGCAACATCATTTATATGTTTTCACATTATTTATAAAAGAAGACAAATAAAAAAGGTGAGCAATAATTTGTTCCTGATGAGAAAAAAACTTGGTTGTTGTATGTGCTTCTTTGCTATGGTTGTTATATTAATTAAATTTCATATTTATGTTGAAGATATTTACATTGTAAATTATTTTTCCATTTGTTATAGGTTGCACTCAAAGTTTAACAATCATAACTCATAATCATCCTTTCATCCCAAGTGAAACCTAGCAATAGTGCATGTTACTCCAGTTATGGAGACCAAAGACCCAGGTATAACACAATAAATACTAATAGATAATGAGCATGTTGAAAAAATCAATAAATGAGAGTTATATATTGTAGTTCTTTAAATTGAACAAGCTCATGGCTATTATTGAACCATGTGATTTAACTTAGCCAATTAGAACCAACTAAGATGGTGCTTTCATAACAAACACAAGTATCCATTTGAAGAGTGCCTTCTATATTAACCTAAACTTCTTTACCTTCATTAAAATCATCATTAATTATTTTAAAATGCATGTCAACTAATGATGCATCTACCATTAGGTTCTTTTTCACAATAGCTTCGCTTGTAAGAATATATATTTTAGATATCTCATTTCTTTAATATCAATTTTTGATACGAGCTAGAAGAGGAGCCAAGTGAGAAATGTTGAATGGTTCTTTTAAGTGAGCTAGACACCAAACTTGCTCTAGTGAATCAAAGAGCATAATCTCAACTAACTTTGTATTAAAGCTCCAATGTTTAATATAATTCTTGTTAATCTCATTCTCTTTAAAAAGTGAAGGCCACTCTCTTTATGCAAGTAACTGTGATATTTGTATATAGGGTTACCTAATCATCCTAAGAAGGGCTCCAAGATACAAATGCACCACTTATAACTAAGGAATTTGCAAATAAACACTCATTTATGATGGGACACTTTCAACATAGAACTCAAGGATAGCATGTAATGTACCTAGCTCTACAATTTGTCTTGCCTGAGAGTAATGCCACTCTGCCTGAATAGAGATACCTTAACAATTCCCTTAAATATCTCAACATATGCTCATGAAGGACGAAGTGGCCTTCCGCTCAAGGATTCCTCGTCCTCATAATAAATATCCTTTTGGGCATTTTTATACTGATAGCAGCTAGCTAAGAGCATGTAAATGTAGATATTGATCACACTCAGAGAGGCTAGAAGCCAATAAAAGTAGTCTAAATGAGCTTTGTTCAAGTTTTTTGTGAACCAAAAACCCCCCTTACTTCTGCAACCAACCTTCTCAGTAACTGAAATAAGGAAGCTACTAATGAAACTAGAAACTCCTACAACACTCAGATTCACAACAATACCCAGGCTTTTCATAGTGTCTGGCATCTAATCATAAAATTATTATTGCATTCCTACCATTGCAAATACATTCTCTATGCCAAATAACACATATTGTGGAAGCAACAGAAAAATGCTCAAGGGAATTGTTGCATTGGGCAGGTTTATCAGTCCATTGTCCTTTTCTACCTCGATTCTTCTAATCTCTATCAATGTGGCAACAACCATTTATATAATGGAGAAAAACATGCCAGTGCCTATCCTTTGCAGCATAGTAATCCCCCGTTCATTCCCTATCAAGCGCCTTGCGATTGGAACAAAGATGCGGTCATAAACATGTGCCAATAGGAGAATAGATAGGCTAGTAAAACACTGTAAGCTTGTAGCAGGGATCTCAAAATGTGTTTCAATCTTTCTATCGATTGTGCTCCCCTGTTTTGTGAAAAATGTTGAATATTGTGCAAAGACAACCCCATACATCAAACATGCCATCCAAATTGGTAATAGCCCAAGAACAACTTTCACCTCTTCAACCTCTTGGACTGTGCATAGTCACCAATTGAAGGTTGTTTTACACTCATCTTCAACTATAGCTTTGTCAAGAAACCTAAAAAATGAGAATGAGGATATGCATCACAAATATCTTAGTTCATCTAAAATTGAATATGCTCTTTGCTACCAAGGAGATGGAAGCAAGATGCTTCATATGTATGGGTTTGTTGATAATGAAAAATCGATCGATGCATATCTATTTACATTGTTTGGAGTTTTGAATTCGGAGTAAGAGAAAATAAGTGGATGCCTGTTCCTAATCGAAGTAAAGTACATTGCAACGTCAAATACTTCCAAGCACATTTTTGTTTGTCACAATTATGCACAGATTTTGGACTTTGAACATGGACCCATCCCTACTTGTTACAATTAGAATGAAATTACCTTAGGAAAGAATCACAAGTTGTATCCATGGAAAAATCATATCACGGTGAAATTATACTATTTTAGAGAGGCTTAATTGATTCTAGTGAGGTATCAATACTCAAGGCTAGGAATTAAGGTAATGAAATATGTTCTTCAACTAAAGCAATGGATAGGAGGAAATTTTCTTGGTGTAGGGGTAAGTTGGGTATTCAACCTTGAACAATGTATTGCCAAGTGGGAAATTGTTAGGGTATTCCAAATTGCATAACATGTCACTGGCAGATTCTTTTTGTAAACAAAATGTGCAAAGAAAGTTTTGGATTGCATTCTTGTATTTTAGAAGCGAAGTTGTTTCCAAATTGCATTCATAATTTTAGAAGAAACATCATTTATGTGTTTGCACATTCTTTAAAAAATAAGACAAATAAACAAGGTGAGCAATAATTTGTTCCTGATGAGAAAAAAATCTTGGTTGTTGTATGTGCTTCTTTGTTATGGTTGTTATATTAATTAAATTCCATCTTTATGTTGAAGATATTTACATTGTAAATTATTTGTCCATTTGTTATAGGTTGCACTCAAATTTTAACAATAATAACTCATAATCATCCTTTCATCCCAAGTGAAACCTAGCAATAGTGCATGTTACTCCAGTTATGGAGACCAAAGACCCAGGTATAACACAATAAATACTAATATATAATGAGCATGTTGAAAAAATCGATAAATGAGAGTTATATATTGTGGTTCTTTAAATTGAACAAGCTCATGGCTATTATTGAACCATGTGATTTAACTCACCCAATCAGAACCAACTAAGATGGTGCTTTCATAACAAACAAAAGTATCCATGTGAAGAGTGCCTTCTTAGATTAACCTAACCTTATTTACCTTCATTAAAATCATCATTAACTATTTTAAAATGCATGTCAATTAATGATGCATCTACCATTAGGTTCTTTTGCACAATAGCTTCAGTTGTAACAATATATATTTTAGATATCTCATTTCTTCAATATCAATTTTTGATACGGGCAAGAAGTGGAGCCAAGTGAGAAATGTTGAATGGTTCTTTTAAGTGAGCTAGACACCAAACTTGCTCTAGTGAATCAAAGAGCATAATTTCAACTAACTTTGTATTAAAGCTCTAATGTTTAACAAAATTCCTGATAATCTCATTCTCTTTAAACAATGAAGGCCACTCTCTTTACACAAGTAACTGTGATATTTTTATATAGGGTTACCTAATCATCCTAACTTCTAATAAGGGTTCCAAGATACAAATGCACCACTTATAACTAAGGAATTTGCAAATAAACACTCATTTATGATGGGACACTTTCAACATAGAAATCAAGGATAGCATGTACTGTACCTAGCTCTACAATTTGTCTTGCCTGAGAGTAATGCCACTCTGCCTGAATAGAGATACCTTAACAATTCCCTTAAATATCTCAACATATGATCATGAAGGAAGAAATGGCCTTCTGCTCAAGGATTCCTCATCCTCATAAGAAATATCCTTTTGGGCACTTTTATACTAATAGTAGCTGGCTAAGAACATGTAAATGCAGAGATTGATCGCACTCAGAGAGGCTAGAAGCCAATAAAAGTAGTCTAAATGAGCTTTGTTCAAGTTGTTTGTGAACCAGCAACCCCCCTTGCTTCTGAAACTAACCTTCTCAGTAACTGAAATAAGGAAGCTACTAATGAAACTAGAAACTCCTACAACACTCATATTTATAGCAATACCCAGGCCTTTCATAGTGTCTGGCATCTAATCATAAAAGTATTCTTGCATTCCTACCATTGCAAATACATTCGCTATGCCAAATAGCACATATTGTGGAAGTAGCATAAAAATGCTTAAGGGAATTGTTGCATTGGGCAGGTCTATCAGTCCATTGTCCTTTGCTACCTCGATTCTTATAATCTATATCAATGCGGCAACAATCATTGATATAATGGATAAAAACATGCCAGTGCCTATCCTTTGTAGCATAGTAATCCCCCGTTCATTCCCTATCAAGCGCCTTGCGATTGGAACAAAGATGCGGTCATAAACATGCAGCAATAGGAGAATAGATAGGATAGTAAAACACTGTAAACTTGCAGCAGGGATCTAAAAATGTGTTCCAATATTTCTATCCATTTTGCTCCCCTGTTTTATGAAAAATGTTGAAGATTTTGTAAAGACAACCCCATACATCAAATGTGCCATCCAAATTGGTAACAGCGCAAGAACGTCTTTCACCTCTTCAACCTCTTGGACTGTGCATAGTCGCCAATTGAAGGTTGTTTTACACTCATATTCAATTGTAGCTTTGTCAAGAAACCTGAAAAATGAGAATGAGGATATGCATCACAAATATCTCATTTCATCTAAAATTGAACATAACAGAGTGCAACCCACAAGAAGCAACAAGGACAAGACTGAAATAAAATAGAAATATGACTTAAGGATAGGCTATACCTTACCCGTGGTCAAGAAGTAGCTATATCATATACTATATCCTTAAAACTAAATTTTTAGTCGACCCTCTTCCTACAAAATATTATTTCAATTACCAAGAATTTCAATATTTTCCATGTCAAATGGAAAAACCACTGTGACTCCAACAAATTGAGTCACGACATTGGCCACTTTTAGCAATGTACGACAATTTTTGTGGAAATTATTTCCCATAGGTTTGTACTAATAAATGCAATATAACTAGATGTAAACTGAGCAAGACCAGAGAGGAATTACCTAAACTGATCAGTACGCAATTTCTATCTTCTTGGTCTGAAAATCGAAACTTCTTTTTCTTCAATGCGATCTATGATCTTTTCTTCCTGATAGGTGGAAACGTTCCATTTATAAAATGTTGCAACAAAGACATGGAAAATTCGAGTAAGAGGACTACCACAAGGCAGTTTATGCTAGTAAAATTTTGTCCCACACAAGAAGATAAGCAGTTCTATTGCCATAGTCACAGTAGGAATGCGAAATCCTAGGCCCCATCCTATGTCGTCCTGAATATATGTGAGTACAGCGAATCCTATAAGAGTACCAATGCAAATACTAAAATACCACCAATTAAAGAATGAACTCTTATACTTATTCTCTTCCAAGTCGTTCTCATCAAATTGATCGGCACCAAATGCTTGTAAACAAGGTTTGAAGCCTCCTTTCCCCAAAGCAACCAAATAGATTGAGACGAAGAAAATCCCAGCTTGCTTCAGACTCGTCAAAGAGGCCGAAAAAGTGACCAAAATAAATCCCTGTAACAATCCATCACATGTAGTGTTTATTAGTAGGATTCCATGCACGAGATTAAAGCAGAAAAGGAATAATCATTTTCAAACCCTATTTTCCTTTTAAACATGGGTTCAATTCACCCAAATATATAGCAAAATCTTCCTGTGTCCATCAAAATTTGCATGAATCCACTGGAAAACAATTATAAAGACACTAAACTATCCATTGTTTAATGTTGGAACACCAAAAAAAATATAAACCAATGGGATGTCATCAAGCCATAAAATCATGCTCAAGCCGATAAAATCCTGATCAACCCTAGTGGTTACAAAGGGCTTCTACTTCAAGGTATATTTTTCGAAAGTAAGGTCCTCGTTGCCTTTAATGTGCTGGTCCTGACTTAAATCAATCCTGAAGCAATCAGGTAAGGTTCTGTGCCAGCAATATTAGGTGTAAAAATTACTGACTATTTAACTATCCAAGATTGTCCCATTCTTGTGTGGTCTACCCTCACCGTATGGCATGAGTTTCAAAGGGATAAGGTTCGGTGCAAATCCTTGATGGTTTTTATGTAACAATGATTTCTCAAACCTGGAACCTAAACCCAATGAATTTCAATTGTTGCAGTCTAATTTCTTGGGGTATGTGGCCCCAAACCAATGAAAAAATGGGGTGAATCACTTCAACCCCTCCCTCTGACCCAATAAATCCAGGCGAATTCCATTGAAATCTGCTCCAAATAAAGAAAATTAGGAGCGAATTCCATTTTTTCAGTTTTATCGGCATTTATTTTGGTGGGCTAATATTTAATAATTAATTATTTTTAAAATAATTATAGGGCTAACTTTATAAAACTATATAAAATGGGTTTTATATAAAAAAAATTCCCTATCAAAATTTAAAACCCCTTAAAATTCACCTTTGGGCTAAAATTCGCCCCTAAAATTTTCCCTGGTTATAGACATCCATGACACCTACTTCAATTTTAATATTTACCTAGGTATAGTAACATGGCTTCTGAAATAATGTCTACTGAGTCATCCATGTTTTCATCTTCTCTAGAAAGATTTTTATATTGTGTTCCTTCTATTCATGTTGGGTACCAGTCGCTTTTTGTGACTTTTTCAGGAGCATCTCCTTCCTCTAAAACTTCTACTATGTCAACTAGATTATTTGAGTCTACCACCCAACCTTTGACTATAGAGCATGTTTATATGTTTTTCAGGAATACCCCTCAAGCTAGCTCACAAGGTGGCTATATTTCGCTTGGGGGGAAACAACCTCTTCAAGGGCAACAACCTCTTCAAGGGAAGAAACCTCGTTAAGGGCAACATCCTCTTCAAGGTAAATAGCCTCTTCAAGGGAAACAACCTTTTCTGGGGGGACAACCTTTGACTAGAATCTATCTGATAGTTTTAGGGTAGCTTATTCCTGGTAATAATCAAAATTATGGTCCAATGCCTCAAACTGGTTATGGTCAACCCTATGCGTCACAACCCTTAATAGAAACTCCTTATCTAGGGATGAACACCATATGGAACCCCTGGTTTACTCAAAAATCTTTGAAACCTACCCCACAAATTCCTTATAATCAACCCACTCAACCACTTGGACAATTTGGTTACACCCAATTCCAACAGTCTATTCAAGGTGAATTTCAAATTACCCCAAGGGAATTTGTGCTAAGTAATCAACAAGTTATCTAAGTAATCCTAGTACTCCTATCCAGTCTGTTGTGAAAACATTTTTTCAACAACTAGGTACACTGATCCCAGGAGTTCCCTAGGTTTCTATTGCTATGACCCTTGAAATGTCAATGTCAACTGTTACATAGGCTATGCATCATACTACTACCCATCAAACCGGACCTACAGTCCAGTCAATTCCTCAAACATATTTGGGACAAATTTCCATAATATCTACCCAAACAAGTCCACCTTTTGTAGTTCAACCTATTCAAGGGAAACCTTTTGCAGTTGAACCTCTTTAGGGATAACCCCTCGTAGGTCAACCTCTTTAAGGTCAATTTTTTTCAAGGAAAACCATTTTAGGGCCAATTTCAATATGGAAAATTGGGAAAAAAATCCATCTTTCCAGAGTCAACCATACCCTGGTTATACATTTCAGATACTAGCTCAATCCCAATTTGGTATGGCTACCCCTAGATATCCTTGAGGTGTGCCAATTCCAACTGCTCAAGTTATCTGGGATACCCTCCTCCAGGTACTGGAATTGTCCCTCAAGTTTATCAATTCACTCAGCAAGACCCTAACATGAGTTTACCTTTTATAGAAACTTTAGATTTACCAGACTTGTCTCAACTAACGAATGATCCGATTTACAATCTTCCATTTTGGCCAGCCCTGCCTACTAAGTTTCCCAGTGACATTCCCAAGTTTGAAGGAAAGCCAGGAGAGGACCCCTCAAACCATGTTATGACTTATCATAGGTGGTGTGAATCCAACTCTTTAATCGATGATTCCATGCATTTACTAATTAGGGAAATTTGGAGGTCTAAAATGGGCCTCCTAAGGAAATTATAAAATAATAGTGGAAATAATAAAACAATATTTAATTACATCATCAAATTTTAGAGAGAAAAAAAGAAAAAAAAAACTTTTTCAACTTATCTCCCAATTATTTTACTCAAATTTCGAGCGCGAGTACTCATTGGATGAAAAATTTAATTCCTCATCCAAGGAGTACCCATGTTGCATACTTTTGATGGACCCTATTACACGAAAAATGAGAAATATGTGAAAAACGTGATTCTAATCATGTTTTTTAATATATTTTTCATTTTTCAAGTAGTAGAGTTAATCAAAAGTGTGCAACATGGGTACTCCTTGGGTGAGGAATTAAATTTTGCATCCAACGAGTACTCCCGTTCAAAATTTGAGTAAAAAATTTGGGAGATAAGTTGAAAATACGAGTTGAAAAAGTAGCCTTATTATTTTATTATTTTTTAATCTTTTTACCCTTTTACTTAAAAAATGGTGAATCATCCCCCCTGGTTGACATCATCATCTTGAATCCTATTGGTTATCATAAATTTTATTTTGGTTGTACATTTTTCTTAGGAGGCCCATTTTAGACCTAAAAATTCACCTAATGATACTTTTTCAAAGCACTTTGATCGGCTTAGCCGCGAAGTGGTACATTGAATTACAACGAGGCTCTTTCAACAATTTCAATGCCTTAAAAACTACTTTCCTTACTCATTTTCAGTGACCAGTCCGCTATAACAATGACAAAAAAAAATTAACTTCACTAAAAAAAAGTACATCTATGTACATTTCAGATCACATTCACGAATGATGATGTAGACACAATTTAGTAAAAGTTTTCATTCTAGATCAAATTCTGGCTAAATGGTTTATCAAATCATTACTCCCTAAGGTTGTTGAAGATGTAGCTAAAGGATGTGTTGTAACAGAAGAGTAGGTTATCACTCAATCCCAATATCTAGACCTTATTTATACACAATTTGGTACTTGTACGAAAAAATTCTAGATTTACCTCACTCAGGTCAACTTACTACAACTCCTTCTAGTTCTCATGCTGCAGATAGTGTAATCGGTACAGTTAATACACTGAAGAGTAAAAACAATAATCCAGGTCTATTGTGAAACCAGCTCCAAAAATAGAAGAAAAGAGATATCAACGCCTTAGAAATAAGCCACTTTGAGCGGGAAACCTCCAATACATTACATGAATGAACAATTATTGGATGATACAAATTACAAAACCTCCTTTCTATATATAGGAGTCCATGGGGCCACAATGGAATCCTAGTGGGGCCACAATGTAATCCTAGCCGACCTAACAATAATAATTTAAGGGCACAATAATAACAATATGGGGGTTACAGGGGTACAATAATAACAATAAAAGGGTTACAGTAACAACAATAAGGGACTATACTAGTAATATAGGGACCTAATATGCCCCTCTCCTTCAAAAAAGTGTTGTCCTCAATGCTTGAGTAGCTCTGGGTGCTTCTGTATAAAATTCTCATCCTCCCATGTAGAATCTTCAGTGGGTAAGTTCTTCCACTTGATGAGATACTCTGAAATTGATCGATTCCGTAGTTATCGAGTTCTTGTTTCCGTGACCGCTTCAGGTTCCAATATGATTTTTCCTTCCTCATCAAGTTCTGGCAATATTGTTTGAACTGGAATATTTTCACCTATAACCTTCTTTAAGCATGAAACATGGAAAACTGGATGCACTCGTGAAGAAGCGGGAAGCTCCAATTTGTATGCCATAGTACCAATCTTTTGCAACACCTTGTAAGGACCATAGTACTTTGGTGATAATTTATTATCCTTCTTAGCTTGCTTGAGGGACATTTGTTTGTATGGTTGTAGCCGTAAAAATACCCACTCTCCTACATCAAAACTTCTCTCGCTGCGATGTTGATCTGCCTGTTGTTTCATTCGATTTTGTGCCAAATTCAGGTTATCCTTTAAGAGTTGTATAATTTCTTGTTGATGCTCGATGTGATCTTCCACTACTTGAACCTTCGAATTTTCTCTTAAATATGATGTGATGGATGGTGGATGATATCCATAAAGTGCCATAAATGGGGTTATTTTTGCTGCAGTATGGAAGGAAGTGTTATACCACCATTCAGCGAGAGGTAACCACTTGACCCATTGTGTTTGTTTATCAGATACAAAACAACAAAGATATACTTCCAAACATTTATTTACTATCTCAGTTTGACCATCAGATTGAGGATGATAAGATGAGCTATGAGCTAATTGAGTACCCAAACAAGAAAATAAATCCGTCCAAAAATTTCCAGTAAAAATGGGATCTCTATCGCTCACAATAACCCTTGGGCTTCCACGTAGCTTTTGAATTCTGTCCATAAATGTAGTAGCAACTGTACTTGCTTTAAATGGATGAGATAATGCACAAAAGTGTGCATACTTGGTAAGTCTATCAACTACCACCATGATGACACTCTTTCCTTCGGACTTAGGTAAACCTGCGATAAAATCCATTGAAATCTCCTCCCAATGTTGATTGGAATGGATAAATGTTGTCAAAAACCGGGGGTCTTAATTGTCTCAACTTTATTCTGCTGGCAAACCAAAAATTCCGCAACAAAATTTTGAATATTAGATTTAAGGCCATCCCAAAAAAATCCTTTCTTCACCCTATGGTAAGTTTTTAAAAATCCTGAGTGTCCTCCTAAAGTAGAAGTGTGCAATTCCAAAAGAATCTTTTGCTTTAGTTGGGAATTCTTACAAAGATATAAGTGATCTTTGTACCATAAGGGATCATTTTTCCAACTAAATGTGTCATATGTACTAGGATCTTGCTACAAATTTTGAATGAGTGTCCACACTTCTTCATCCTTATTCCATTCATCTCTTGCTTCGGTTATCCAATCTGGTTGGATAATAGAAATGGCACAAAGCAATGCTTCCACCTCTTCATTCTTTCTTGAGAGTGCATGTGCAACAACATTAAGCTTTCCTTTTTTGTAGATTATTTCAAAGTCATAACCCAACATCTTTGTGACCCATTTTTGCTGCTCTTCTGAAGATAGTCTTTGTTCCAAAAAGTGTTTAAAACTATCATGATCAGTTTTTACCTTGAAGTGTCTTCCCATTAGGTAAGTTCGCCATTTCTTTAGTGCATGCAGTATTGCTAACATTTCCTTCTCATAAATAGGTTTCTGTAAATACTTTCCCTTGATTGGATGACTTTCAAAAGCAATGGGTCTTCCTTCCTGCATTAAAACAGCACCAATTCCATTTCCTGAGGCATCACATTCCACAATAAAGGTTTTTGTGAAGTCTAGTGTAGCTAAGACCGGTGCTAGGCACATTGCCTCTTTAAGATGTTCAAAGGCCTTAGTTGCTTCAGGAGTCCATGAAAATGCATCTTTCTTCAATAATGTTGTTAGAGGTGCTGCTATTCTCCCATATTTCTTAACAAACTTGCGATAATACCCTGTTAACCCGAGAAATCCTCACAACTGCTTTATGGTTGTGGGGACTTTCCATTCCTTAATGGCTTTAATTTTGTTAGGGTCTACTTTAACACCCTCGTGAGATACAATATGACCCAGATATTCCACCTCTTGTATTCCAAAGAAACATTTGGATTTTTTTGCATATAATTGTTTCTCCTGCAATAGTTTGAGCACCCTGTCAACATGTTCAACATGATCCTTCCAAGACCTTTTGTAGATTAGTATATCATCAAAAAATACTAGCACAAATTTTCTAAGGAAGGGTTTGAAAATGGAATTCATCAACCCTTGAAATGTAGAAGGTGCATTGGTAAGGCCAAAGGCATGACCAAAAATTCATAATGACCCTCATGAGTTCGAAATGCTGTTTTTGGAATATCTTCAGTCTTCATTCTAATTTGATGATATCCTGAATGAAGATCCAACTTGGTAAAATAAATTTCTCCATATAATTCATCCAATAATTCATCAATCACAGGAATGGGAAATTTGTCTTTAATGGTGAGCTTATTGAGCTCCCTATAATCTGGACACATTCGCCATGATCCATCCTTCTTGTGTACCAACACTACAGGAGCAGAGAAAGAACTTTGACTGGGTTGAATTATACCCGCCTCTAACATTTCTGCAATCATACGTTCAATTTCGCTCTTTTGGAAGTAAGGATATCTATAAGGCCTGATGTTTGGAGGAACACTTCCTGGAATCAAATGAATAGCATGATCATGATCATGAATAGGTGGGAGTACTTTGGGAGTTTCAAACACCTTGGAATGATTTTCCAAGACTTTTTGGAGATCTGCAGAAATAGATGATTTTGATGTTGGAACTTCTAGTGCGCATAATTGTGCAATTACGCCTCGTTTTTCTTTCTTTAGAAGATTTTTCATCACATTAGAGCTTATTATATTTCCCGGCTTCCCTACAATACCCTGTAATTTGAATTCCTTTCCTTCTAAAAAAATTTCAAGAAAAGTTCTTGAAAATTAAAAGCTACTGTTCCCAAAGATTGTAACCATTGTACTCCTAGTACAACATCAACACCTCCCATATGAATGGAAAGCATTGGAATATTCAATACATATTCCCCCATGGTTAGCTTGATATTATGGCATTTTCCAGAGCAATTTATAGTTCCTCCATTTGCAACCATCACTTGACATTCTGGTGTTGGGTGTAAGAAACTATTCAATTCCTTGGCTACCTTACAATGAATAAAATTATGGGTACTACCTCAATCAATCAACACTATTACATTTTTCTTCTTGATATTTCCTTCTATCTTGAGAGTTTGAGGAGTGGTAATTCCTTCCAATGCATTAAAAAATATGGTCGGACTAATTTCTTCCTCTTCTAGGGTTGGTTCCTAGTGTATATTCTCTTCTTTTGAAGATTCTTGTTCATTTTCTTCTTCCTCTTCACAATGTATATAAAATAATTTCTTCTCAGCACACTTATGACCTTACCTTTAGTGTATTTTCTATCACAACTGTAGCAAATCCCTTTTGCTCTTTTTTCTTCCAATTTTTGTGGTGTCCACCTTATAGGTTGTGGAAATCTAGGAGTAGCAATACTTCCATCTTTATAGAAGTAAGTGGTAGGCTTCCTTGTCGCCATAATTTTACATTCAATTTTTCTTGCCAACCTGAATGCCTTCTCCAATGAATCAGGTTCCAAAACATGAAATTCATGTTGGATGTTATCCTTGTACCTATGAAGAGATCAATCATGTGTTCCTCCGGGGGGGGGGGGGAATTGGGTAAAGAAAGTGTTGCTCTTTGTATCCTCATAATGTGCTATCATTTCCTCCGTAAAAGTTGACCAAGTGACAATTTTTTATGGAAGCAAAGCCATCGATACCATACAAATATATTTTTTTCTAAATGTAAAGTTGTAATGCATACCTTTTGTGTGTTTTGCACATTATTGAGATCAAAATATTGCTCCATCTGTAGTATCCATGTTACAGGATCCTTTCCATCAAACTTCCTCATATCCATTTTTGGAATATGGTGGTTCTTCCCTCCAACATTAGAGTTTATGAAATCAAGGTTAACATTTATTTTGTTCTCATCATGACTTTCCTCTACTATCTTTTCACCATTAGGAAACATTTCTTGTATCAACTTTGTCAAAGCTTCCGTGTCTGCTTTTAGAACATTCTTCATGTTTTACATCTTAGCTTCCATGTCATCCATCTTAGATTCCATGCCATCTTCCATGCCATCCATCTTAGCTTCCATGCCATTCTTCAAACCATCCATCTTAGATTCCACACCTTTCTTCAAAACTTCCATGTCATTTTTTGTTGCTCTTTGCGAGAGAAAAATGTGTTGCACTTTCTCTTGTAATTTTGATATGTCATGTTGTCATTATTCATCTTCATGAGTCATAGTAGAGCCTTCTAAAGGCTTAGTGGGTGTTGAATTATTTTTAGTGGCCATTTTAGAATCCAATACTGATATCTATTCTACAATATGCCCTTGGAATCAATTCAACTTGATTCTTCAAACAAGACTTATGCAATTCGGGATAAAAAATACACACCTTTTACTTGCTTTTGAGGAGCTTGAAATTGAAATTGAATTATCTCTATACTTTCAGATCATAAATATCTGAAATTAGGCCCTGTAGTATTCCTCTGAAGCTTCTTTCAAATGCCATAGGTCTGACTTGATTTGGATTCTTCAAGGCAAAGTTATGTCCAATCTCCCACAATGACCTAATTATGGACTGGTTCAGTAGAGCGAACTTGTACAACTTGCCACGTGTCACTACTTTCTCCTTTGGCTATGAAATTTATAGAGAGGAAACTACAACCCCTGTACTTCCAGTCACTTTTTACAGAATTCCAATCCAATGCTCAAAGAGAGAGTTATGAATATTTTCCTATGATCACCTCTTTGAGATGAAATTTGGGAGCATGAAAAAGACCTAACTTCCACAAATCATATCTCCAAAACTATTGAGAACCAAGCTCAAAATTTTTGTGAAGATGTTCCTCGGGATTTCATCTTTCCGCTCTAAAAATTTCAGCTTTTGAACCTTCATATAAAAAAATTTATAGCAAAAATTCCGCGATGAACATTTTAAGTGAAATTCAGGAGCCTCCAAAATTCCCTAACTTCCACAGATCATATCTCCGAAAATATTGTGAACCAAGCTTTGAAATTTTGCGATGATGTGACTCAGGATTTTGTCTTTGCACTCTAAAAATTTCAAATTTTGAACCTTCGTATAAAAAATGTTATATAGAAAATTCCACGATGACTTGTTTGGAGTAGCAAAACCCTAGAATCGAAAGCTCTAATACCAAATGTTGTGAAACCAGCTCCAAAAATAAAATAAAAGAGATATCAACGCCTTATAAATAAGCCACTTCTAGGGGGAAACCTCCAATACATTACATGAACGAAAAATTCTTGGATGATACAAATTAAAAAGCCTCCTTTCTATATATAGGATTCCATGGGGCCACAATGGAATCCTAGTGGGGCCACAATATAATCCTAGAAGACCTAACAATAATAATTTAAGGGCACAATAATAACAATATGGGGGTTACAGGGATACAATAATAACAATAAGGGGGTTACACTAACAACAATAAGGGACTATACTAGTAATATAGGGACCTAACAAGGTCTACTACTCCAATCATAACTTTACCTTATTCACCTAAAGGAGACTCTTCTCTAGAAACTTCTGCCGAAATCCATGTCGTAGATTCATCTACTTCCAAAAATAAATCATCCCAAAGTAAAAAGAAAGGGAAGGGTAAAAAAAAAATTGAACAATTTTCCAAAAGAGAAAGCAGAAAAAATCGAACCATCTGATGAAAAAAGGAAACCTTGTTATCTATGTGTTATATATGATGAGGATCACTGCATAAAAGAGTGCCCGCATCGGGCCTAGGTATCTAAATTTGTCAAAGGTTCACCCACACCTGCTGTTCTTAAAGATCCTTTTCCATCACAGGACAACAAAATGGTTTTTCACAATGGATCTTCTTCCAATTCATCAACAGATATCTTGATGATGTACTCACAGGTCATGGTTGCAACACAAACTTAAGATTATCGATCTAAGACTCTTGTAACTGGAAACGAAACTACATCATATAGTCAACCTTCGGAGTCAACTCCTCATATTTTTGAACCATTACACATCGAGAAACCTAGTCTTGATTTAGTAGTTAAACTGCCTGCCAAATGCGTACTTTGAACATAGGCTTTCAATCCACATGCAAGAGCTACACAAAACTACAACATTGTTGAAGATCTAGCTATGTCACCTTCAGCAGTGTCGGCCCTCGAAGTGCTGCAATCTTGTCCAACTTAGAGGAAGTTACTATTGTCATATATTGGAGCAATTTACCCTCAAGAATCTAATCTTATTGTCTTTGATATCAAGAACTTTGTACGTAGAATCCCACACCAAATGGATTTTCAAATACATGTTTTAGTTAAATCTAGGCTAGTTTTTCGCATAGTAATTGATGAGGGAGCGTATACGTGCATTATGTCTTTGGATTGTTGGAAAACTCTTGGTTATCCAAAAATCAATCAATCACCCATGATTCTGAAAGCCTTTGATGGAAGAGGTTTTTGTCCATTGGGAATACTCCAAGATTTACCCATAGAGGTAAAAGAAAAAATCGTTACGCTTGAGGTGGAATTCATTGATTCCCCTCTTAACTACAACCTTCTTTTAGGTAGGAGTTGGTATTATTCTATGACCATTTTAGTTTCATCAGTCTTTCGGTTAATCATGTTTCCTCATAAAGGAAATATTGTCAAAATTTATCAGTTGTCTTACTACACTTCAAATCCTGCCTTTATGGATAGTATCCCTTACGTTGGAAATTTTGTTATCCCTTACGAAGATGTTGGAGTAGGACTAGTTAAAGATTCCAATATTATGGGAACTTTCGCCATACCTCCTCCTAACGTGCCTCATACTATTTACAATATCAACATGATTACATCAAGCACAATACCATTTGATGACCCATGGATTGTTCCTTCAGAATTTGAGTTAGAATTCTATGACAATGAAATGCCTTTGAGTCCATACGAATTGGCATATGTAGTGGTACAATCACTTTTTGACCTCTCATCAACCGATATTGATCAAGTGAATGTGATCAATGATGAGTATTAGTCTCTACCAAGTTTAACCACATCATATTTTTTTATCCTTTTCAACACACATTTTCAAGTGATGAAAATATTCAGGAAATTTTGTCATCAGGTGAATTACCTTGGGACGATCTTCACCATCGCTCATCTTTTCTACCAGACCTTGATAGAGTTGAAAATGAATTTTCAATGATCTTTGTGATTGAATACATGAAGGAACCTAAAAATCCAATGCCAATCCTTCATTCGGATTCTGAAACAAATTTAGGAAACATTTCAACAACAATTCCAATTGACATATCAATCAAAACAGGAATAGCTGAAAACATTCATATAGGTTCTCATGCTAAATTGACAAACTTAACATGTACACAGCCCTATTTCAGGAATTCTGTGACATCTTTGCCTGGTCTTATGAAGAAATTCCAGGAATTCATCCTAATATTGTAGTTCATAAAATTAAGACACACTCGGATGCTAAACCTATTAGACAAAGATTACGTCCAATAAATGAGCCAAGTGGATATTGGTGGCCACCCACCTATTTCATTTGGACCTGAACCATCATTTCTTTCATTTTTTCAGTTCAGCACAACTTACTATTTTTAGTAGTTTTTCAAGTCATGAAATTCAGGAGTCGTTTTGAGGCCCTAATGATCCAGGTGGATATTGGTGGCCACCCACCTATTTCATTTGAACCCCCACCATCGGCTATTTCAATTTTTCAGTTTCGGCACAACTCACTATTTTTAGTAGTTTTTCGGATCCTGAATTTTCGGAGCCGTTTTGAGGCCCTAAACAATGATTTTTGGGAAAAGTGGGAGTAACATGCATACATGGAATAATGTTGCTCACATCAAAATTTTTAGTCCTCGGGAAAATATTTCTAATGAGGTATGGTCTGCATCAAATGAAGATCGTATGCCAAAGTTACGTCCTCGGTAAGTTGAAACACCAATTTACTCAAACGGGGCCCATAGTTTTGGCGCTTCATCTCCTAGGGTTAGGTTTTTGGATGTTTAGGGTTTTTCGTTGTTTCTCAATGATAAATAGGCCCTCGAGCCTCATTGTAACATAGTTAAGAGGCCTGTATCCGCCACATTTCTTATCAGAGATAAGCTACCAACGCCCTAGCTAGTTTATTTCCATTATGTATGTAAGAATATTTATGTTATTTGATATTAATGAAATGAAGTATTATTTCCATTGTGTCTATGTGTTTAATTCTTTATTTTATTGTGTTCTAGCATAAATCTAGATTAGTGGTATCAGAGAAGTCTAATTTTTCTCTATTTTTCTTTGTATGTCCCCAACGAGGTCAGGGTATAAGTAGTTAAGGCTCGATCTGGTTGAACCCTTGCAAGATCAGCCTCAGAAACCTCAGTGAAATCCCATGACAGAAGAAAAGAAAGATGAGGGAGGAGGAGATCCTATCAAAATATTGCTCGAGGAGGCCCCTAAGAAACAAAGGAACACGTTGATGGATAACTTTGCTCATATCCTTCAACAACTTCCCATCTACGGTGCATCTGAATCCAACAACCACTCTAGAGGCGCCATTCCCTTCAAGGTACAAGTAAACTTTGGCATTCCTGTATTTGAAGGCCAAATAGATGCAGATGTTATAAATAGATAGTTGAATTTTCTAGAAGATTATTTCTCGGTCCATGATTTCTATGATAGAGAAAATATTATTTTTACACTCCTTAAAGTTGCCCCCCATGTCAAAGACTGGTGGGAAACCTACTGTGAGAAAAAGAACGGGAGGGAAACCTGTCTATTCTCGGCCACACCCACTTGGAATTCATTCTGTGATGACATAAAGGAACAATATTACCCTGTGGGGAGCTATGAGGACAAGTACATCTAATGGACGACGCTACAGCAGTAAAGGGATCAAGATGTGCATGAACTGATGAATTTGTTCCATACCCTGTGCACAAAGTTGGGTATTAAAGATTCAGATAGACATTTGGTGCTCAAGTACTGCAACTATCTGTAGAGACACATTTAGAAGGAAATGGAGTTCCTAGACATGACCTCGCTTGGCATGGAATATCGCTATGCCTCCAATATCGAGAAGAAATTTAAGCAGAAGAAGCAATACTTTGGATCCACGAATCCAAAGCCAGGGAAAGGCACCCCCAAAAAATAGAATAGGGGGCAGAGCCAAGCGGGATGACTCAGAACACCACCAAAAATCCAAAGAAGGACATGGGGAAGTGGTGTGAATTTCATAACATCCCCACTCGCAACACAAACGAGTGTCAAACCAAATAGTCGCTAGTGGACGAAATGAAGGCACTTGAATCAGATGCATGTTTTGATATTGAGCCAGAACCATACAAGAGAGATGAAAAAGGGAGGAAGATCATTTATGCAGACCCTAGTGCCATTGTTGTCACCACCAAGCTCTAGAGGGAGGATTCCGAGGATCTAGAGGAGGGGGAGTGCCTCTTCCATTCGCAGATGTGGGTGACGTGTTCTCCATTGCAATTTCTTGTCAATAACAGAATCCAAAATAACCTCATTTAAGCATAGGTCATGAAGCATCTCGACCTACCGACCTTAGCACACTCGCAACTCTATACCATCAGGTGGCTTCACCTAGGGAGATATCTCCACGTCTGCCAGCAGTGCCACCTTCCATACGTCATCAAGCCATTCATAGATGAGGTACTGTGTGATGTTTCTCCTCTTGATGTATTTGATGCATTATTGGGCCAACCATACTTGTGGAGGTGACATGTTATGTATGAGTCTAGGCCTCATTCTGTTGTTATTACATTGGGAAATAAATTATACAGGATACCGTAGGTAGTACGGCCTCCTGCCATCTCCTTGACTATTGCAAAACAGCGTAGTAAGACTATTTCCCAGACAAGGAAATTTATTTTCCTTAAAAATCGCTCATAGGGAAAGAAGAATATTGTGGCTACAGCCTCCAAACTGGGCTCCCCTGCACGACTACAGTAGATGGACAAAGTTGTGGAGGAATACGAGGAAATTTTATCCTCGCCCACAGAGGTTCCTCTACACTGTCAAGACAAGAACTCCATTGATTTGACCCCTGGTGCACCACCACCTGATGTTTCCATACATCATGCGACTACACAAACAGAATCCACACATGTACTGTATAAGTTAACAAAATTTATTGAACACATCCAGCAGGTCCATGACATCCTAGACAAATCCAATACCAAGTTCAATAGAATTTTCCTCTCATGGAGGAACTTAATGCAATGGGGACCATTTCTTCCTAAGGAGGGAGGAATAATCTAGGTGGATATTAGTGGCCACCCACCTATTCCATTTGGATCCACACCATCAGTCCTTTTAGTTTTTCAGTTTCAACACAACTTACTATTTTTAGCATTTTTTTAGGTAATGAACTTCCAGAGCCATTTTGAGTCCCTAATGATCCAAGTGGATATTGGTGGCCACCAACCTATTCCATTTGAACCCCCACCATTAGCTGTTTTATTTTTTTAGTTTCGACATAACTTACTATTTTTAGCAGTTTTTCAGGTCCTGAACTGCCAAAGCCGTTTTGAGGCCCTAAACAATGTTTTTTGGGAAAATCAGGAGAAACATGGGACTTTGGACTGATGTTGCTCACACAAAAAGTTTTATTCCTCGGATAGATCTTTCTAATGAGGTATGGTTCATGTCAAATGAAGATCATATGCCAAATTTACGTCCCTGGGAAGTTGAAACACCAATTTACCCAAAAGAGGCCCATAGTTTTGTAAATTCATCTCCTAGGGTTAGTTTTTTGGATGTTTAGGGTTTTCCATTATTTCTCAATAATAAATAGGCCTTCGAGCCTCATTGTAACATAGTTCATAGGCTTTTAGCTGCCACATCTCTTCTCAGAGATAAGCTACTGGCGCCCTAGCTAGCTTATTTCCATTATGTCTATAAGAATATTTCTATTATTTTATATTAATGAAATGAAGTATTATGTCCGTTGCATCTCTGTGTTTATTTCTTTATTTTATTGCATTCCAGCATAAATATGGATTAGTGGTATCAGAACGGTATGCTTTTTCTTTGTTTTTATTTTCATTTCCCCAATGAGGTCAGGGTATAAGGAGTTAGGGCTCGATTTGGTTGAACCCTTTCAAGATTAGCCTCACAAACCTTGATGACCTCCCACGGAAAAATAAAAGAAACAAGAGGGAACAGGAGATCTTATCAAAATATTTCTCGAGGAGTCCCTCGAGAAAAAAAGGAACGAGATGATGGATAAATTTTCTCAGATCCTTCAACAATTCCCCAGCTACGGTGCATCTGCATCCAACAACCACTCTGGAGGTGCTACTCCCTTCAAGGTACAGGTAAAGTTTCACATTCCTGTATTTGAAGGCTAGATAGATGTAGACACCATAGATAGATGGTTGAATTTTCTAGAAGGGTATTTCTCAGTCCATAATTTATTCGACAGAGAAAAGTTTTTTTTCACACTCCTCAAAGCTGGCCCCCATGTCAAAGACTGGTGGGAAACCTAATGTGAGCAAAAGGACGAGAGAGAAACCTATCTGTTCTCAATCATGCCCACTTGGAATTCATTCTGAGATGGAATCAAGGAACAATATTACCCCGTGGGGAGCTATGAGGACAAGTACATCCAATGGATCACGTTGCGGAAGCAAAGGGATCAAGATGCGCACAAACTAATGAATTTGTTCCATACCATGTGCAGAAAGTTGGGTATTAAATATTCAGAGAGACATTTGGTGCTCAAGTACCACAGCTGTCTACATATACACATTCAGGAGGATATGAAGTTGCTCGACATTACCTTTCTTGGCACGACATGTCGCTATGCCACTAATATAGAGCAAAAATTTAAGTAGAAGAAGTGAGAATTTGGATTTGCGAATTCGAAGAAAGGTAAAGGTGCCCACGAACAATAGAAGGGCAGAGTCAAAGCGGGGCGACTTAGAACACCACCACAAATCCAAAGAAGGACACAGGGAAGTGGTGTGAATTTCATAACAGCCAAACTCACAGCACAAATGAGTGTTAGGCCAAATAGTCGTTGGTGGCCGAACTGAAGCCACCCAAATCAAATGCATGTTTTGATCCCGAGCCAGAACTAGACAAGGGAGATGACAAAGGGAAGCAGACCATTGATGTAGAACCCAGTGCCATTGTTGCCACCACCAATCTCCAAAGGGAGGATCCTGAGGATCCAGAGGAGGGGGAGCGCCTCTTCCATTCGCAAATGTGGGTGAAGGGTTTTCCACTGCAATTTCTTATCGATAGCAGAAGAAAAAAGAACCTCATTTCACTAGAGGTCATGAAGCAGCTTGAACAACTGACCTTAGCATAAACTAAACTATATAGCATCGAGTGGCTTCACCCAGGGAGAGATCTTCGCGTCTGCCAGTAGTGTCGCCTTATATATAGCATCGATCCATTCACGGATGAGGTATTGTGTGATGTTTCTCCTCTTGATGTAGCTGATGTATTATTGGGCCAACCATACTTGTGGAGGTGACATGTTGTGTATGAGTCTAGGCTTCATTCTTTTGTTATTAAACTCAGAAATAAATTGTACAGGATATCGGAGATAGTACCACCTCTTTCCATCTCCTTGAATATTGAAAAAAAAAGCAGTAAGATTGTTTCCAAAACCAAGAAATTTATTTTCCTTAAAGATCGCTCACAAGGAAAGAAGAAGATTGTGGCCACAACTTTGAAATGGGGCTCCCCTTCACGACTATTTTACAGCAAATGGACAAAGTCGTGGAAGAATATGAGGACATTTTCTCCTCACCCACAAAGGTTCCTCTACACTGTCAGTACAAGCACTCTATTGATCTAACCCTCGACACACCACCACCTGATGTTTCCATACCTCATGTGACTACACAGACATAATCCATACATGTACTGTCTCAAGAAACCAAATTTATTGAACACATCCAACAAGTTTGCCAGCAAGTACACAAAATCATGGACAAAGTTGGGTATTAAGGATTTAGAGATACATTTGGTGCTAAAGTACCGTAGTTTTCTACATAGAAACATTTAGGGGGAAATTTATTTCCTCGACATTACCTTGTTTGGCACGACATATCGCTATGCCGCCAAGATCGAGCAGAAATTTAAGAAGAAGAAGCGAGACTTTGGATCCACGAATATGAAGCTAGGAAAAGGCGCCCCCGAACAACAAAACAGGGGGTAGAGACAAAACGGGGTGAATATGAACACCACCAAAAATCCAAAGAAGGACACAGGGAAATGGTGTGAATTTCATAACATCCCCACTCACACCACAAATGAGTGTTGGGCCAAACAATTGTTGGTGGCTGAACTAAAGGCACCCAAATCATATGCATGTTCTGTTCCTGAAATAGAGCCAAAAAAATGAGATGAAAAAGGGAAGCAGATCATTTATGCGGACACCAGTGCCATTGTTGCCACCACCAAGCTCCAGAGGGAGGATCCTGAGGATCTAGAGGAGGGGGAGCGCCTCTTCCTTTTACAGATGTGGGTGAAGGATTCTCCACTGCAATTTCTTGTTGATAACGGAAGCCAAAATAAACACATATTAGTAGAGGTCATGAAGTGGCTCAAACTACCGACCTTAGCACACTCGTATTCGTATACCATCAGGTGGCTACACTCAAGGAGAGAACTCCGTGTTTGCCAACAGTGCCGCCTTCCATACAATATCAAGCCATTCACAGATGAGGTATTGTGTGATGTTGCTCCTATTGATGTATCTGATTTATTATTGGACCAACCATACTTGTGGATGCAACATGTTGTGTATTAGTCTAGGCCTCTTTATTTTGTTACTACATTGAGAAATAAATTATCAAGGATACCCGAGGTAGTACCACCTCTTTCCATCTCCTTGAATATTGCAAAACAACGTATTAAGATTATTTCCCAAAGTAGGAAATTTATTTTCCTTACAACACAATCACAGGGAAAGAAGAAGATTGTGGCCATAGCCTTGAAACAGGGCTTCCCTTCATGACTATTTTATAGTAGATGGACAAAGACGTGGAAGAATATGAGGACATTTTCTCCTCACCCACAGAGGCTCCTCTACACTGTGAGGACAAGAAATCTATTGATATGACCCCTAGCACACCGCCGCCTGATGTTTCCATGCCTCATGTGAGTACATAGACATAATCCACATATGTACTGTCTGAGGAAACCAAATTTATTGAAAGCATTCAATAGGTTCGCCAGCAGGTACACGACATCTTGGAAAAATCCAATACCAAGTTCAGCATAATTTTCCTCTCATGGAGGAACTTAAAGACATGGGTACCATTTCTTCCTAAGGAGGGAGGAATGATCCAAGTGGATATTTGTGTCCACCCACCTATTCCATTTGGACATGCACCATCAGTGCTTTCAGTTTTTTAGTTTCAGCACAACTTACTTTTTTTAGCAATTTTTCAGGTCACGAACTTCCAGAGCCGTTTTGAGGCCCTAATGATCCAGGTGGATATTGTTGGCCACCCACCTATTCCATTTGAACCCCTATCATCATTTTTTTTAGTTTTTCAATTTCAGCACAACTTAATATTCTTAGCAGTTTTTCAGGTCCTGAACTTCCGAAGCCGTTTTGAGTCCCTAAACGACATTTTTTGGGAAAATTGGGAGCATGGACCAATGATTCCCACATCAAAAGGTGTAGTCCTCAGAAAGATATTTCTAATGAGGTATGGTGTGCATCAAATGAAGATCGTACGCTAAAGTTACGTCCTCGGGAAGTTGAAACACTAATTTACCCAAACGGGGCCCATATTTTTTGTGCTTCATCTCCTAGGGTTATGTTTTTGGATGTTTACGGTTTTCCATTGTTTCTCAATAGTAAATAGGCCCTCCAATGTCATTGTAGCATAGTTCAGAGGCCTATAGCCACCACATCTCTTCTTGGAGATAAGCTACCAGCGCCCTAGCTAGTTTATTTCCATTATTTCGGTAAGCATATTTTTGTTATTTGATATTAATGAAATGAAGTATTATCTCTACTGCATATCTGTGTTTATTTCTATATTTTATTGCGTTCCAACATAAATCTGGATCAATGGTATCATAGCGGTCTTCTTTTTCTCTTTTTTTCTTTTCATGTCCCCAACAAGGTCAGGGTATAAGGAGTTAGGGCTCAATTTGGTTGAACCATTGCAAGATCAGCCTCGCAAACCTCGATGACCTCCCATTGCAGAAGAAAGGAAAGATGAAGAAGCAAGAGATCCTATAAAAATATTGCTCGAGGAGGCCCTCGAGAAACAAAGGAACATGATGATGGATAATTTTGCTCAGATCCTTCAACGACTGCGCACCTACGATGCATCTGCACCCAAAAACCACTATGGAGGCGCCACTCCATTCAAGGTACAAGTGAACTTTGACATTCTTGTATTTGAAGGCCAGGTAGATGCATATGTCGTAGATAGATAGTTGAATTTGCTAGAAGGGATCAAGATGTGCACGGACTAAAGAATTTGTTCCATACCCTGCGCACAAAGTTGGGTATTAAATATTCAGAGAGAAATTTGGTGCTCAAGTACCATAGCTATCTACATAACCACATTTAGGAGGAAATTGAGTTCCTAGACATTTCCTCGCTTGGCACAACATATCGCTATGCCACCAAGATCGAGCAAAAATTTAAGCAGAAGAAGAAAGACTTTCGATCCGCAAATCCGAAGCCATGGAAAGGCGCCCCACAACAACATAATAGGGGCTAGAGCCAAAGTGGATTGACTTACAACGCCACCACAAATCCAAAGAAGGACATAGGGAAGTTGTGTGAATTTCATAACAAGCCCACTCACAGCACAAACGAGTGTTGGGCCAAACAGTCGCTGGTGGCCGAACATAAGGCACTCAAATCAGATGCATGTTTTGATCTTAAGCTAGAACTAGACAAGGGAGATGACAAGGGGAAGAAAATCATTGATGTGGACCCCAGTGCCATTGTTTCCACCACCAAACTATAGAGGGAGGATTCCGAGGATCCAAAGGAGGGGGAGCACCTCTTCCATTCGCAAATGTGGGTGAAGGGTTCTCCACTACAATTTCTTGTCGATAATGGAAGTCAAAATAAATTCATTTCAGTAGTGGTCATAAAAATGGTTCAGCCTACCAACCTTAGCACACCCGCAACCATACACCATCGAGTGGCTTCACCCAGGGAGAGATCTCTGCATGTGCCAACAGTGGCACCTTCCATACAACATCAAGCCATTAACGAATGAGGTATTGTGTGATGTTGGTCCTCTTGATGTAGCTGATGTATTATTGGGCCAACCATACTTGTGGAGGTGACATGTTGTGTATGATTCTAGGCCTCGTTCTTTTGTTATTACATTGGGAAATAAATTGTACAAGATACCAGAGGTAGTACCACCTCCTGCCATCTCCTTGAATATTTCAAAACAACGCAGTAAGATTGTTTCCCAAACTAGGAAATTTATTTAAATTAAAACTCACTCATAGGGAAAGAAGAATATTGTGTCCATAGCCTCGAAATAGGGCTCCCCTTCACAGCTACAGTAGATGGGCAGAGTCGTGGAGGAATACGACGACATTTTCTACTCACCGACAGAGGTTCCTCAACATTGTCAAGACAAGCACTTCATTGATATGACCCCTGACACACTGCCACTTGATGTTTCCATAACTCATGCAACTACACAGACATAATCCGCGCATGTACTGTCTGAGGCAACCAAATTTATTGAACGCATCCAGTAGGTCCACGACATCCTGGAAAAATCCAATACCAAGTTTAGCAGAATTTGCCTCTCATGGAGGAACTTGACCCAATGGGGACCATTGCTTCCTAAGGATGGAGGAATGATCCTGGTGGATATTGGTGGCCACCCACCTGTTCCATTTGGACTCGCACCATCAGTTCTTTCAGTTTTTCAGTTTCAACACAACTTACTATTTTTAGAATTTTTTCGGGTCATGAACTTCCAAAGCCGTTTTCAGGCCCTAATGATCTAGGTGGATATTGGTGGCCACTCACCTATTCCATTTGAACCCCCACCATCAGTTCTTACATTTTTTCATTTTCGGTACAAATTACTATTTTTAGCAGTTTTTTATGTCGTGAAATTTCGGAGCCATTTTGAGGCCCTAAATGACATTTTTTGGGAAACCCAAGAGCAACATGGTTCCATGGACCAATGTTACTCACATTAAAAGTTTTATTCCTTGGATAGATCTTTCTAATGAGGTATGGTGTGCATCAAACGGATATCATATGCTCAAGTTACATCCCCTAGAAGTTGAAACACCAATTTACCCAAACGGGGCCCATAGTTTTGGCGCTTCATCTTGTAGGGTTAGGTTTTTGGATGTTTATGGTTTTCCATTATTTATCAATAATAAATAGGCCCTTGAGCCTCATTGAAACATATTTCAGAGGCCTATAGCCACAACATCTCTTCTTAGAGATAAGCTACCAGCACCCTAGCTAGTTTATTTCCATTATTTCTATAAGAACATTTGTGTTATTTGATATTAATCAAATGAAGTATCATTTCCTCTTCCTCTCTATGTTTATTTCTGTCCTTTATTGTGTTCCATCATAAATATAGATCAGTGTTATCAGATTAGTCTTATTTTTCTCTGTCTTTCTTTGCGTATCCCCAACGAAGTCAGGGTATAAGGAGTTAGGGCTCGATGTGGTTGAACCCTTGCAAGATCAACCTTGCAAACCCTGAAAACCTCCCATGGTGGAAGAAAATAAAGACGAGGGAGTAGGATATCCTATCAAAATATTGCTAAAGGAGGCCCTCGAGAAACAAAGGAATGTGATGATGGATAACTTTTCTTAAATCCTTAAACAGCTACCCACCTATGGTGCATCTGCATCCAACAACCACTCTGGAGGTGCCACTCCCTTAAAGGTACAAGTAAACTTTAATATTCCTGTATTTGAAGGCCAGATAGATGAAAACTTCATAGATAGATGGTTGAATTTTCTAGAAGGGTATTTCTCGGTCCATGATTTCTCCGATCGAGAGAAGATTATTTTTGCACTCCTCAAAGCCACCTCCCATGTCAAAGACTGGTAGGAAACCTATTGTGAGCAAAAGGATGGGAGGGAAATCTCTTTGTTCTTGGCTTCACCCACTTGGAATTCGTTTTGAGATGACATCAAGAAACAATATTATCCCATGGGGAGCTATGAGGACAAGTACATCCAATGGACCATGCTGCGGCAGCAAAGGGATCAAGATGTGCACGAACTGATGAATTTTTTCCATACCCTAAGCACAAAGTTGGGTATTAAATATTCAGAGAGACATTTGGTGCTCAAGTACCGTATTTTTTTGCAAAGACACATTCAGGAAGAAATGGAGTTCCTTGAAATTACCTCGTTTGGCTTGGAATATCACTATGGCACCAAGATTGAGCTGAAATTTTAGCAGAAGAAGTGAGAATTTGGATCCACAAATCCAAAGCTAGGGAAAGGCACCCTCGAACAACAAAACAAGGGGCAGAGCCAAAGCGAGGTGACTCAAAAGACCACCACAAATTGAAAGAAGGCCATAGGGAAGTGGTGTGAATTTTATAACATCCACACTCACAACAAAAACGTTTGTCGGTGGCTAAACTGAAGGCACATGAATCATATACATGTTCTAATCCTGAGTCATAACCAGACCCCCAATGCCATTGTTTCAACCATCAAGCTCTAGAGGGGGGATCCCAAGGATCTAGAGGAGTGGGAGCGCCTCTTCCATTCGCAGATGTGGGTGAAGGGTTCTCCACTACAATTTCTTGTTGATAGCGGAGGCCAAAATAACCTCATTTCAGTAGAGGTCATGAAGCGGCTCAGCTTGCCAACCTTAGCACACTCGTAGCCATATACCATTGGGCGGCTTCACCCAGGAATAGATCTCTACGTCCACCAACAGTGCTGCCTTCCATACAAAATCAAGTCATTCATAGATGAGGTATTGTGTGATGTTGCTCCTCCTGATGTAGCTGATGTATTATTGTGCCAACCATAATTGTGGAGGCGACATGCTGTGTATGAGTCTAGGCCTCGTTATGTTATTATTACATTGGGAAATAAATTGTACAGGATACCAGAGGTAGTACTGCCTCTTGCCATCTCTTTGACTATTGCAAAACAACGAAGTAAGATTGTTTCCCAAAAAAAGAAATTTATTTTCCTTACAACTCGTTCACAGGGAAATAAAAATATTGTGGCCACAACCTCGAAACATGGCTCCCATGGGTGACTGTAGTAGATGGAAAAAGTCATGGAGGAATACGAGGAAATTTTCTCCTCACCCACAGAGTTTCCTCTACGCCATCAGGAAAAGAACTCCATTGTTCTGAACCTCGATGCACCACCACTTGATGTTTCCATACCTCATGCGACTAAATGGACATAATACACACATGTACAGTCTGAGGCAACCAAATTTATTGAACGCATCCAAGAGGTCTGCTAGTGATTCCACGACATCTTGGACAAATCCAATACCAAGTTCAACAAAATTTTCCTCTCATGGAGGAACTTAATGCAATGGGGACCATTGCTTCCTAAGGAGGGAGGAATCATCCAGGTGGATATTGGTGGCCACCCACCTAGTCCATTTGGACCTGCACCATTAGTTCTTTCAGTTTTTCAGTTTCAACACAACTTACTATTTTTAGTATTTTTTCACGTCATGAACTTCCAGAGCCATTTTGAGGCCCTAATGATCCAGGTGGATATTGGTGGCCACCCACCTATTCCATTTGAACCCCCACCATCAGTTCTTTCATTTTTTCAGTTTCGACATAACTTACTATTTTTCGCTTTTTTTTGAGTCCTAAACTTCCAGAGCCATTTTGAGGTTCTAAATGACGTTTTTTAGGAAAACTGGGAGCAACATGTGTACATGGAACGATGTTTCTCACATCAAAAGTTGTAGTCCTCAAATAGATATTTCTAATGAGGTATGGTGCGCTTGAAACAAAGATCATATGCCAAATTTACATCCTCGGGAAGTTGAAACGCCAATTTACCCAAACAGGGCCTATAGTTTTGGTGCTTCATCTTCTAGGGTTAGGTTTTTCGATGTTTAGGGTTTTCCATTGTTTCTCAATAATAAATAGGCCCTTGAGTGTCATTTTAAAATAGTTCAAAGGCCTATATCTGCCACATCTCTTCTCATATATAAGCTACCAGTGCCCTAGCTAGTTTATTTCCATTATGTCTGTAAGCATATTTCTATTATTTGATATTAATGAAATGAAGTATTATTTCTGATGCATCTATATGTTTATTTCTGTATTTTATTGCATTCCAGCATAAATCCAGATAAGTGCTATCATATCAGTTTTCTTTTTCTCTATTTTTCTTTGCATGTCCCCAATGAGATCAGGGTATAAGGAGTTAGGGCTCAATCTGGTTGAACCCTCGCAAGATCAGCCTCAAAAATCCCGACGAACTCCCATCGCGAAAGAAAAGAAATATGAGGGAGAAAGAGACCTTATCAAAATATTTCTCGAGGAGGCCCTCCAAAAACAAAGGAACGTGATGATGGATAACTTTGCTCAGATCCTTCAACGACTACCCACCTATGATGCATTTGCATCCAAGAACCACTCTGGAGGTGCCACTCCCTTCAAGGTACAAGTAAACTTTGAAATTCCTGTATTTGAAGGCTATATAGATGCAGACTCCATAGATAGATGCTTGAATTTGCTAGAAGGGTATTTCTCAATCCATTATTTCACTGATCAAGAAAAGATTATTTTTGCAGTCCGCAAAGCCGCCCCCCATGTCAAAGGCTAGTGGGAAACCTATTGTGAGCAAAAGGACAGGAGGTAGCCTTTCTATTCTCGGCCACACCCACTTGGAATTCATTCTGAGACAGAATCAAGGAACAATATTACCCCATGGGGAGCTATGAGGACAAGTACATCCAGTGGACCAAGCTGCGGCAACAAAGGGATCAAGATGTGCATGAACTGATGAATTTGTTCCATACCCTATGAACAAAGTTGGGTATTAAGGATTCAGAGATACATTTGGTGCTAAAGTATTGCATTTTTCTGCACAAACACATTCAGGGGGAAATGGATTTCCTTGACATTACCTCGCTTGGCATGGCATATCGCTATGCTGCCAAAATCGAGAATAATTTTAAGACGAAGAAGCGATACTTTGGACACGTGAATATGAAGCTAGGGAAAGGCACCCCTGAACAAAAAAATAGGGGGTAGAGCCAAAGCGAGGCGAATATGACTACCACCACAAATCCAAAGGAGGACACGGGGAAGTGGTGTGAATTTCATAATAGCCCCACTCACACCACAAACGAGTGTCGGGCCAAACAGTCATTGGTGGCTGAACTGAAGGCACCCAAATCATATGCATGTTCTGATCTTGAGCTAGAAATAAACAAGGGAGATGAAAAAGGGAAGCAGATCATTGATGCGGACCCCAGTGCCATTTTTTCCACCACCAAACTCTAGAGGGAGGATCCCGAGGATCCAGAGGAGGGGAAGTGCCTCTTCCATTCGCAGATGTGAGGGGCCCACTACAATTTCTCGTCGATAACAGAAGCCAAAAGAGACACATCTCAGCATAGGTCGTGAAGTGGCTCAACCTACCGACCTTAGCACACCCACAGTTGTATACCATCGAGTGGCTTCACTCAGGGAGAGAACTCTGTGCCTGCCAATAATGCCACCTTCCGTACAACATCAAGCCATTCATGAACGAGGTATTGTGTGATGTTTCTCCTCTTGATGTATCTGATGTATTATTGGACCAACCATACTTGTGGAGGCAACATGTTGTGGATTAATCTAGGCCTTGTTATTTTGTTATTACATTGAGAAATAAATTGTACAGGATACCAGAGGTAGTATCGCCTCCTGCCATCTCCTTGAATATTGTAAAACAAAGTAGTAATATTGTTTCCCAAAGCAGGAAATATATTATCCTTATAAATCTCTCACAAGGGAAGAATAATATTGTGGCCATAACCTTGAAACAGGGCTCCCCTGCACGACTGCAACAGATGGAAAAAGTCATCGAGGAATATGAGGACATTTTCTCCTCACCTATAGAGGTTCCTCTACACTGTCAGGACAAGCAGTCCATTGATCTGACCCCCGGCGCATTTCTGCTTGATGTTGCCATATCTCATGCGACTACACAGAAAAATTCCACACATGTACTGTTTGAGGCAACCAAATTTATTGAACACATCCAACAATTCCACGACATCTTGAACAAATCCAATACCATGTTCAACAGAATTTTCCTCTCAAGGAAGAAATTAATGCAATGGGTACCATTTCTTCCTAAGGAGGGAGGAATGATCCAGGTGGATATTGGTGGCCACCCAGCTATTCCATTTGGACCCACACCATCAATTCTTTCAATTTTTTAGTTTTAGCACAACTTACTATTTTTAGCTATTTTTTGGGTCATGAGCTTCTTGAGCCATTTTGAGGCCCTAATGATCCCAGTGGGTATTGGTGGCCACCCACCTATTCCATTTGAACCCCCACCATCAATTCTTTCAGTTTTTCAATTTTGGCACAACTTACTATTTTTAGCAGTATTTTGGGTCCTGAACTTCCAGAGTCATTTTGAGGCCCTAAACGACATTTTTTGGAAAACTGGGAGCAATATGGGTCCATAGACCAATTTTTCTCACATAAAAAGTTGTAGTCCTCAGATATATATTTCTAATGAGGTATGGTGTGCGTAAAATGAATATTGTATGCCAAAGTTATGGCTCGGGAAGTTGAAATGCCAATTTACCCAAACGAGGCCCATAGTTTTTGTGCTTCATCTCTTAGGGTTAGGTTTTTGGATGTTTAGGGTTTTCTATTGTTTCTCAATAATAAATAGGCCCTCAAGCCTCATTGTAACATAGTTCAGAGGCCTGTAGCCACTACATTTATTCTAAGAGATAAGCTACTAGTGCCCTAGCTAGTTTATTTTCATTATGTCTGTAAGTAGATTTTTGTTATTTGATATTAATGAAATGAAGTATTATTTCTGCTGCATCTCTATGTTTATTTCTACATTTTATTGCATTCCAGAATAAATATGGATTAGTGGTATCTGAGCAGTCTTATTTTTCTCAGTTTTTCTTTACATGACCCCAACGAGGTTAGGGTATAAGGATTTAGGGCTCGTTCTGGTTGAACCCTTGCAAGATCAGCCTCGCAAACCCCGATGACTTTCCATGGTGGAAGAAAAGAAAGATGAGGGAGCAGTAGATCCTATCAAAATATTTCTCGAGGAGGCCCTCGAGAAGAAGAGGAATGCGATTATGGATAAATTTTCTCAGATCCTAAAACGACTTTCCATCTACGACATATCTGCATCCAACAACCACTCTGGAGATGCCACTCCCTTCAAGGTACAGGTAAACTTTGACATCCTATATTTGAATGCTAGATAGATGTAGACGACATAGATAGATCGTTGAATTTTCTAGAAGGGTATTTCTCGGTCCATGATTTATCCGACTGAGAAAAGATTAATTTTTCACTCGTCAAAGCCGCCCACCATGTCAAAGACTGGTGGGAAACCTACTCTGAGAAAAAGGACAGGAGGTAACTCTCTTTTTTCTCGTTCGCACCCACTTGGAATTCGTTCTCAGACGGCATCAAGGAACAATATTACCCCATGGGGAGTTTTATAGGTAAATTTTTGCATCATCCCCCAAGACCTGGTCAAACTGGACATCATCCCTAGGACCAATAAAATAGGGTCTATCATCCCCTTATATTTAAGTTTCTATATGCCCTAAGTGAAGAAAATTTCATTCATGACTTCTATTGTGAGATTTCCAAGGTTTGAAGTATATTTTATATGACTTAATGACTCACCAACGCTCACCTGCAAGGGACTAACTACGTTGCAGTGCCAATTCCTCCATGCAAGGGTGCACTACTGTGCACTTCCCAAAAATTAAGGGTGCATTGGTTACATGGGAGTGGAATTATCATTGTTTCAGGAATCTCCACATGGCCAGTGCCTTCTATAAGATTCCATATGTGTCAAAATTTGAATCCAAGTGTCCATCTAACACCTCTGAATTTGGAAACATGTCTTGCCTATTATTAGAAAGTCATTCATTGAGAAACTACCATCAGTTTCCCTATAAATTGAGCACTCATCCTAGTGCTACAAAAGGAAGAATTTTGGTAAAGTTATGTTGTTGGATTCTCATTTGATAAGAGAGTGAAAGTACTGGTATGCTGTTGGGATAATGCTGGATGTGATGAGGCTAGAATGAAGCTGGAGTAGGTTGAAAACAAATAGATCCATTGGTTGTAATCTTCCCCTTCTACTCTTTAATAAAGATTGATGTTCATTTTCCCATACATATGTCTCTATTTATTGTGCAATGTATTCTTAAATGATGTATGTATTTTAGATCTAATCGGTTTTATTTGAGTAAGATAAGTAGATATATGTATATTGTATGTTGTTTTTTTGTCTCTATTTGTGCTTGCAAGAATTGATCTAGCTTCTTGAGTTGTATTAAGAGCGATGACAACAACGACAAAAGGAGAAGGAGAAGCGAAACACTCATAAGTAGGCTCCTTTCCCATTCTGTGTATCTATTTATTTTAGAGAAAGTGAAAGTTATTCTTTCCTCTTTTGTTATAAGTAACAAACACCATGCTTAGGGAATTGGGTTACTGTAGATCACAATTCCGTATAAAAAATTGGCGACTCCACTCGGGAGTATCCTATCTTTCCTAGTTTTTTTTCCTCTATTTATCCTCATTAGTAGCATCTAATTTTTGTTATTATTCATTTAAATGACCAAAATTCATTATAAGTGTGTGCTGCTTCTTGTTTTTAAAACTTAAATGCGCCCAACGCACTGTTGATCAAGACACAGTGCATTATCTCCCACTCAGGGGTGCTCTGCAACACACTATCTCCCCTTCGAGACTGAGTTGCCCCATCAGCCAACTAAATTCCATCAAAAATTTTCATTTCTTTCACTCTTAGCCACTTGTTTGTTGTATTCTCAAATTTTTGATACATCTTAGAGACTAGAAAAATTTCCTGTTCTTCCTCCTATGAAAAGTATATTTGTTCAATGTCTCTTTAATTTTTTTCTTTATCATTGGAAAATCAAATTCAAAGTATTTTCGTTTCTACATTAGATCATTTCTGTTTTCGAAAATGAAACTATTGTTTCATTCCTTATTTCCTGTAGGAAAATTGCAGTTCCATTCTTCATTTTCCTAAGAGAAATTGTTGTTTTATTCCTTTTTTCTCATAAGAAAACAATTGTTTGATTCATTTACATATATAGTTTCCTTTCTTTCATTTACATTAAAGGGCGATGAAACGAAGAACATGCATGTGCATATAGTGAATTGTGTGTGCTGCATAGGAACAAGTTAGGAAAGCTGCATTTAGTTTTTGGTCTTTGTTGTTTTCTCAAAAAAGATTGCTCTTTACCTTAGTAGCTAGGATTTTCATTGAAAAATCTAAATTGGAAAGTTTTCTTATCATTTATTTTTCATTTTTATGAATTTCCATTACATCACGCGGTGAGCCTCACAGAAAAAATTTTAAACAAGATCCACATAAAATTTATCTGAATTTACCTAAGAAAGCATTGGAACATTAACGATAACATTTAGAAGGTCCAGGCTAGAGGCGTGTTCCAACGTCGTTAAAAATAGTAGTTTTCGTTAACTTTTCTCCGATAAATTATGAGTGTGATACCTCACTCCACCTATGTAAGTATATTGGAGCTCCTTTGCGTACCTTCAGTTATATATGGCGGTATTCTAGTATGAAAAGTATAAGGGGGTGCTCTCATTGTGCAGTTTCACATTAGACAACACTAATATGGATTTGGGGCTCCATGTACCTTCGAGTATATTTTTTAGGACAACTTTAGGTTGCTATCCATCCATAGGTAACCAAATCGGCCGCCTTGTAACTTATGATACACTGAACACAACATTTAGGGAGATTGCATGCCCATACTTCTTGGTTTGCCAGGAAGTATTCTGCAGTTCACAATTACTTGGTAAAACTTTTGCCTAGAATTACCCTTTTATTTTGTTTATTTGTTTTTTTCATAAAATCAATCAGTTATCGTGGAAGAAGAACATCCCTTTCCTCGTCGTTTGCGTAGAATATCACTTAAACCACCTTTACCACTAGAAGCCATTTTTGGTCAGCGAAGGCGATAGCGTTTTACCGAAACCAGTACTATTAGTACCTCTGGTGCAACATCATCCTCACATATACCAGAGTCATCTTGAGTTTTTTCTAAACATCCTGGTTCATCTATTGTTGTCAAGATGGAATCCTCACAGCTACCTATGGTCACGATCCATCCAATCAGTGAGACCATACCTCACGAACCAAATGTTGTTCACCTAGAAGTTGATCTATATCCTGCCATTATTTTACCAGAACATCTAGATCCCGAAGTCGAACAACCAAAACTTGTTCCTATATTGGTTGCTCCACAGTCAGTTATAGCCATTGAGTCTCCCATATCATGCAGTCAACCACCTGAAATATATCTCAGGCCTAATAGTGAAATCCTTCCACTTGGTTTGATTTTTATTGAAGAAATACCACAAGAAAAAATACCTTCAACTCCAACTCATTTTGGGGAGTAGATTTATCTTTATGAGTCTTTTCCTCAATCACGCCACACCGCTTTCTTTGATCCTGTGTCTATTCAAGTTCCCATAGATCCTATAGGGTATAAATTGGGTTGTATGAACATGGCTGAGTCAACATCTTTGACTGTACCATCTATTACAGTTGCGAAAAAAACTATTGTTGCTACCCCGTTGATGTTCACAACATCACCAAAGTCACATATATATGGTGGCCCTTCTATCCCACCTGGTTACCAATATTTATCTAGAACCTTCTCTGGTGCATCCTTAAACCCATGGAATTCACCAATGTCATCATCTGGTATTCTATCTGGTACATCTCTAGTGAGTACTGAACAGCTTGATCCTTTATATACATCTTCTGGGAAATATGAAGTTGGTCCATGTGGGTATATTCCATCCAATACCATCTCAACTGGACTCCCGACATTTGGAGAAAAATACATTCCATATTATTATAATCCTCATGCTGGGGGGGAACCTATGGTCACCCATTTTGATATTACTATGTCGTTATATGGTCATCCTAATGTTGGAATGGCTATTTTTCAATGGAAGCCTATTATGCATGTTCAACCATAAATGGTTATGCAGTCATATCAACCGGTTCAACCTGTTGCATCCAAATCTACTCCAATTGCTAATACATCATTAACCTTGTTATAGTCTCAGACTGTTGTACCTCAACTATCTCAGGTGGGTCCTTCAACCCAATACCCTCAAGTATTGGGCCGTCTGACTCCAACTCCTTCGGCTAGTTTACAACAACCACCTGTATCTGGAATCATTTATTCACAAGCTGGATTACCATATTATGGGATATCATAGCCACAACCAGGTTTTACCTATTCAAAACCGGGTCCAAGCTGCTCTAGTTTGGACTATAATATTGGTGGATAGACACCTTGGCAACCACACACGCAAATTCCACAACAATCATTCCAACAAAAATTAGCTTACCTAGGTTTTGGTCAATAGAATATTCAAGTGTTTGCTTATCAAAACAACCCCTATCTGGGTTACCAGTAACAATTCCTTAGGCTAGTGCTCAAAGGCATGTTTCCCAAGAAATTCCATCATATCCTGGTTATGCTCAACCTAACTTAAATCTATAGTTTCCCTTTGTTGCAACTTTAGAATTACCTAATTTAAACACGCTTACCAACAATCCAATTAGCTATACTTCTTGGTGGCCAGTGATACCACATAAATTACCCTCGGATATTCCTAAGTTCAATGGAAACCTTGGAGAAGACTCGTTGATGCATGTTATGAATTATCATTTGTGGCGTTCATCCAAATCCTTAAATGATGAATCCATTCGACTGCGTCTTTTCCAGTGTATGCTCACTGGTCCGGCTACAAAGTGGTACATTGAGTTACCACGAACTTCATTTGATAATTTCATTGCCTTAGCTACTACTTTACTGACCCACTTCTAGTTACCCATACGATTTGAAACTGGAACAAAACCCTTGACCAATTTCGAACAGACTAATGCTACTCACATTTCTGATCATATTCATAAGTGTCGTCGTCGTCGTAGAATGGTCAAGGAATTTTTTCCTGATCAGCTCCTTGCTGAGTGGTTCATTAAGTACTTACTACCATCTATAAAAAAGGATGTGGTTAAGGGTGGCGTCGTCACGAATATTAGGCCATCGTTCGTGCCCAATACTTAGATTTAATTTATACTTAGTCTGGCATGCTCTATGAGAAAATTCCCAATGCGTCACGATATAATTTTATTGTTCCTCCTCCATCTAAGGACTCTTATGCCGAAGAAGGTATGATTGTTACTGCAAGCACACATCACTCTACTGCATATGATCCTATGCCTTCTTCCTAAATTCATGCAGTGTCATCCGAAAAATGAAAAAGTGACAAGCAACCTGGAAGTACAAAAAAGGGGAAAGCAAAGAAAAAGAAAAATTCAAACTCGAAGGAATGATCATCTTATCAAAAAACTGGAAACAATCAGAAACATCATTACCCTTGCATAATATGTAATGAGGAGCACCTTTTTTTATACTATCCTCATTGTGCCGAAGTGTCAAAAGTAATTAAGACTCGCCTGCATCTGTTGTGTTGACAGACACATTTCCGAATCCAGCCACAAATTTGGTTGCTATAGATCTAGCTTCTAGTTCCCAAGTGCTTATGCTATCTGTCATGAAGCCAAAAACTAATGTTTTGGTGTCAACGTATAATAAATATTACGGTAGTCAGGCTACTGATCAACCTACTAACTCAACCAGGAATCCATCTACGAAATCTATTCTACCAACTGTTATTCCTGAATTAACAATAAAGCCAACAAAGGGAGTCGTCCATAAATCGACATTGAATCATCAAGCCCGAGCTGCTCAAAATTATAATATAGTTGAAGATTTGGCTCAATCCCCTTCAGCTATGTCAACGCTTGAGGTACTTCAAATTTTCACTCCTAGAAACAGGCTTTGTTGTCGGCAATTAGTGGAATCGATACAACAGATTCCAATCTTGTAGTATTTAATCATACTGGCTATGTGCTGCAATTACCAGTAGAATTGGCACTCTCCATCCAAGTAAATGTTCTTAATCACCTCATTCATCATACTATTATTGATGAGGGAGAATCTACCTGCATTATGTCTCTAAACTACTGGAAGTCACTTGGCTCACCGTGCCTATCTCAATTGCCTACGACATTAAAATATTTTGATTGATGTACATATAAGCCTTGTGGTATCATCAATAAATGGCATGTAGAACTAGGGGGGAAAATAATAACTGTTGAAGTTGAGGTCGTTGACGTACCCCTTAACTACAACATTTTACTCGAAAGGCCATGGGTGTATGCTATGACTATGGTCGTCTCTACATATTTTAGAATGATCACCTTTCCACATAAATGTGTTATCATAGTCATCAATAAAATCTCCTTCTTTTCCTCTAGTTCCCAGGTAACTAGAAGCATTCCATTAGTTCACGCACCCCAAATAGCACTTCAAAACATTGGTGTAGGAATCTTAAAGGATTATTCCCTAATGGGAACCTTTGCATTACCGCTGCCTGTGACGTCGGTAGAAATTTCAAGTATAAAGACCTTCTACTTGATATCTTCCACTCCATCTGGCTCAAGGAACATTATAGGTGATTCTGAAGTTGTTATTTTGGATGAATTTCTGCCACCCAGCCCAATTGAGTTGGGATAGAAATCAATCTAAATGGCTTGGGCAGTGAATCAGAAATCATCGTCGCCGATCGTTTGGCTTGATCGTTCATTAAATTTTGGTACTCCATTTGATCCGTTTTCATCCACTTTCTTGACTGATGAGAGAATTGTGGAATCCATGATGCCAGAAGGAGAACCATGGGAAGATCATCATCATTGTTCCCATCTTCAAGATTACAAAGAAGATAATATTATTGAACTATATCACCCATCGATCAAAAATTTATTTTCGATTTGTTTTCCCATTAATGTAATCAAATCCAAGTGAAACTTATCAAATATTGAAGAAACAATTTCTATTGATATTTCGACCAAACCCGACATTATAGAAAACACTCATGTTGGCGTGTCTTGTTCTTCATCACAACTTGAAACTTATTTCTCTCTCTTTCGTGAATTCCATGATATATTTTCTTGGTCTCATGAGGAAATGCAAGGCATAGATACTAGTATCATTGTACACACCGTTAAAATTTACCCTGATGTCAAACTGGTACGTCAACGCCTTTGTCCTGTTAATCCGAAGAAGGCTGTTGCCATTAAGGAAGAAGTTGAAAAAATTTTGCGTGTCGGTTTCATTTACCTTGTTCAGCTTATTTCCTAGGTTTCCAACATTGTTCCTTTCATGAAGAAACAAAGGAAAATCAGAGTGTGTGTCAATTATCAGGATGTCAATCTTGCTTGTCCAAAAGAGAACTATCCTACTCCATTTATCGACCAGATTATTGATGATTGTGTCGGCTGTGAAATATTTTTTTTCATGGATGGATTTTCTGGCTACAATCAAATCAATATCTGCCCAGAGGATTAATATAAGACAAAATTCATATGTCCCTTGCACACATTCACTTATCGAAAACTCCCATTTGGTTTAAAGAACGTTGGGGAAAAATTTCAAAGAGAAATGGATTATGATTTCAATGAAATCAAGCACATCGTTCAACCTTATCTAGATGATTTACCCACGCATTCACGAAACTGAACTGATCACCCGATGCATCTGATAGCTATCTTTATACACTGCTGACACTACAAGATACACCTCAATACACATAAATGTGTGTTTTTTTTTTGTTTTGGTCATTTTCTAGGATTATTCGTCTCAAAAAGGAATTTGAATTGACCCACTAAATTTCCATGCTATTCTTGATTTTCTTGCCTCATCAAATTTGCTTCATTTACAGAAACTTCAAGGAAAGGCTAACTTCCTAAGGAGGTTCATACCTAACTATGCCAAAATGGCTAAAGGATTTACTCGTCTCTTGAAAAAGGGAGTTCCCTTCCGTTGGGATAAGGTTGTGCAAGCTTCTTTTGATGATGTCAAGGATACACTTATTTGAGCATCATTAATGTGTCCCCCCAATTATCAGAGTGATTGTTTCTTATATATCACCACGTAAGATACGACCATTTCTATGGTATTGGTCCAAGAAGAATATGGGATATAACATCCGATATATATTTGAGTCATAATATCAATGATATGGAAGTGAAGTATTCATACATCGAAAAGCTTGCCTTGGAGGTTGTTCAAGCTATCCAAATATTTCGCTATTATATCCTATTTCGGAAGACCATTTTCATTTTGAATTGCAACCCCATGACTTAGATTCTATCACGTCAATTTCTGGGGGGGAAATATTCAATATGGATTGTAATTTTGTATGAATTTGATTTGGAATTCATCAAATCCAAGTCACAGAAGTCTTTAGTTTTGGCTGAGCTTCTCTGCGACCTTCCCTATGATAGTACTACTACTACATCAGAACCATCAATTCATGATGAGTCTCTATTTCTGATCAGATAATATGATCCTTGGTATGGGTATTTTATCATTTATCTCCAAACCCAGAATTTTTGGCCCAATACCTCTCACTCTGAACAACGATGTATTCAATACCAAGCCAAAGGTTATCTTATCTTCGGTGATACACTTTATCACCTAGTGTCGATATGATTTTAAGGAGGTGTCTCACTCATGAGGATGTTGAAAAGGTTTTAAATGATTGTCATGCTGAGGCTTGTGGTGGACACTTGTCTGGATATGCTACCGTGTAGAAGATACTTTGTGTTGGTTACTTTTGGCCTACCATATTTCACGATTGCATCCTTGCAGTGAGAATTTGTCATGCGTGCCAATTTTTTATCGTAAATTCTGCAAACCGCCATTGTTGATGCATCCTGTTATCGTTTTGGGACCATTTTCAAAATGGGGCATTGACTTCATGACCTCCAACCCTCATTCGTCCTAGGGGTATGGTTATATTATTTTCACAGTAGAATGCTTTACTAAGTGGGCCGAAGCAATGCCTACATTCAATAACACAGGCGGAATAGCTGCATTATTCTTTTTCAATCATGTCATCTCACGGTTTTGTGTTCCACAGACTATAGTCATAGATCATGGTAAGAATTTTCACAATCACATGATGAATGAATTGACTGCCAAATTAGGGTTGTCGCATGATAGTTATAATCCTTATTATCCACAATCAAATGGAAAATTTAAGGCTATTAACAAGATTCTTAAACGAATGCTTCAACGAATGATAGTTCATAAACGAACTTGGCATTTTATCCTATACCCGACTTTGTGGGCATACCAAACCTCGATAAGGAATGCAACCAGATTCACCCCCTTTCAATTGGTGTATGGTCTGGAAGCTATATTTCCTATCCAATGTGAAATGTCATCATTAAAACTCATGGTTGACTTGTTACCTGACACCTCTTCTGAAGAAGCACATCTTTTTAACCTCATCCATCTTGATGAAACACGTCGTGAAGTTGCATTAGCCAACGAAGAGCACAAGAGATGTATTAAGGCACAATACGACAAACATGTCTAGCCTCGCATATTCTCAAAGGGTGACTTGATCTTACTTTATGATCAGGAAGCTGATGTAATAGGTATAGTAAAATTTGAGTTGTTATGGTGTGGCCCCTATATTTTCAAAATGTTTCTTGCTAAAGGTGCCTACGAGTTGGTAGATTATTATGGAATTCCATTGGCGTAGCCCCAAAATTGGTTGTATCTCAAACGTTACTTGCTTAAACATGAGCGTAGTAAAATTTTGTATTATATTGTGTATATGCTTTTGATTTGCATTTATTTTCTTATTTTTTTTTTCTAGAGTTTTCTTGAAGTTATTAATCCGCTTTACATTTCATTGCATATGTCTGAATCTTTGGAACCATTTGTTAGTTATGCTGATGGTGCTAGTCGTAGTACGCAAAATGTATCCTCTGCAGTGTGGGCCATTTTCGCTCCAAACGGCAAGTAAGTGAGTTTTAAAGGGATTTGTATCGATCGATCTACAAAAAATATCACTGATTATAGCATGTTGATCTAACTTCTCTTTGATGCCATTTCATTTGGTATTAACCACATCATCTTTAGGTTAGACTCAGAACTTGTTCTACTGCAACTTACTAGTGTTTATACTATTAGAAATCCAACACTACATTGTATGTCCTAAGAGTTCAAATTTTGGAAAGACATTTTGATTTCATTCAATATCAACACATTTCCAAAAAATTTAACACATTAACTGATTCCTTATCGAATTTTGTTATAAACAGACATTTTCAACACATGTAAATACATGTAAATACATATTTTTAATTCACATCACATAATTGAATAGGATTGTGCAATAAACATAGGAAAAACTCTGAAAAAAATAGATAGATAGTTATAAGTTTTTACAAAATTTGTGCCCAAGACACATTGGTCATCTTATCTCAAAATGTATGCAAAATGTCAAAGTAAACTAGTGATGCTCATGATAACAAGCTACTGATATAGCTATCCTACGCAATAACCGCATCCAATGGTTAGGAACGCCAATAGTATGGCATTGCAGTCTCATGGGTAACTCTTTGATCCAAAAATCTGTAATCTCAAGAGTCAATCCCTCTATGTGTTGTTGTAGCTCAGCAAGAGTCTCATTCATATCTAAATCCCGAAGGAATTCTCTCCCGAAAACCATCTCTGTTGGCTCCTCTGCTCTCTGCTCTCTGGCTAACCCAGTGGTCAAACTCCACCTACATCTACATACATCAAAAATTTATTTTAGTCTTGGGAAACATAAAAATACAGAACATTTATAAACCTTAGAAAAAATAAAAATCATGATCAAAACATTCTTACCAATTGCACCCCATTGAGCATCGTCTGGTAGAATCAAATCTGGATTTCCTCGGATGTCTACACCTGCATATGCATAATCATCGATGGAAATCATCTGTCATCTAAAATAGGCGAAGGATGCAATATAGAATATGATGGTCAATTGAACAGCATGTATAGCCATGAATTCTACCTATCTCAGCATCCTTGGATCTCTAGGGCCAGATATACCTAGTGTAACATGTTGGGGATGCATCAATGGAATCTTCTCTAAGGAAAAATAAATCAGGATCGAGCCATAGTTGAAATTATTCTTCCTTCCTCCCTTTTGCCTTAGTCAGTTGTTCTTTCATTTGAAAGAGGAAAACTTCAGCCCAATTAAATATTTTTGGTTCCAAACACACTAGTGCATACTACATGTATGATCTATTTGCCACATGTAGTGAGGCGGAACCGGAAATCTTTGCTATAGTGAATAGGATGGAACTCAAATTCAAATCATGTACATCGCGAATGCTTATTTTCCCATCCTTACTAGGTTCAGTCTCTAGATGGCAGTGCTTCAGTATGTAATCTCTTACTATCTCTCCTCCAAGAGTAGATCCTGAAAGAGAAATGGGCGAACCTCACCTAGATAATCCTGTGAGAAAATAAATTCCCTCCACTAATATTGGGACCACTTTGTCCCTAATTTGAAAATATTGTATCATCAGATCCAATGAAAGAACAAGGAACTCCAATAGTTCCATTTTTTGCATCATACCCAACAATTTCAAGTACTTTAGCAACCCGTAGTCTCTGAGGTCTCTTACTATACCCAGATCGTTTAGGGAAATCATGTTCTGTTCTTCATGTTCGCTTTCTGATGTAGGAGCATCAAGGGCGTTTTTTTATTTTGTAAATATGTTAAAAGGGGTGTGATAATTTTTAATATTTTATTAATTAATTTGAATAAAATAGGAGAAGGTGAGGATTTTTGTAAATATCTTTTTATTTAATAAAAGGATATGAGGGAATTTAATTAGTTGAAGGATTTTAGGGATAAAGATCTATCCTTTAGGGATGTTGAGAGATTTAGGGACTTGTTGAGACATTAAGGGGATTGAGCATTTAATTAAATGATTTTTTAAAATTGTATAAATAGGAGGGGGTTTTGAGAGAAAAACACATTGAGGTTGTGAGTGAGTGTGAGTAGAGAGTGAGAGGTTTTCTGCTTGGATGCCTTCGGGCAGTTTGTAAGGGCCATAGATTACAAACATCAGGCCAAACCAGAATTGTAAGTATTTTTTATTAATATGATAAGTGTGTTTGAAGCTGTGTGTAAAGCTTTATTGGTGGATTTGTGTTCATTTTCTGTAATTGAAATGAAACCGAAGTTCAGTGCAATTTAAGATTTTAAATACCAATTGGGAAGAAGTCGATTCACTGTGTATAGAGCATTGACAGATTGTATGTATAAGAATATCTATAGCATTGAAGGGATGTTTACTTGAAAGGGTAGAAGCATATGATAGAGCGATATTCTCATTAAATGATATTCTGCCTGCAAATTAAGATTATGTTGAACGATGTTCCCATTTAAATGGTTCGACAATCTATATGAAAATCGATACAAAAGTTTTAATCGATTAATTGCGATGTTAACTTGTGAAGAGGTTTTAATTGGTATTGGAAAGTGTTTCAGATAGTAAGGTTTGTCCGCGTTAAAAGAACCAATGGTTAATAATCTCAGATCTGTGGATTGATGTTCAAGCACAACAATCCAGAATTAAAGAATTCGACTTATGTTTGGAATGTCACGTAGCAAGAGTCTGTGTTGAACAGAGGAAATTGTCAGAGGGGTTCGATTCTAATATCGATCTGTGGTTGAATGAGCATCGAATTTTCTGGAGCAATCGATTGCAAGGTAAATGGTGATATCGATTTTGTATAAGAGTCTTATTTCAATTGAACTGGAAAATTTTAAATCTGTGGAACCGTGGATTCAAAACCTAATTCTGTGTGTTGTCACATGGGGTTGCAATTAAATTATGTTGGCAAATGTGAGAACAGATATTGTGAAGAGAGTGCTTCCGGTTTCTCGAATCATTACAGGCTCATCTTATAGAAGATTTGAGTTTTATGGTTTGCTTATTAACACCACTAAGCATTCATATGATGAATAGGCAGAGTGAAGCTATAAGTTTACTCATTATGGCAGCCTAGAGTTTGCAGTCAATAGACAGGGGCGTAGCGGGACAACAGTTACCCAAATTATTGTTTTAAGAGTGTAGATAGCTCATCTCTGAACATAGGAATCGCTGTTTCACCATGGCGCGCTGTAATTTTTAAAGAAATCCATATGGAAGCTTGAGCGCGAAGTCTCCAGTGCCCTATCATCAACTAATGTAATTGAAATGCCATTGGTTACATGCCCGTGTAAATAATGATACTATGATCTTCATATGTTTGCAAGTTTTACTCGCTGTTCCGCACAGCTTTCTTTATGATTATACTACCTTGGATTGTATTGAATGTCATATTTATTTGAAGATGTAATTTGCGGGATATTATGAATTACATCTTTAGTGTGATTCGCCGGGTTTCAGGTAAAAATGTTATGATTTTGCAGCATGGCATATCTCGCTCGCTCATCTAGCTGTGTGGGAAGTTTGCTATTTTTCACTCTCAAACTTTCCTCTCAAGTGAATTCTCCTCTGGACTGTTGGGAGGCCTGTTATTACTGATCGAGTAAAAGCCCGGTTATCACTGTGGCCTGCGCTCCAAACTATATCTGAAGGAAAGGTTGGGTTTTTATTTGTGGGAGCATTCAAATGTTTGGCTGCGTTGAGGAATCATGGCGATAATGAATTCCATGTGCATGAATTCAAGGTATGTGTGTGAGTGATTATTCGTGGACATATTTGAAGTTTAAACATTAGGCTGCAAATACCTTTTGTTGAAAGATATATATGTGGTGATGGCTCATGCCATTGGAAAGAAATGATAATGTGAGCCGGAATTTTATTTGGGATTGGGGAAAACAAATTGGACATTGTTTTTTAAAAGTGAATGATTTGTTTCATTGGATTTTATGATTGAAGATTTCAAAAGTGATGAAATTGCTATGAAGGAGTAAACTCTCATATACAGAGATTATGAAATGGTTTCATAACCATAAATTGAAAGATAACTTCTGCAATTGGGAAATGTATGAAATTGTAGAGATTGGATTCTTAGTATGGCAATGGTTGCAAGGTATACACAGCAATGTTTGAAGATCCTGGTATTGCAGATCTAGCCCTGCGTCATTTTGGTATCAGAGCTTGGCTCTGTATAAAAGTTTCTTAAGAAGTGTTGAAGATTGAATTTGAATCTATATGAAATCCTGTATGCATTCAAACAGAATAGAGTTCTGTTTTGATTGATAAAATTTGATATGAGTTGTATGAGTGATTGACAAATTGCAGACGATAAGTGCAGAGATAAATTATGACAGCAGATGTGCATGCAGACAAGGGGATCAGATTCTAATCTGACAGTCAAGCAACCAGAGTACAGCTGAATGAATGAAGAATCGTGCAGGTATTGTGTTTGTTTAATTTTGAATTGAGTTTCACTGACAAAGAAATGGAATGAGGATTGATGGTTGCAGCAAAGAAGAAATTATTGCTGACAGCTAAAGTTTGCCAGATCAAGCCAGAAGATTGGAAGAGAGGATCAGATTTTAAAATCTGATTGACAGTGGTTGAATATCGGAGAATTGGTGCAGAGGAAGCATAAATATTTGCTGAAACAGATTTGCAGGAGTGATGAGATTCTGAAGGTAATTGAAGTGCAGGAGAATGGAAGGACAAGATCAGACGAGATCTTGGAGGTAAGATGATATGTTTTTAAAGAATAGAATATTCTAGTATTTGCATTGAGTATTATTGCAACTCCCAAAAGGAAATTGCTAACAGATAAAGGAAGCTGGTGAAAGTTTCTAGGTGGAAACATAGAGGTGGTAGAACCTTGAGGAAATCCAATAGAGATTGGATAAGGAAGACAGTTGTGAACAGGTAGATGAGTTGAAGCCCAGGAAGAGCAAAGAGAAGTGCTCAAAGGAGGTTCTAGAGATAGAGAACCAATTGCCTGCCAAAATAATGAGTGAGGAGAGCTTGGTGAGGTAAGTGGCGGCAGGACAGGACTTGCTGCTGAAGAGGCTTTAGTACAACTCATAGTAAAGTGAGTGAGGAACTCATAGAGATGGAAAGGATGATGACTAGTGACAGTCGTAACAAAGGTTCTGAAATCAACCACAGCAGAGGACAAAAGAAGAAGGATGCCAAGGAAATTGGCATACAGAGACAGTTAAGCAAAGAGGAATATGAGAGGGAAAAGGCGGAGATAGAAGTTCAGCTTGAGGTGTTAATGGAGATGTTGCAAAGAAATGAGGAAGACCAGAAGCATGGTTATGTCATAAGAAAGAAGCTGAAGTGGCAGAGGCTACAAGAGAAGTGGAATCATCAGGTAAATATGCAGTTGATAAAGGAACTAAGGGAACTTGAACAGGCTATAGATGCCAAACAGAGGATGGAGAAGCTCGAAAGAGTAGAGCTATAGAAAAATGAAGATGCTGAAGAAGATGTTGAAGTTTCGATATGTTACCCAGAGAGTGGACCATTACTTTTTGAAAGTGATGAAGAGCTAGAGGAGTTGAATCATATGAATGATTCGAAGCAACCTGAGGACTTGATGACTGAAGCATCAAATAAGACTGTAAGGTCTTGTGATTTTAAAACTAATGATTTGTGTGTGATTGCAGGTTTGGAAGAAGATAGGCAGTGTTTTGAAGTTGTCAAAGATGGGAAAGAGTACCTTTCAGAAGATGAAAGTTTTGAAGCAGAGGCTGGGAAAGAATCAGTTCACTACAGTGGACAAATGCTGGAAGACATCATTGAAATAGTTGATGAGAAGGGGAGACTAGCTGACAGTCTCAAGAGTTCTTTGAGTTTGGATCAGCATAATGATATGCTAACAGAAGAAGAGAAATCAACGCAACATACTGAAGTGTTGCTAAAGGGAAAAGAGGTACAGAGGCCTTATTTTTTTTATTATAATGATTGTCTTATGATTAAAGATGTTGTTGCAGACACTGGAACATATTTGGCACAGGTGGATAGCCAAATGAAAGAAGAAGAGGAAGAACATCTACTGAAGGATGTTAAGGAGAGATTGCTGAAGAAGGATGACAAAGCAGTTGTCATAAATGATAATCAAGAAGAAGTTGCAGATGAAATGGCAGGTGACGAGCAAAGAAATGTTGCAGAGGGAAAGGAAGTTTGGGAGGCCGCAACATTTATAGTAGCAGCAGCAGAAAAGGTGCAAAACAACAGTAAGGGTGAAAAGGAAGTGATCAAAACAAGTGAAGAACAAGCAAGAATGAGAATTCAACAATCAAGAGATGGAAACAATCAGCAGACAGAGGACATACTGGACAGAGAAATTGAGTTGATAAGGAGGTTAATGATAAAAACATCCCAGAGAAAGACAGCCGAAAGAAAGAAAAGGAGAGACAACAAGAGGAAGACAGTAGCAGACTTGGAAGGCAGAGCAAGTGGAGCACTACAACACAAAATATGGAAACCTGGAGGACAACAGCAGATAACAACAGTAGTAAAGCAATCGACAAGCACGGAAAGATTACAAAATAAAATTTGGGATCCAGGAGGAAATATCCAGACTTATGACCAGGTGGTCATGAATTTTCTTACATGGAGAGTCTGATGCAGGAGCATCAAGGGCGTTTTTTATTTTGTAAATATGTTAAAAGGGGGTGTGATAATTTTTAATATTTTATTAATTAATTTGAATAAAATAGGAGAAGGTGAGGATTTTGTAAATATCTTTTTATTTAATAAAAGGATATGAGGGAATTTAATTAGTTGAAGGATTTTAGGGATAAAGATCTATCCTTTAGGGATGTTGAGAGATTTAGGGGTTTGTTGAGAAATTGAAGGGATTGAGCATTAAATTAGATTGTTTTTAAAAACTATATAAATAGGAGGGGGTTTTGAGAGAAAAAGACATTGAGGTTGTGAGTGAGTGTGAGTAGAGAGTGAGAGGTTTTCTACTTGGATGCCTTCGGGCAGTTTGTAAGGGCCATAGATTACGAATATCAGGCCAAACCAGAATTGTAAGTATTTTTTTATTAATATGATAAGTTTGTTTGAAGCTGTGTTTAAAGCTTTATTGGTGGATTTGTGTTCATTTTCTGTAATTGAAATGAAACTGAAGTTCAGTGAAATTTAAGATTTTAAATACCAATTGGGAAGAAGTCGATTCACTGTGTATAGAGCATTGACAGATTGTATGTATAAGAATATCTATAGCATTGAAGGGCTGTTTACTTGAAAGGGGTAGAAGCATATGATAGAGCGCTATTCTCTTTAAATGATATTCTGCCTACAAATTAAGATTATGTTGAACGTTGTTCCCATTTAAATGGTTCGACAATGTATATGAAAATCGATACAAAAGTTTTAATCGATTAATTGCGATGTTAACTTGTGAAGAGGTTTTAATTGGTATTGGAAAGCATTTCAGATAGTAAGGTTTGTCCACGTTAAAAGAACCAATGGTTAATAATCTCAGATCTATGGATCGATGTTCAAGCACAGCAATCCAGAATTAAAGAATTCGACTTATGTTTGGAATGTCACGTAGCAAGAGTCTGTGTTGAATAGAGGAAATTGTCAGAGGGGTTCGATTCTAATATTGACCTGTGGTTGAATGAGCGCCAAATTTTCTGGAGCAATCGATTGAAAGGTAAATGGTGATATCGATTTTGTATAAGAGCCTTAATTCAATTGAACTGAAAAATTTTAAATATTTTTTTGAAGAATCGATGGAACCGTGGATTCAAAACCTAATTCTGTGTGTTGTCACATGGGTTGCAAGTAAATTATGTTGGCAAATGTGAGAACAGATATTGTGAAGAGAGTGCTTCCGGTTTCTCGAATCATTACAGGCTCGTCTTATAGAAGATTTGAGCTTTATGGTTTGTTTATTAATACCACTAAGCATTCATATGATGAATAGGCACAGTGAAGCTATAATTTTACTCATTGTGGCAGTCTAGAGTTTGCAGTCAATAGACAGGGGCGCAGCGGGACTGCAGCTACCCAAATTATTGTTTTAAGAGTGTAGATAGCTCATCTCTGAACATAGGAATCGTTGTTTCACCATGGCGCGCTGTGATTTTTAAAGATATTCATATGGAAGCTTCAACGCGAAGTCTCTAGTGCCCTATCATCAACTAATGTAATTGAAATGCCATTGGTTACATGCCCGTGTAAATAATGATACTATGATCTTCATATGTTTGCAAGTTTTACTCATTCCTTGCAACTTTTCTTTATGATTATACTACCTTGGATTGTATTGAATGTCATATTTATTTGAAGATTGCATTTACGGATATTATGAATTCTCATTTTAGTGTGATTCGCGAGTTTTAGACAAAATGTTCTTGATTTTATGACATATGTCTAGCTCGCTCATCTAGGCTTTGTGTGGCGGTTGCTATTTTCCTCTCAAAACTTTCCTCTCAAGTGAATTCTCCTCTGGACTGTTGGGAGGCCTGTTGTTATTACTGATCGAGTAAAAGCCCGGTTATCACTGTGGCCTGCGCTCCAAACTATATCTGAAGGAAAGGTTGGGTTTTTATTTGTGGGAGCATTCAAATGTTTGGCTGCATTGAGGAATCATGGCGATAATGAATTCCATGTGCATGAATTCAAGGTATGTGTGTGAGTGATTATTCGTGGACATATTTGAAGTTTAAACATTAGGCTGCAAATACCTTTTGTTGAAAGATATATATGTGGTGATGGCTCATGCCATTGGAAAGAAATGATAATGTGAGCCGGAATTTTATTTGGGATTGGGGAAAACAAATTGGACATTTTTTTTAAAAAGTGAATGATTTGTTTCATTGGATTTTATGATTGAAGATTTCAAAAGTTATGAAATTGCTATGAAGGAGTAAACTCTCATATACAGAGATTGTGAAATGGTTTCATAACCATAAATTGAAAGATAACTTCTGCAATTGGGAAATGTATGAAATTGTAGAGATTGGATTCTTAGTATGGCAATGGTTGCAAGGTATACACAACAATGTTTGAAGATCCTGGTATTGCAGATCTAGCCCTGCGTCACTTTCCCTCCATGTAATGTATAAATTTGAATAATAGCTGAATTATTCACTGAGATTATCCTGATTACACACTATTTAAACTTCATGCATAATACATAACCTCTTCTACAATTGATCATCAATATGCGGAAATAGAAGCAGTCGCATGCGCACATTAAAACATAATCAAGCACACATATAACACAATATGTAATGGGGAAAGCATACAGCTGAAAAACCCCAACTATCTGTGTATTATAATGATAGATAACATGTAACAATACATATCACAAAGCTCTCACAGCTCTCAGCACTATCTCACATGCTACACACAAACCAGCATAGAAAGTGAACAAGTCACAGGTTCAAATCTCCTCCACAATTCTGCCTGCCTCTATTGCGCAATCCAAGATGAATAATGATGAGATCCAAGTTTGAATCCACCTGGATTGTACTGCACAATCCTCATTGGCAATCTCAATCAATGTGTGTGCAAATCTCATGCACAGCCATAGTCACAACTGATAGTAGACTCACCCTTTCACCCACCTCTAACACTGGTCTCCACTGAACTGTCCATGCATTGCAGTTAACTGATGTGTTCTTTAGTTGATTTATGAGTTAATAATTGGTGAATTAATTAATAATTAATTCACACCACTCATCACTAGTGTATTTATCAGTTAGACTAAATACAACTAGTTCAACTAAGTTAAACCGAACACAACTCCACCAACTGTCTCATCAACTCCACCAAACTCTGCCAGATGAGTTCTAACTGAAGTCAACCATGCAATAGCTCAACTAACCCTTAGGAAAAGCGTATTTCCTTCTGTCAGTTGCATGTGCCACATCCAAGCATCAAACTGAAGTGCTCCAAGAGGATAAGATAATGTTTATAGTCTAAATATTATTAAGGGTTAATAATATTTGACTGTTCTATTTTTAGCCCGGCAGTCTAAAAATAGAAACCACCCAATGTCTAAAAATAGAGGTCCATCTATTTTTACCAACTCGACCAATCATCCATAAATAGAATCCTACAACTCATAGACCATGATCCATATGTCTAAAAATAGACATAGTCTAAAAATAGACTTTGCACCAAAAATAGCCTGTGGGCCCACTTAGTGAAGGCGACTTCTTTTCACTAAGCTCCATCATCTTGTTGCATTTTCAACACTCCCTCTCAACAAGATATGGATTATCTGCAACCCCTATCCTGCCTCTGTGGTATTCTAATTTTCTCCTGGTGAGTGCCTTCATCAAGATATCAGCATCCTAATCCTCCGTGGGAATGTATGAAAGTAACATGATTCTCTGCTGCACACAGTCCTTGATATGATGGTACCTGATGTCGATGTGTTTTGATCTATCATGAAATACTGGATTAGCCGAGAGTTTAATGCAACTCTGGTTATCAAAATAAATCATAGTAGGCTCCAAGTGTGACCCGAACAACCCGACCAGGATCTTCCTCATCCATATAGCCTCGCATGCAGCCAAAATCGTTGCCATGTACTCGGCCTCTGCTGAACTGAGTGCCATGGATCTCTGCTTCCTGCTGTACCAAGAAACTGTTGTTGACCCGATACTGAAGATCCCTCCAGATGTGCTATTTATGTCCGTTGGGCTCCCTGCCAAATCTGCATCCGTGAAGCCACACAGCTTCACTTAATCCTCCTGTCTGTACCACAAGCCATATCCCGATGTGCCTCTAAGATAACGCAATACATGCTTGCCTGCCTTCCAGAAGAGCTTGGTAGGCTTAACCATAGCTTGAAAAAGCTGGTTAACAGCATAGCATATATCGGGTCATGTATTGACTAGATACATAAGTGACCCCACCAACTGTTGATAAACAGTGGCATCCACTACCTCCGCTGAAGTAGCATCCTCCTTCCTCCAACCTCCAAGAAGAGGAGTATCAACAGGCTTGCAGCCATGCATGTTGAACGTCTCCAGTATCTCCCGGGCATACTTACCCTGAGAAACAAACAATCCATCACTGCGCTGCCAAATTTCCAATCCCAGGAAATAATGAAGGAGGCCCAAGTCCTTCATCTCAAACTCTCTAGCAAGATCCTCCTTGCATGAAAGTATCAATAGCTCATCACCCGTCAAAATTAGATCATCTACATAAAGTACAATGATCAGCAACTTCCCCTCCACCACAATCTGGTACAGGTTAGGATCCGCCTCACTCTTGGAGAATCCAAGTCCGGTGAAATAACTGTCTATCCGTGTGTACCAAGCACGAGGTGCTTGTTTAAACCCATACAGTGCTCTCTTGAGTCTGCACACATGCGACTCACTGCTGAAGATCTCGAAACCTTCGGGCTACTCTATGTACACCTCCTCCTCAATGACTCTGTTGAGAAACGCAGTCTTCACATCCATCTGATGGATGTGCCACCCCATCTGTGCTAAGAGAGCTAGGATCGTCCCTATGGAAGAGTACCTTGTGACAGGTGCAAAGGTATGCTCATAACCGATCCCCTCTATCTGTGAGAAGCCTCGGGAAACAAATCTTGCCTTGTACTTCTCCACACTCCCGTCAGCCGCCTGCTTCACTTTGTAGATCCATCTCGAACCCACCAGTGATTTCCCTTCCGGCCTTGGGACAATCTCCCATGCACTATTTCTGACAATCGAATCATACTCTTCCACCATAGCATCTACCCATGCGAGGTCCTCCACAGCTTCCTCGAAAGAGGATGGCTCTGTCACGACACATTTGCTCACAAGAGCCATGTATCCAGTGTACCGGTCCGGTGACTGTCTTTGTTTGCGCTGTGCTGTAGGTGGTCCTACAACCTTCTCTGCATCTTGAGCCAGTCGCTCAGCTTCTGTAGTGCGCTTCCGCCCTCTGATGGTTGGTGCTACATGAGTGGTCTCTTCCACTCCATGAACTTCCTCTTGTGGCTGATCCACATCCTGAAGCTCATCCTTAGGAACTAATAGCTCTTCCTCTGCATGCAAGTGTGGCTCCCTCTCAAGCGAACACTTCATGGCTTTCTCCTCCTGAAATTTGATATCCCGTCGCACAACAGTCTTGCGATTGTCTGGAAAATACACACGATAGTTGTGGGGCGTATCAGTGTACCCCACAAATATTCCAACCTCTGCGGTCGGATCCAGCTTCTTTCTGGCATCCTTCGTCACATGCATGTAGACAGGTGAGCCAAAAATTCTCAGATGAGAAATATCAGGCCTCTTGCCAGAAAACGCCTCCTTCGGTGTACTCATGCCAAGTATCTTGTGAGGACAACGGTTCTGCACATACACTGCAGTATTGCATGCCTCAGCCCACAAGTGAAGGGGTAGGCCTTGATCATGCAACATCGCCCGTGCAGCACCCACGATCGTTCTGTTCTTCCGCTCAGCAACCCCGTTCTGCTGTGGGTTATGGGGTGCGATGAGCTCTCTCCGAATCCCTTCTGCGCTGCAAAAGTCCTTGAATTCAGCAGAGATGAATTCACCACCATTGTCGCTCCTAAGAGCCTTCACATGCTTCCTCGATTCCTTCTCAACCAACGCCTTGAACTCACAGAACTTTGAGTATGTCTCTCTCTTCTTCTGCATGAAGAAGATCCAGCACTTCCGAGAGAAATCATCAACAAAGATCACATAGTACTTGTGCTTTGCTGTCGAAGCTACTGAGAAAGGACCACACACGTCTGTGTGAACTCTCTCAAGGATCGTTGTGGCGCGACTATCCTTCTCGTGAAAGGTGGCTTTCACATACTTCCCCAAGGTACACCCCTTGCACTGATCTGACTGCGCAAGAGTGCCCTTAGGAAGCCCAGTAGAAATCTGCTGCAGGATCTTCAAATCTCCATGGTGAAGGTGGCCCAATCTCCTGTGCCACAGTTCGCCCTCATCATCCCGGCTCACCACTTCTCCCACCTTGCATGCCATAGCTGCGCAGCCATCTACCTGCAACTGATATAGGTTCTTGGTCCGAACCCCTATCTTCCGGGTCTCTCCAGTAGTCTTACTGCGCAGGAAGGCTTTTCCTTGGCCCAGAAGACAGCTTGTATTCCCCTTGTCTTCTAACATATCCTGAGTCAGATTCTTCTTCAATCCTGGAACATGCATCATTTCCTTCATCTAGAAGGGGTTTACAGGACTCCCTCTCGAAGAAGTAATCACAATCTTGATATTCTTGTATGCAGCAGCTATTGCTTATCTTGAAGTCTTATCCTCCAGATCTTCTCATCCCAGCGGAAGATCAACGAGATCTGATCTCCGATCATGTAGAAAGAGCCTTTGCAGAGAACCATCACGGTCCATCACACTTGAGACCAAGCATGCGATCAGTGAAAAATCCAGCTCAAACTATGAGGCTAAGGCCTCTCTCGCTGCAGATCCAGCAGCATGCTTATTTTTCTTCTTCTGTGGACAATTTGTGGCATAATGTCCGTGCTGGTGATAGTGAAAACACTTCACCTTGGACATGTCCTGCTTCTTGCCTTTCGCACCGGAATGAGAATCTTTCTTGCTCTTCCCCTTATTTTTTTTGGCAGCCAAAGCACAATTTTCTTCATCAGATGCCTTTGATGAAGATCCGTCCCTGGTACTCCGCCTTATCTCCTCTTGCACAAGATCCAACCAAAGTCGCTCCAATCCTAGCAATTTCTCCCGACCATTGACAGAATCCTGATAGGCATGCCAACTCTTCGGAATACCAAGGAGAGACAAGCTCACCAATTCCTCATCATCTACAGTCACCCCCACACTTACCATCTCATCCCTACATTGGATGAACTTCGTGAGGTACTTGGGCATACTGTCACCTTTCTCCATCTTTATGTGTCTGAGTTTATACTTGAGCGCCAACTTCCTCTAGTCGCTCTTGCTTTGGAATAAATCTGTCAACGCTTTCCACATCAAGTATGGAGAAGCTTTTCCATGCATGCTGGATACAATGTGATCCTTCACGCCCTCCAATAGAATCCTTCTACATTTTTCCATCTTCTTTTGCCAAGCCTCAACTTGAGCAGCATCAGTAGGCTTTGGGACCTCAGCCTCTATGAACTCCTTCAGCCCGTTATCATCTAATACCACCTCCATCCTATCCTTCCATGCAACATAATTCAAGCTACCCTCAAGGGCATACTCCAGTCGCAATCCATTGAAAGACATTTTGACTTCGACACCAAGAAAACTGCTGCAAATTCGAATTCCAAATTCTGCTGCAAATTCGAATTCCACCAGCTCAAAACTCAACCGCTTCCGATCTATGAGAAAAAATTATTTCTAGCACAGAGATCGATTGTAGGGGCATTTACTGGATATATCGCCTTTCAGAGAAAGGATGGATCCAGAGGCTACCTGGCCCACTTACAGACTCTGTCTACCGAAATAAATTGTAATCACTGTAATAGATCCGATGATCAATTTTTGCTCCGATACCATGTAGAAATTTGAATAATAGCTGAATTATTCACCGAGATTATCCTGATTACACACTATTTAAGCTTCATGTATAATACATAACCTCTTATACAATTGATCATCAATATGCGGAAATAGAAGCAGTCGCATGCGCACATTAAAACATAATCAAGCACACATATAACACAGTATGTAATGGGGAAAGCATACAGCTGAAAACCCCCAACTATATGTATATTATAATGATAGAGAACATGTAAAAATACATAGCACAAAGCTCTCACAACTCTCAGCACTATCTCACATGCTACACACAAACTAGCATAGAAAGTGAACAAGTCACAGGTTCAAATCTCCTCCACAAGTCTGCCTGCCTCTACTACGCAATCCAAGATGAATAATGATGAGATCCAAGTTCGAATCCCACTGGCTTGTACTGCGCAATCCTCATTGGCAATCTCAATCAATGTGTGTGCAAATCTCATGCACAGCTATAGTCACAACCGATAGTAGACTCACCCTTTCACCCACCTCTAACACTGGTCTCCACTGAACTGTCCATGCATTGCAGTTAACTGATGTATTCTTTAGTTGATTTATGAGTTAATAATTAGTGAATTAATTAATAATTAATTCACACCACTCATCACTAGTGTATTTATCAGTTAAACTAAATACAACTAGTTCAACTAAGTTAAACCGAACACAACTCCATCAACTGTCTCATCAACTCCACCAAACTCTGCCACATGAGTTCTAACTGAAGTCAACCATGAAATAGCTCAAATAACCCTTAGGAAAAGCATATTTCCTTCTGTCAGCTGCATGTGCCACATCCAAGCATCAAACTGAAGTGCTCCAAGAGGATAAGATAATGTTTATAGTCTAAATATTATTAAGGGTTAATAATATTTGGTTGTTCTATTTTTAGCTCGACAGTCTAAAAATAGAAACCGCCCAATGTCTAAAAATAGAGGTCCATCTATTTTTACCAACTCGACCAATCATCCATAAATAACATCCTGCAACTCATAGACCATGATCCATATGTCTAAAAATATACATTGTCTAAAAATAGACTTTGCGCCAAAAATAGCCTGCGGGCCCACTTAGTGAAGGCGACTTCTTTTCACTAAGCTCCATCATCTTGTTGCATTTTCAACATGTAATTATCATTTTTATCTTATGAATACCTGAAACACAATCATAAGACTCATTAGGATCCATTTCATGTAAAATAATTGGGAAATTTTTGGCACAAAACAAAAAATAAAAATGGAAATTGTGCCCAACGCACCCCAGGTCAAGGGACAAAGTGTTGCAGTGCATCTGGCCTTCAATTTCAATGCACTACAATGCACCTTTTGACAAGGGTGCGTTGACCTCTGAGCATAGTAGATTTACTTTAAGGGGCTCAAAACCATAAAAAACCACCATGAAATGAAATGAAAATGATACTGAAAGGAAGAGAAGGTTTATAGCTCCAACCTGGATCGAACGTCGAGGAAAATCATCCACAAAATCTATCGCAATCAACTACTACATTTTGAGGGAAAAAACTGGTTCAAATCTCCTATTTCTCAAATGGAAACATTGGAATGGTAAAAATGAATGGTAAAAACTCTTTTAATTAGTAAATTTGATTATTTCAAATCATATTTAATGCGATGACTAAGTTTTTTATTCATTTTTTCAATGAAACAAGTATTTTTAATCCGTTTGATGGTGTTTTGAACAAGTTTTACAATTGATACAACGGATTAGTCGTCCACACTTATTCAACAATGATTTCACCACAAAGCATACTTTTATCCTTATTTTTTGATCTTTGATAAAAAATAAAAAGGACTTGAAGCGCACCTTTATCTCTTTTTCGAGCTTCGATAACGGCAAAAAAGGAACCCATGGAGTCTTATTTTAGCTCTTCTGACCTCGATAATGTGAAAATATTGCCGATCACTTGTCTTTTCGAGCTCATAAAAGTAAATGAAACGACATCTACTCAATATAAGTTTAACCCTTTTCTGGACTGAGATAGATTATTTACGAAAAATGAAAACCTTAGTCAAACATGGCTAAGAGGTTTTCTCAGGTATAATTTTACACTTTTTCAGACCTGACCAACAAATTTACGAAAAAGGACTCATGGAGTTTTATTTTTTCCTCCTTTTTAAATTCTCTAAACATGAAAAAGGACTAGGTTGTCACTATCGTTAGGCTCGTTAAAACATAAAATAGTGACAGGCTTGTCGATCATGGCAAGAATCGATTTTCATTTATCGCTAGAATCGTTAGATTATTAAATAGCGATGCATTTTCCCGAAGGATTGAATTATAGATCAAGCATATGTTATCCTCAAGCTTGTTAAAAAATAAAGAGGTACTAGTTGAAAAATGACTTGGGAAAATTTGGGAAAAAGAACATAACACTTTATGGTAGTAGGTCTCTCTTGAACATGACACCTTCACTCCGTCATCATGACTTTTGGGTTGGGTAATCTTCTTGACGGTTCATTCATACCTATGGTTCATAATACCTTCACTTTGGTTTTGGGTTAATGCTACCAAATCATATTTGTGTCGTCGATATGTTCAAGAGAAGTCATCTAGTAAAATCCTCATCCGCAATACTCATAAACCTTCATTTTCATGACAGTCATTCCTGAACATTGCAATATCAAGTCACATTTTATCTCTGAAATCAGTAACTCCCATTTCGTGATAAAGTTGCTTCCTATCGACATCAACTCATCATCTAGGAAGTTTACTTAGAAACACCTTCCAGTACCCTGAGGCTTGTTACACCATCAACAAGTTTCTTGCTACCAGACCTTTGACCAAAATATTTTGTTTGGTGTTTAATATCAAATCATGTATTCACAGCTTGAAAATTGTACTACAGTACCTTGAGAGCCATTAAAATCAATGGTGGTTTTCTCGTGTTTGTTAATAGCCCACATTATTAGTTAGTAATTAGATGATGTATTCCCATGTTCAAATTCAAATCAAATATGCACATGGTTAGACTTGTACTTGAATGACCGAGTGAACGAGATAAGAATACCCTAGATCTAGTTTCATCCATCCGGGCTGCGATTTCAGGATTGTTGTACACATCATCTGTACGATGACTTTACATACAGATCGTCATCCGAACATAGGCCTATATATGTAGGCATGTCTATATGGGAAACATTCCAATGTAGACGATTTTCTAAACTATGTACATATTATTAGATAGTTTATGTGTTGAGCATGGGAATGCCTCCCTCAGCAATTCATGATCAAGATGAAATATATCATGATGTAATGTATTGTAATATTGATGCAGGTCACCGTCCAATTCAATTCCAGCTCATTACATCATAAAGCATCTCATCCAAATACTATTATTATTTTGACTTCATGCTTTAGGGGGCAGTTGTTATAGTTCAATTTGGTCATCATCCCCCAAGACTTGGTAAAACTAGACATCATCCCCAGGACTAATGAAATAGGGTCTATCATCCCCTTATATTTTAGTTGATATATGCCCTAAGTGAATAAAATTTCATTCATGACTTCTATTGTGAGGTTGCCAAGGTTTGAAGTATATGTTATATGACCTACTGACTCACCAACGCTAACCTACAAGGGAATAACTATGTTGCAGTGCTAAATCCTTCATGAAAGGGTGCACTGCAGTGCACTTCGTGACACTCAAGGGTGCGTTGTTCACTTGGGAGCAGAATGTTGATTGTTCCGAGAATCTCCACATGGCCAGTACCTTCTAGAAGAGTCCATATGTGTCAAAATTTGAATCCAAATGTCCATATAACACCTATGAACCTAGAAAAACTTCTTGCCTATTATTAGAAAGTCATTCATTGAGAAACTACCATTAGTTTCCCTATAAATTGAGCACTCATCCTAGTGCTAGAAAAGGAAGAATTTTGGTAAATTTATGTTGTTGGATTCTCATTTGATAAGAGAGTGAAAGTACTAATATGTTGTTGGGATAATGCTGGATGTGATGAGGCTAGAGCAGGTTGACAACAAATTGATCCATTGGTTGTAATCTTCCCCTTCTACTCTTAATAAAGATTGTTGTTCATTTTCCCATACATATGTATCTATTTCTTGTGGAATGTATTCTTGAATGATGTATGTATTTCAGATCTAATCGGTTTGATTTGAGTAAGATAAGTAGATATCTGTATATTGTATGTTGTTTGTTGTTCTTTGTTTCTTTTTGTAGGAATTGGTCTAGCTACTTGAGATGGATTGATAGCGACAACAACAGCGACAAAAGGAGAAGGAGAAGCGAAAGAATCACAAGTAGGCTCTTTTCCCATTTTGTATATCTACTTGTTTGAGAGAAATTGATAGTTATTCTTTCCTCTATTGTTCTAAGTGAAAAACACCACGCTTAGGGAATTTTGTTTATCGATAGATCACAATTTCATATAACAGGGAGCTATGAGGACAAGTACATCTAATGTACCATGCTACGGTAGAAAAGGGATCAAGATGTGCGTGAACTGACGAATTTGTTCCATACCTTGTGCACAAAGTTGGGTATTAAAGATTCAGAGAGACATTTGGTGCTCAACTACCGTAGCTGTCTACACAGAAACATTCAAGAGGAAATGGATTTCCTTGACATTACCTCACTTGGCATGGCATATCGCTATGTCGCCAAGATCAAGCAGAAATTTAAGCAGAAGAAGCAAGACTTTGGATTCGGTAATCCGAAGCCAGGGAAAGGCACCCCTGAACAACAGAATCGGTGGCAGAACCAAAGTGGGGCAACTCATCACCACCAAAAATCCAAAGAGGGCCACGGGGAAGTTGTGTGAATTTCATAACAACCCCACTCACAGCACAAACGAGTGTTGGGCCAAATAGTCACTGGTGGCCGAACTAAAGGCACCCGAATCAGATGCATGTTCTGATCCTGAGCCAAAACCAGACAAGGGAGATGATAAAGGGAACAAAATCATTGATACAAACCCCAGTGCCATTGTTTCCACCACCATGCTCCAGAGGGAGGATCCCAAGGATCTAGAGGAGGGGGAGCGCCTCTTCCATTCACAGATGTGGGTGAAGGGTTCTCCACTATAGTTTATTGTCGATAGCGAAAGCCAAAAGAACCTCATTTCAACAGAGGTCATGAAGTAGATAATCCTACCAACCTTAGCGCACCCATAACCATATACCATCGAGTGGCTTCACCCAAGGATAGATCTTCGCGTCCACCAGTAGTGCCGCCTGTTGAGTCTCAAATCTGCATCTTTTCCATATACTTTTCTATACCTTTTTCACTCACCTGAACCTCCCAAGTTGTCAATATCATTGTATATTAATTGCAAAAGAGCATCTAACATGGTTTTTAATTATATTTTTGTGTCTGCTGTTTGATTTAGATTTTGTTCATCTAGCTGCGGAATCTTGCCACTTTCCGCAGCTGCTGCAACTTTCCGCAGCTATTTTGTGAAACTCTATGTTACAGGTGTCTACAGGAAAAACGAGCCACATGGGCAAGTCAGAAATGATGAGGACATGGTTCGTGTCCTATTGGCTCGAGCAAACTCATCTAAAGAAGCTGCGGTCAAAGGCGTCCACATGGAAGTCAACCATAGAGTCTCACGGTGACAGGACTCTGTTTCGTGTCACGTGAAGGTTCATATGGCCGTTTCTGAGCTTGCGGAGGACAAGTCGACATCTGTACATGGCTCCATAGTCGAATTCAAACATCCACTCCTCATAGATTTACTTTGCAATACGGCCATGATCCTAGATCCGTGGACGTAATGGTCTACGTGTTCTCCACTAGCATAAACTTTAGGAGACAGTTATATTTCTTTTGTTATATATAACGTGTTTGCATACGCATATAGAGTTAGTCTCGACTAGTCTCTATTATCTTTTATTAGTCTGCTCTGTAATGTAATTACGCTGCCTTAGTGCCGTAATACTACCTTACTGTTATGACTGCATTTTAATATAAGAAGACTCTGTTTTCTAACATAATTCGTACTTGAAGATTATTGCCAAGGCTAGTGTAGAGGGCCCCTACACTTGCAAGGTTCTGTGCATTATTGTATAGTTCTTATTTTATTTCTTTAAAGCTCATTGTGCCATAATCCATTCACATGTTTATACATTGCATCTCTCATGGTATATATGCTTCATTTCTGTTTATAAACTTTCCTACTTTCCATTTCACTTCCGTCTTTCATGTTTTATGTTATTGATTAACTGATCAGTGTTCTTGTTTTAGGTTATAGATAGGCAGCCCGGGCATTTGCATAACTTTTTGACTAATGACATGGAATTAACGTTGTTCTGTTGCTAATTTTCTTTTCTTAGTTTCTGTTTAATTCAGTTTTGCTCATTTGCTTCAATAGTTAAATTTAGATATATTAAACTGCTCATAACATCTTCAGTTGCCTCCGAAAGCCACAGCTGGACTGATGGTGAGGGATTGTATTATGAAATGTGTAGTTTGGTATTAGTTTCCTTTCTGCAAATTTAGATATATTAAATTGTGCATGACATCTTCAGTTACCTTCGAAAGCCACAGCTGGACTGATGGTGAGGGATTTAATTATGAATGTATGGTTTGATATTAGTTTACTTTTTGCAAATTAGATATCAGTTACTCAAGTTGTTTATGGTTACTTCCGAAAATCATAGCTGGACTAATGATGAGGGATCAGAAGACAAGTTGATGTAAATTGATTTAGATTTACTTTATTGCAACTTTTGGATTTCTTTCAGCATAATTTATTTTGTGTTTAGACAACAGAAAGAATAGTTTGGTTTCATGTTCACTAGTTCACTGTTTTGATTCATTAGACTAGCAGCATCTTTTCATTTCAGCAGCATATTTTCATTTCCTTTCAAGTTTTGTCATTGTAAGTTTCAAATTCCTTTTTAAGTTTCAAGTTGGTAAATCATTATAGAGGATATCATTTCCTTGAACAAACATAACCATACTTGTTTTCATTTTAGAATTTCCATTTCATCTTAGAAAACCAAAAACGACAAAAAGTTAAGAAATAGGTTATCTTGCACATATAGTGCACTGCACTTCATCAGCTTACGAATCCTGGATTGACAAATTAAATGCAGCAATTTAGGACACACTAAATTGACCAAACACTGCCTTTCGTACAACATCAAGCTATTCACGGATGAGGTATTGTGTGATGTTTCTCCTCTTGATGTAGCTGATGTATTATTGGGCCAACCATACTTGTGGAGGTGACATGTTGTGTATGAGTCTAGGCCTTGTTTTGTTGTTATTACATTAGGAAATAAATTGTACAGGATACCGAAGGTAGTACCGCCTCTTGCCATCTCCTTGACTATTGCAAAAAAACGCGGTAAGATTGTTTCCCAAAATAGGAAATTTATTTTCCTTACAAATTTCTCACGGGGAAAGAAGAATATTGTGGCCACGGGCTTGAAATAGGGCTCTCCTACACGGGTACAGTAGATGGATAGAGGAGTGGAGGAATACAAGGACATTTTATCCTCACTTGTAGAGGTTCCTCTACAGTGTGAGGGCAAGAACTCCATTGATCTAACCCTCGGTGCCCTACCGCCTAATGTTTCCATACCTCATGTGACTACATGGACAAAATCCACACATGTACTGTTTGAGGAAACCAAATTTATTGAACGCATCCAGCAGGTCCACGACATCCTGGACAAATTCAATACCAAGTTTAGTAGAATTTACCTCTCATGGAGGAACTTAACAAAATGGATACCATTTCTTCCTAAGGAGGGAGGAGTGATCCAGGTGGATATTGGTGGCCACCCACCTATTCCATTTGGACCCACACCATCAATTCTTTCAGTTTTTCAGTTTCAACACAACTTACTATTTTTAGCAGTTTTTCAGGTCATGAACTTACAAAGTTGTTTGGAGGCCCTAATGATACAGGTCGATATTGGTGGCCACCCACCTATTCCATTTTAACCCCCACCATCAATTCTTTCAGTTTTTCAGTTTCGGCACAACTTACTATTTTTAGTAGTTTTTCGGGTCATGAACTTCCAGAGCCGTTTTGAGGCCCTAAAGAATGTTTTTTGGGAAAACCGGTAGCAACATGTGTCCATGGAATGATTTTGATCACATCAAAAAAAGTTATTCCTCATATAAATCTTTATAATGAGGTATTGTGTGTGTAAAACTAAGATCATATGCCAAATTTACGTCCCTGGGAAGTTGAAACACCAATTTACCCAAATGGGGCCCATAGTTTTGGCACTTCATGTCCTAGGATTAGGTTTTTTAATGTTTAGGGTTTTCCATTGTTTCTAAATAATAAATAGGCCCTCGACCATCATTGTAACATGGTTCAGAGGCCTATATTCGCCACATCTCTTCTTAGAGATAAGCCACCAATGCCCTAGCTAGTTTATTTCCATTATGTTTGTAAGCATATTTCTGTTATTTGATATTAATGAAATGAAGTATTATTTTTGCTGCATCTTTGTTTTTATTTCTATATTTCATTGCGTTCTGACATAAATCCGTATCAATACATCCGCGAAAATATGTTGCTATTAAAGCTGAGGTTGAAAACATACTTCATGCAGGATTCATTTATCCTATTCCGTTGACAGGTTGGGTATCCAACATAGTTCCAGTGATCAAGAAACATGGAACTATTAGAGTATGTTTCAATTATAGGGATATTAATAAAGATTGTCCCAAATACAATTATCCCACCCCTTATATCGACCAAAATTGTTGATGATTGTGCCAGAAACAAAATATTTTCCTTCATGGATGCATTCTCTCGTTACAATCAAATAAACATACTCCCTATCAATCAGCCCAAAATAATGTTTATTTGTCCATGGGGCACATTTTCATATTGTAAATTACATGTTGGATTGACGAACGTTAGTGCCACTTTTCAAAGGGCCAGGTCTTACGCATTTCACGACATCAAACATATTGTGCAACCCTACTTGGACGACTTGCTTGCTCATTCCATGTGCAGGAAGTATCATCCTACACATTTATGTGCCATTTTTATGCGATGTAGGCATTATAATATTTGTTTGAATCCACAAAAATGTGTTTTTTGTGTAAAATTAGGATGATTGTTGGGTTTCATTGTTTCTAAGGAAGGAATTTATGTTGACCCTTTGAAGGTTGAGGCTATTTTCAATTTACCTCCTCCTTTTACTCTTCATCAACTCCAGAGTTTGCAAGGGAAAGAAAATTTTTTACGTCGTTTTATCCCTAACTATGTGGAGTTAACTAAAGGTTTGACTCAATTATTAAAATATTATGTTCCTTTTATTTGGGACAAGCTTGCCGATAAAGCTTACGATGAACTTAGATACGCATTGACCAATGCATCGTTGTCACATCGACTTGATTACCATGGAGATTAATTTTTGTATTTAGCTACGTCTGATTCCACCATTGGAATGGTCTTAGTTCAGGAGGATCAATTTGGCAATGAACATGTGATTATTACTTAAGTTGGAATCTTACACCAACTGAAATCAAGTACACGCATGTGGATAAATTGGCCTTGGGAGTTGTTTAAGCTGTCCAAAGATTCTATCACTACATATTGTTTCACAAAACAACCGTGATATTTGGTTGCAACCCTATGATGTACATTTTTACTAAACAAGTTCTAGAGGGTAATACTCGAAGTGGATATTTATCCTACAAGAGTTCGATTTGGAATTTGAAAAATCCAAATCCAAAAAATCACTAGTATTTATTGAACTTATGTGTGGCTCTCCTTACACTGAATCTGAAACTGTGGAAGAAGACCATCTTCCCGATGAATCTCTATTTATGATCAGCACATTGGATCCTTAGTATGGAGATATCATTATATATCTTCAAACCCAAAATTTTCGGCCTGTACTTTCATGCTCTAATCGGTGTAGGATTCGATACCAGTCTCAACAATATAATATTTTTGGCGACACTCTTTACCGTTGTGGTGCCGATTTTGTCTTTAGACATTTTTTAACTTATGAAGAAGGTGAAAGGGTTTTAAATGACTACCATTCTAGAGCATGTGGTGGTCATATGTCTTGGTTTGCTACAACCCAAAAGATATTGCGCGTTGGCCATTTCTGGCCGTCACTCTTCAAATATTGTATCATTGCAATTAGAAAATGTCACAATTGTCAATTTTTTTATCGAATGATGTGTGCACCTCCTGCTCCTCTTCACCCAACCATAGATATTGGTCCATTTGCAAAATGGGGCGTCGATTTTGTTACATGTAACCCTCACTTGGTCGGGGGGCATGGGTATTTTAATCTCACTATAGATTATTTAACCAAATGGGCCAAGGCGATGCCTACATTTAAGGTTGACGATGAAACTATATCTATTTTCGTATTCAATCATGTGATTTCTAGGTTTGGTGTCCTTCAAGCCATCGTTACCGATCACGGTAGCCACTTTAGAAACATTATGATGATTGAAATTTCCGCTCAACTCAGGTTACCCCATAATAATTCCACACCTTATTTTCCATAGGCCAATGGTCAGATTGAGGCTGAAACAAAGTTCTAACCAATATGATTAAACAGATTGTAGGAAGTCATAAATCAAATTGGCACACCATGTTTTTCTCAGCATTGTGGGAATACCGAACCTCTATAAAAAAAATCTACAGGTTTCACTCTTTTTCAGCTCATTTATGGTTTGGAAGCCATTTTACCCATTGAATGTGAAATTATGTCATTAAAAATAACCATTGAGTATTACCAGCTACCTCTGAAGAGGAAAAACGCTTCTTATACTTAGCACAATTAGATGAGACTCGTCGCACCACTGCATTAGCTACTGAAGCTCCTAAAAAACATGTTAAGGAAAAATATAATCAAAGCATTAACCCTCATGTCTATTCAGAAAGTGAAATTAGGGGAATTTTGAGGTCTAAAATGGGCCTCCTAAGGAAATTGTAAAATAATAGTGGAAATAGTAAAAGAAGGTTTGATTGCATCATCAAATTTTAGAGGGAAAAAAGAAAAAAAAACCACTTTTTCAACTCGTATTTTCAACTTATCTCCCAAAGTTCTTACTCAAATTTTGAGTGGGAGTACTCGTTGGATGCAAAATTTAATTCCACATCCAAGGAATACCCATGTTACATACTTTCTATAGATCCTACTACACTAAAAATGAGGAATACTTGAAAAACGTGATTGTAATCACGTTTTTTCATGTATTTATCATTTTTCGTATAGAAAAGTGCATAAAAAGGTATGTAACATGGGTACTCCTTGTATGAGGAATTAAATTTTGCATCCAATTAGTAATCCCACTCGAAATTTTAGTAAAATTTTTTGGAGATAAGTTGAAAAAGTAGTTTTATTATTTTACTATTTTTTAATATTTTTACACTTTTACTTAAAAAATGGTGAATCATCCCCCATGGTTGAAATCATCATCTTGAATCCTATTGGTTCTTATAAATTTTATTTTGGTTGTACATTTTTCTTAGGAGGCCCATTTTAGACTTGAAAATTCCCCTAATGTCTAGTCTTAGTATATGATCAAGCTCACGATAAGCTAGGTGCTGGTAAATTTGAACCAATGGGGCATGGACCTTACATTGTTAAGCATGTGCTTGCAAAAGGGGCCTATGAATTAGTTGATTATGATGGTGTCTCTTTAGATAAGCCCAGAAATGGAATTTATTTGAAGAGATATTATGCATGATTTATCTTGTGGAGATCTTCATTGTACATTAGTTACATTTTTAGGAAAAGTGTGCCTTAGATTATTTATTATGCTTGGTGAGTTTATACTACTTTTTCTTCTGATCTTGATTAATATCTATATTTCATATGTCAACATTCCCTCATACCTACATTAGCTTTGCTGACGGCGCCTGTTGTAGTACATGTAAACTATCTTCCACTTCTTGGATTATCTATTCACCCACTGATGAGTTATTTTCTATTCATGGGGTTTGCCTTGGTCAAAAAATGAACAATATTGCATAATATAGCATAGTCATTGAGCTATTATCTGATGCCATTTCATTCAGAATTCGATGTTTTATTGTTAGGTTAGATTCACACCTCATTTTATTACATTTAAATGATGTTTATGCAATCATAAATCCATTATTGTTAAGAATGTTTTTAAGGGTCTGTCTCTTGGAAAGACAATTTGATTACATTGAATATCAACACATTTTGAGAAATTTAAACACGTTAGCTGATGCACTGGCTAATCGAGTTTTAAATAGACATTTTAAACATTGAACTTAAATCAAAACAATATTTAATCCATATTGAACAAGATACTCAAAGACCAATAGTAGTAACCATCATTAGGTCAAAATAGTTGTTTATCATATTCTTTCAAAAAATATACATCATATGTGATCATAGGTCCCAAAAACCTTATGATCTAAATATACTGATAAAAAAAAAAAAAATCAGTCTAAAACGACCATCAACTATCCATGATGATCATCATGATAGTAGATTATAGCATGTGCCACTTGGTGCAGGTATCATCTGAATGGACCAGGAACCCCAGTCACATGCCTTTGGTATTGGAGAGGAAAATCATCTATCCCAGTCTCTGTGATATCTATGGTCAGCCTCTCCAGATTTTGTTCCAACTCTGTGAGGGCCACAACTGCATCAGTTTGCGGTCGAACTGATGCTATAGGTTGTGCTCCTTGTATATCAAAACGATGATTCATTTTTGGTCGTATTGGGCCTACATCTGCGTTAAAATTTTTTTAATCAGTATTGGATATTAAAAAATCAAATAAAAATTATAAAATATAAAAAATCAAAATGAGAATTTTACCTGACTCATCCCACTGTACTCCAGGTGGGATTTTTGTGTCAGGGTCACCCCTGAAGTCCACCCCTACATAGGGGATTCCTCGATCATGAAAATTTTGCTTCTAAGCCATAAGAAAGACTGAGGTGTATATCAGAGAATCAGACCACCATTGTCGCCATGGCGAGCAATCAATGAAACCTATCGCAACAAGCGAGGATCTCTCAGTCCCGCAGGATCTACTAACTGCTATTGTGGTAAAAGGAGTGGAATCCTCTCTAGAGAAAAATATATAAGAATGGCACCATAAATAAAATTATTCATCTTACCACTCTTTGCTCGAGTGAGTTGTCCTTTCATATTGACAACTACTCCTTCACACCAGTTGAATATTATTCCCTCGGAACACTCAACAATCGTTTGGATCTGTGATTTGGTGGCCACATGAGGAGTTTCGCTGCCACATAATATAGTAACTGTGAAAGCAATAATCTTGATATCCAAGTCATTCGATAGTTTTTATATCGATTCAACCATCTTTCAATTATGAATCCTAAATGAAATATTGCACCATATAGGAAGTAGTGGGTTTCCCTTCTGACCGTGTGCCAAACAAAGAGATGTCTCTTCCCCTACGAGGAAAACTAGTGAGGAAATAAATATCCTTTGCATCAATGATGACCCTATGACCTCCAACGATAAAATAATATTCCTGGATATCCCAGGAATTTACCAACTAGGTCATCAGCTCTACTTGGGCCTTCATTCCTTGTATGGACCAAAATTTGTATAACCCACAATTATTTAAATTGATATAAAGTGCCTTGTTATGATGTGTTTCATGCTCATGTTCTCTCCACTCAAGCATGGTTGTTTAAATTTTTCTGCAAAAAATCATTAAAAAGCATTAGGAATCTTTTGGAAGAACTTAGAGCAATTTTGATGGAAAGAAAACCATTTTTGAAAAACCCCACGGTGCCTATGTGGGTTTTCTTTGTATACAATGTGTTTTTGTGCATGATCTGTACATAAAAACCGCGACGACATGATAATTTTATATGTTAAAAATTATTGGGGTGTGCGGCCTCGATAAGGAAAACCTGCGCACCCCCAAGGGAGATTTCTAAAAACATATTTTCTCCAAAAAATAATCTCAAAGCCTAAAATGAAAAATAAAATGGATAGAATGCAAAATAATGGAGTGATTAAATACCTAGAACTGACGGCTCATGAAATGGTCCTCCGGTTCGCCCGATATCAGCTTCAGAAGATCTATAGTAAAAACCCTTTTTTACTACTCTCGAAATCAAATGATGAAAATGACTTGTCCTTTCCAATTTTTATTGGTTTTTATGAGTAAAATAATATATTTTATTTATTTTGACCTTTATAAGTTAAAATTTTCAATATTTTAACCATAATTGAGAATAAATTATTGTAATTTTTGATATTTCTATGCAGAGAACATGTTGTGTTTAAAAAACAAATCATTTTGACGATAGAGTAAAATTTTATCACTTTTTTGGACTCTCGAAAAACATGAAAAATTGAATCAATGGAGTTATATTTTAATCACTTTTCAAACTCTCTAAACATGAGAAAAATTCTGAGCACTTGAATATTCAAACTTGTTAAAATAGACGAACAGTTGTCTACTTACTATAAGTTTACCCCTTTTCCAAACTAAACTAGACTAATTACGAAAAAGGTATACGTTGACTAAGCATGGTCAATAAAGTTCTCTCCTACATTATTTTATCATTTTCCAGGTTTGAGAGACTAAATTTATAAAAAAAGAACACTATAGAGTTTACTTATGTTTTTCTTCTGACTCCCTAAAACTGAAAAACACCGAGTTAATCCTATGTTGGACTCGTTAAAATTAAACAATACAGGACTCGTCGATCACTACAGGAATGAACCACTCCTTAGGGTCCGTTAAAATTACTAATATGGACTCATTCGAAGGATGATATTACACAGCAATAATATGTTATCCTCCTCAAGCTTGACAAAAATAAAGAGGAACTTGCTAGTAATGGTGGGCAAAAATTTGAGAAAAAAATCCATCTATTATACTTGTTTTAGAAGCAGCATGCCACTCTTGAACACGACGCTTTGTCACACTCGTGTCTGGGTTGGATAATCCTTTTTTCTTACAGTTAATTGAACCTCATTGAAATTATTCAGTTGGTTTTGGGAATTATATTTAATTCAAATGTTTCTAGGTCATTTACAATGTTGTTATGTATTCAAGAGAAATTTCAACTTCAATTCATTATTCATTGCAAATATTTGTCTCCATTCGTGTTAACCATCCCTGAGTTAATCCTTGCAAAATATTTCTTCAAAACTTGACATAATTGTTTTGTGTCGTAGGCCCTCCTATGACAGATCCCTTCCTATCGACTTTGGCTCATTATCTAGGAAGTTTATCTAAAAAATCTATCAATACCTTGAAATTTGCATGCCTTAATGGTAGGTTTCTCACTTTCAACAACATGTTTTCATTATTTTCCTTCGATCGAACGACTCTTTAGGTGTTTAATTGCAAATCATTCATTCACATTTCATATATTGTACTGAGGTATTCATTTTCATTACTGTTGGTTTCTCTCACACTTGTTAATGGTTTTCATCATTGACCGATAATCAAGTGGTTTCTACCATGTTCAACTTCGAAACAATCAATTGCATGGTTAGATTCGGAGATCAAGGCCCTGGATCTAGTTTCAACCATCTAGGTTGAGAGGAGTTATGTATTCATGTTTCAGTGGACTAATTCATATCATATGGATGCATCCATATTTTGTTTATTATTTATGTAATTCTAGGTCACTTCCGTACCATGACATATAGTTAGTTTTTCTCTAAGTATGGGAATGCCTACCTCAGTGATGATTATATATTTACATTGAATGTTTCATACAGGTTTTTGACTGATGCCTTTGACCCAATCCTTGGTATGATAAAGAACTTCACTCTCTTGAAATATTTTCTCAGACTTCGCACTTTAGGGGGGAATCTGTTACATGTCATTTTGTCACCATGACATTGGATGGTCAATATGGATCTATCACCATCCATACTCATGCCTCCTAAGAATTCAAACATTTATATTCCTTAACCAAGTCTTGGAAACTGGAAAATAGCTCTTAAATACTCTTAAATATGGCATGCAAACTTTTTGTGGTCACTTCCTGTGCATGCACGGATATTACTAAGCTTACCTGCAGAGTTCTACGCTTTGTTTCTCGTTAAAATCTGTGCACCCCATTTAAAGTAAAGTAAAGGTGAAAATTAACTTCTAGAAGCATAGTTGGGTGCATATTCTTCCAACTAAAAGCCTCAGAGTCGTGCCTGTTCGAGCTAAATCCATCCAATCATGGAACTTATCCCCTTGGATCAAGGAACCCTAGTCCCCTCATTTGTGGATCACACCCCTTTATTGGTAGATCTGAAACCTCCTCAATTTCTCCTATAAATTGAGCTGAAACTTGAGAGTTAGGGGGTTCACTTATGATAATATTATGCTGGTCATTCTAGAGTGGAAATCTTGTTAAACCGAGGAGGAAGATTGGGAAGGCATACAGGAGGAATTTGTACAACATTAAGGCTTAGTATCAAGATTGCTCTTTATATTATTGAATAATAAATTTGGATACTTTTTCTCATTTTGTTGTTTCAGATTCATTAAAATAATAAAAATTCTTAATCTCCTTGCATTAATTTAATTTTTTATTTTGGATTATTACATACTACAGATTCTTTTGATTCTTTGCATGTTTGTGATTGCATGTTTCTTCTCAGCATTGAAGGACTTCTTCGGGATAAAAGGAAAGGTCTTCACCAAACATCTCGTTGAAAGGTAAGAGCATTATCCTCTCTTTTCTAGTTTTGATAATCTGAATTCTAATAGCTTATGGAAAGAGATATTCTTATGTATGTTTGTTTCTAGTTATCTATTTGGATACTAGGGAGATCGCTCTTGTTTACAAGAGGGATTTATCTGGGTAACAATAGGAGTATAAAAATACTAGCAAGGCAAGGAAAAGCAAGGTAAAAAAAAAATGCAGCAAATGTAAGGGAGAAGCAAGGAATAGAAAGAAAAGTAGAAGCAATCAAAGGAGTAGCAAGAAAATGAGAAACAAGGAACAACAAACAAAGGAGCAACAAGGTATGGAGGAGCAAGGGACAAAGGAGTAACATATAAATTTATGGTTCGGGAGAACATTGATGTTGGAATGTTGATGGCTTGATGCTTATATAATTCTGCGGAGATTGTTTAATGAAGAGTTTGTGGTGACAATAATTCGTTGTTAAGATGAATTATTGTGATGTAAAGGCAAGACTCTATGATATGAAATTCAAGACTCCATGATAGAAAAGGAAAGATTCGATGACAAAAAAAAAATTCAATACGCAAGGAGGTTGAGGCAATGACATGAAGAATATATGGATTTGGAGAGTGAATGTTACATACATATGCTTGCATTATTTTCATATGTTGTGTGCATATTGTTTACATTGGAGAATGCTTACATATGTTGTGGTGGTATAATGTTGTTTTCAACACTAAGTTGATATTGAGGCACCTAATAATTATAGATTGATGAAATAATATGTGGTGGAGCACTTATTTATTTTATAATATTCAAAATTTGAAGGGTTTGGAAACGAATGAGTGGGAGGAAAAGAGACAAGCAAATTCACTTAATATTCCTATGTGGAATACAAAAAACCAACAAAATATCTTTATAAAATATGTGATTTTGGAAGGAATTGGAGAGTTAGAGAGTTGGAGAACATGAGAGAGCTGATTGAGATGTTATGCATTAATTACCTGGAAAATATGGAGCTTATGTGAAGCAGATTTGAAGGGAAGAAGACACATAAATGAAGATGGAGAGATGAAAAATTTATGACTAGGTAAACCAACACATTGTTGTTTCTGGTTTGCATGATGGGATTGTAGTCTCCTTTGAAGTACTATCTTGATAAACACCAAGTTGGATCTTGTTGAGGTTGGAGCCTCTTGTGGGTTGTAGCCTTATATAAATTTGAGGTAGAATCCTCCTCTAGGTAGGAACCTACATAAAATCTAATGTAACAAGGAGTATGAGCTTGCCTTTGCATCACAACAATAATAAAATCATGGTTTTCTACCTTATGGGTTTCCACTTATATCTAGTGTCAATATGCTTTGTTATTATGTGTTGATGTGATGTGTTGGTATTCTTATTACTTGTTGTTCACATATTCAATTTTCTGATAATTTTTTGTTAAGTTGCACATGTAATGTTTCAGTTAATGAGTTTAATGAAAATAATATTAATGTCCATGAATGGACTAAATTGATTCACCCCCCTCTTAGTTCAGTCAATTTTTCATCAATTGGTATCAGAATTGATTCCTATATAAGTCTAACAAATTGAAGGTAGATCTGGTTGATTCATGGACTATCAAATTGTACCTATTTTGAGAGCAAAAATCTCTCATGAATGGAGAGACAAGGTAAATTCTGAACTGATATCCTAAGGACCTGGTGTATGGAAACTAGTATGTGATGGCTACTGTAAAGATTCTCCCCCTTTGCAAGAAAAAAAATGGAATGCTAAAGAATTTTTTTTTGTGTTTAACAATATTCATAATAAATATCTTGATATAGTAATATATTTAAATTATGAAAAATAAATATGGGATATACTTCAACTTATTCATGAAGGAGAGACCAGTAGCAGTAGTAAAAAAAGAGAACGGTAAGAGGAAGAAGAAGAAGCCTTGTAAAAAATCAAATGTGATACCTTTTCTGCACTTGATTCTCATGAAGGAAAGTTAACTAAAGAACAAACCAAACTTGACATAGCCTTGAATGAAATATAAATATTTAAGAATGAGAGAAAATACTATAAGAAATTGGAGAAAATATGTGATGAAAGAGAACATAAATTCAAGGAAGAAATTATTAGTTCAGGGACTAAATTAGAAGAAGCAAGCAGAACTAAAGAAATGGTGAGCAAATGGCTAAAGGAGAAATAATAATAATGTAAAATGTTAGAGGACTAGACTAATTCATCTAGAAGTGAGTTAGAAGGAAAAATCAAATTGTGCAACCATTTAGAAGAGGATTTTGTCTGTATTAAAAACTCATAAAAGTGCAGTAGATCAAAGACAACCATAAAAGATAATGAAGAAACTCTAAAAATACCTACATAAGAAGCGTCTAATAATAACATGTGTTGTAAAGAAACAAATAAAACCAAGCAACATCAAGAAGCAAAAAATTAGGGGAAGAAATGGTCATATACAAGAAGGTCATTTTATTCTAAAGATGAATTGAGAAAATTTGAAAATTTGAAAATAGGAGAATATATTTCATGCTTCCGTTGCCATGAACCTAGAAACATAGCAGCAAGTTGTAAGAACAAGAAGATAAAGACTATTCAATAAAACATGCAGCAAACTAAAAGGCACTATCCAACAAGCAAACAAAGGAGAACATCAACATTCAGCAGGTACATAAATCATTTCAATGGTTACTATTATCTATGCAATGAATTTGGACATAGATCTATTGAAAGCAAAAAATATTTAAATAAAAATAGAAATGGTTCAATAAATAACACATCATGTTTTCCTTTGATAGGCTATATAAAATTTTATTAATGTGGAAAATTTGGCCACAAAGCCGAAGACTGGAATCTGCCAAATAAAGGACTCTAGACAAATGATGAATTCCAATCAAAGAAAATCAAACAATGGATCAAAAAGGAATGCAGACACTATAAAGAAACCTACTGAAGTTTGGAAAAGAAATAAAAATGAGCATATTTTTGCATCAATGACATGAACAAGTCATCATGGTTTTAGGGGGAGCTTATCTAAGTATAAAAGTTGTCAGAGAAACCATAATAACATTGGTTTGAAGGTTGGTATGTCTTGAAAATATTTAGTTGAAGATGTAAGATGATCTCTCAATAAATGAAAATCATGGAACATATGACGTGAACTTGTAAGAAACATCCTTGTGTAAATAGAAGAGAAGGCATCAAGAGGGAATGAATGCAATCATCCAATCAATAATAATAATAAATGGTAATATCTCAGGGGGAGAGAAGATCCTACAGTTCCTTAAAAATATAATATGTATTTTGAAGTTTCTCTGCCATAAAATATTGATGTAAAAAATGACTATGTTCAATTTCAATTTCAAAATTGTTGCACAACTACTGTACAAATGCTACAAAAGTGCTAGGAAAATTTCAAAAGTGCTACGAAAGTGCGGTTGTAGTTCTAAGTAGCATTTATGGAAAGGATTCAAGTTGCATTGATGGTGTATTGTAAAAGAGTTATAGAATAAGTATAATCCATGTAAATATTCCTTGTGGTGCTTTAAGTACTATTAAGAATCAAAGTGACAACCACAGATATAAAAAACATTAAGAATCTTCACCATGTGAAGGATGGATGGCTTCGATGACATGACTTCGAAATGCACAAATTTTCCTTAGAAATTAATAACTTGGATACATAATTGACATCTCAATAATTCATAAAAGAGAAGCTCTTGAGTAGGACACAATGGATATCATTAATCACTTATGAAAAGAGGAATGCAATTAATCTCTACAAAGCGAACACTGCTAAACATTTTGGATGGTTTCTCATGTTGACTATCCATGTACTAGAAGCTATTATTATTCCTTACTTGGAGAGTACTACTAAGAGAATAAAAGAGATCCTTGGACCGAATCATTTTCAGAATTTCTTACAATTTGGGGGGAAACATATGAGGAGTTCTAAAGATCTTAGGTAGTAGCACAAATGGTTGCAATGGAAAAATAAATAATGGAAAATGACCAGGGAATAAATTTCAAATAACTCGATGAGCTTCATTACAACTATGTGTTAATGTCACAGTTCTTATCTACATTATAGTTTCAAGGTAGTTATTAACATATAGGGGATTACAAGTATAAGTAATATTCAAGAGTTGGGAGTAGCATGTCGAGTACTGTGTTTGGAGAATCCTTCTCAGTTCTCCCTTCGAACAAAACATGGATTGGATCAATAAGAAGATTAGCTACCATTGATGTTGATTTCAACCTAGATATTTTATAGAGTCTTAATGGGAGTTTTCATCCTACCATAGAAATGAAAATAAATGAACGAAGTAATCTAGAAGGACAGGTTATGCATATTTGAATGTTACTTAGGTTACACATCTCCTTTATGTGCTAGTCTAAAGATAGAATAGCCCAAAATTAGAGATTGGCAGTGATGACCATGCCAATATGCGAGTTTGTAGATGCCAAAATGAAGCGTTATTTAGTGATACTTATTTTTTGATATGCCTTAATTAAGAGTACATGGAACGTTACTTAGCTTTGTTGATGTCAGATGTGAATAGAAAACCATTGTAAAATTATCAAGATAAATGAATTGTTAGAGAGCACATATGGCAGGTGACATGAACCACATGTAAGGAAGAGTAACGTTAAGGCTCCAAAGGGACAAATATTGCAAAATATACATGAGTGTGGATTCCAATGACAATGCCATGCAAATAAAGTTTGTTCATGATCAATTATGGAGTTGAAGGAGAAGTGCATTTTTCCTGTCTGGAAATTAGAGCGATATGTTAAAAACATGATACTGAATAGACAGATGTTATGTCAGAAATATATACGATGCTACCATATTATATTCTTTAAGATTTGATATTAGGGTCTTGTGCCCTAAATATTTGTTACAATGTAGTTGAATGATTGTGAAATAGTTGTATCTAGCCAACAGATTTGAGCATGCATTCATGAATGATGAGGCAATGTTACTGTATAGACATAATAGGAAAAACTGAAGAGAGTAATGACATGTTGATATGGCCCACCATATGCATGCAGATATAATATGTATAGGCAGTTGATTGGCATTTTCCATGGGTTCATATGGGACACATTATAGTGCAACATCCATTATTCATATTGCAACTGGTATTATAGCAAGTGGAATGGAAGATAATTGTTGGTGTACATGCACCTAGATTAGCTTTAGTTCAAATCTAGAGATTGCATGCGACGTGCACTTGTTTTTAGCTAGTTAGCTCGAGTCCTTACATGCGATGTGCACTTGTTTTTAGCTAGTTAACTTGAGTGCTTACATGCAATGTGCACTTGTCTTTAGCTAGTTAACTCAAGTGCTTACATGTGGTGTGCACTTGGATTTAGTGAGTTAACTATAGTGCTTGCATGTGGTGCATGTGCACATTAACAAAACATAAAGCACACTTAGCTTCAATTAGACTTAACTATCCATAGTTATTTCATGTACAATTAAGCTTAACTTAGTTTCTTTATATATTGATTCTGAAACCAATATTGATGAATCAATTTCATTCTCAATTATAATTGTTTTTCTTTTTTAACCTGGCAAGTTTGTGCAATTATTCTTCCACTAGATCCATATTTGTGCTCTAATAATTTTACATGGTATCAGAGCTACAAGGGTTTGGAGAAGTTTCATGAACAATTTTTTTCAGGTTTAAAGAGCATAGAATTGGAAATTGTTCAGAGATTTGATTTGCGGATCAAAATATTGGAGAATTTTTGCAATGGAGTTCTCATCTTCAAAGATTCTTACTCCATAAAATTACTATGAATGGAAACCCATGATTTTTCTTCATCGTAGGAGCAAAGGATTGTACCAAATAGTCATGGGAATTGAGAGAGAACTAATGTCAGAGGATGAGAAGTCAGATTGTCTTAATAGGTGTGACATGGCTTATGGACGATTGTGTCTATCTGTGTCTCATGATATTTTTTATGAGATCAGAAATATTGAATCACCACATGAAATATGGACTACATTGAAAGGATTATATGGTGATGAAAATGATCTAGAAGAACACAATTTGGAGGAAAAGAGATCTAATTATTATAGCGGTCATGAAAGTGGTGAAGACTACAATAATCTAGAGAAATATTCTGAAGACAATGTTGAAAAAGAAGACTCTGCTTCTTCTAATGTTAATGAACCTATTGCAGATGAGAATTTTATCTTGTCCAATAACGAAGACATTACACATGAGGAAATATCTTCCTCTGCTAGTGATGAAGACACTACTTTCAAAATCATAGAAGAGGAATTTGATTCATCTACTATTGATGATGTTAATGATGCAGATCTGACGAGATCTCAATTTAATGATGCCCCAAATGCACTCTCAATTGCAATGCCATGCATGCCCATGAATGCATCTAAGGAGGAATTTATAGCACCATGTATGCACATGTATGCATCCACAAAGGCATCTCTAAGGCCACACATGCACATTCATGCATCCCTAGAGACAAACATTCTAATGCATGCATATAGGGTACATGAATTTGATCGTAAAATGCATGACGAAGTTGCAGGAAATCCATATTGGCATGCAACCATGTATAAGGAAATTTAGTCCTTGATCCAAATATGGGAGTTGATACCTCTACTTCCAAAAATGAAGCTTATTCCTCCAGATCCATGATGGGATCATAGGTCTTTGGTACTGTCCCAGTTCCAAGCAGACTATCTATATCTTCACCAAGACTTTCACTAAGTAGAATTTTAGATTCCTAGGAGATCATCTCAGGGTGAAGGACACGACTTCCTAGCAGTTGTCTTTTCTATAATTTTGCATTATATTTTGAGGGGGGGTTTTTCTTCCCACTGGGTTTTCCCTCTTTTCTCTTTTCATGCATTATATATGGGTACCTAAAATGGTCGTGTTACCAAGACTCATTCATTTTGCATCACACTCACCTAAGTTATGATTAAGGTGGGGTGTTGGTGTACATGCACCTAGATTAGCTTTAGTTCAACTCTAGGGATTGCATGTGATGTGCACTTGTTTTTAGCTAGTTAACTCGAGTTCTTACATGCGATGTGCACATGTTTTTAGCTAGTTAAGTCAAGTGCTTACATGCAATGTGCACTTGTCTTTAGCTAGTTAACTCAAGTGCTTACATGTGGTGTGCACTTGGATTTAGTGAGTTAACTATAGTGCTTACATGTGGTGCATGTGCACATTAACAGAATATAAAGTAAAATTATCTTCAGTTAGCTTTAACTATCCATAGTTATTGCATGTAAAACTAAGCTTAACTTAGTTGCTTTATATATTGATTCTCAAACCAATATTGATGAATCAATTTAATTCTCAATTCTAATAGTTTTTCTTTTTTAACTTGGAAAGTTTATCGAGGACAGGTTGAAGCAATGGCACACAACGTGGTTCTACAAGCCTACGAACATAGTTTACAAGCTCGAGCACATTATTTACCATATAATGTGCCATTACGTGAAAAGCCCGAAATAATTAGAAAATTCTGCAAATAACTTCTCTAAGTGCTCAACCTTTTCTAGAATTTTTCTAATTATTTCGGGCTTTTCACGTAATGGCACATTATATGGTAAATAATGTGCTCGAGCTTGTAAACTATGTTCGTAGGCTTGTAGAACCACGTTGTGTGCCATTGCTCAACTAATCCTCGATATCTTTCCGATACCAATGTAGCGGTAAGGAATTAGTAATTTTGAATCTTTGTGCTTGTGAGACTTGTATGCTTGTAGATTTGATAGCAGAAATTAACTTTTAATTATAAAAATACACGGGGTATTTATAATAATAAATATTTATTGATAAGATATGATATGACTGAATGATTACAATGAGATGTAGCAGCGGAATTCGTAATTTTGAATACTGTAGCAGCAGACTTGTATGCTTGTAGATTTGATAGCAGAAATTAACTTTTAATTATAAAAATACACGAGGTATTTATAATAATAAATATTTATTGATAAGATATGATATGACTGAATGATTACAATGAGGTCCCGCTTTTATACCTATGCAGGTACCTTTTCATGAACAGGCATGTCTTTTAGACATGCCTTTTCAGTTAGCTAATCATTACTTAACATAATCCTAACTGATTATTTAGTAATTACATTTATTCTATTTTATTCTATTAATACTATATTTAATACTTAAGTTATGAATTAGATTCATAACATTGCCTCCTCCTTCGAAAAGCTTTGACCTCAAAGCTTAACTTTTCGACACTTCCCTTTACTTGAAATTATCTGCTAAGCATGTCACTGGTACCTTCCTTGTGCTTTTCACATCATCCTAAATCCATGTTCTCATTTTTTTTTCTTCCAATAATAACTTTTTTCCTTCCTTGAATATATATATATTTAATATTTAACTCCTATATATATATTTTATTTTCTCTTTTTTTTTTCCATTAATTTAATTAATTAAATAGTACTTTTAATTAATTAAATTAATAATTTTGTTTTGTATCATTAAGTAACTTTATAATTTTTTTTTTAATAAAGTAACTTTATAAATTATAAAGTAACTTTAATAAATTTATAAAGAACTTAATTATTAAACTTCTGTTTTATTAGTTTATAACTAATAGTTTCCTAACGTTGTGTCCTCCGTGGCTTTTCATTGTTTCGTGGCATTGGTTTCGCGAAAGCTTGTATAAGGAAAAATGCATGAAAGCCGATTCTGGATTACGGTTTCAAAGGGCACGGAAAATGAAGTCATCTGGTTCAATGGGCCGCCTCTGTATACCGAGCTAGAGTTGGGCCGGAATAGAATTCTGCCGTCGGACGAGCAGTAGCAGTAGCAGTCATTTACCACAAAATGAACTTCAAAGCAAAAACTCTCGATACATGATGGGACGGCTTCGCTTCCAGCGCTTCCATCACCATCGCCCTGGTAATCGATCGGGACAGAGGGATACAGCCTCAATGTTTCAGATAAGGCCGCCCGTAAATATACGCAGCCCTACAGCTCCTTTTGAGTTAATGGCTTCTCTGTGTCCAAGAAATTTTCATGTGATTCGGAAATAATTTCTGGGATGAGGGCCACGCCCGAAGTGTCCCGGCCGGATATTAAAAAATTCATGACGGCATTCTGGAGGAATTTGCCAGAATGAGAAACGCTGCCATTGCCGTCTGATAATTTTCATATGAAAGAGGTTAGCAGGTCCTTCGACCTCGCATCCTGCGTGGTTTCCCCAGTTCTTGGTTCACCGGTACTTAATATCCCCGATTTCTTGTAATTGATGAGATCGTCGACAAATTCTTTTAATTCATCAAACACCTGGCCCTCTGCTCTCATCATCTGATCAGTATAACGAGTATTTTCCAACAGGTTGCAAAGAACCGATAACGCCGGTATTACATGAGATTCCACAGTGTCAGTTCTAATGACTAGTGCGATACCTGCGCAGAAAGCATTGAAATATCTAAAACCGCTGCGTTTCATAAGTCTAACCATCTCCAGATGCCCAATGGTAACCGAACTGAGGAAACAAAGAATCTCAAAGCACGTCATAATCATGTGTTCTTCGTCTTCTTCCGATACCGTCCTTCCCCTTGCAACCCATCCCAAGGGGTCTTCCTCTCTTCCCCCGTCGGCCAGCATTGCGTAGTACAATAACTCAAAAACCGGTTTCACGAGCCCTGCACGGGTCACCACTTCTAACGAACCTTCGATGTAGTCATAAAAATCATCATCATCATTATACTCATCATCATCATGCTCCTCCTCACGACTATTGCCAGGCCTGGAATTGAGTACAGAAGAAATTGTACGCAATAAACAACGGTGCTGTGCATTATTTATCTTTTCGGGAATTGGCCACACTAATCTAGCCATTGATTTTGACAGTTCAGGCTGCTTCAATCCTTTCTCTGCCACCCAGACCTTGATGATCACGTCGAACAATTTCCGGAAAATGCCTTCGCTCACGACGAGTACAGAAGATAAAGCTTCTATTACTTCACCATGACTGATAATTATGTCCTCAGCGTCGTGATACCAGTACCGATTTTCCTCATTTTTATACTTCTGGAATTCGTAGAGTAAGTTGACTAAACCCATCTCATCATGTACAGCTGTGGGAACTGTACCAGCACCATTGCAATCACTTTCTCTGCGAATAAAGAAAAAGAAATAGACCTGCTGATCTGATAACACCTCCTGTTCGGAGACTGGAGAGACATTCGCATCATTGCAGCGATGCCAGCTATCATTTTGCAGGTTCTTCACATAGGCATAATAATGTCCAAAGTCCTGGGAGAATCCTGAATGGATAATGGTGGCAAATAGACTATAATAGTCTATATTAATATGATACTTCTCCTTATAATCAGCACCTTTTGACAAATGGTTATCAAGTGCCAAGCGTTGGTTAAGGCTAATATTCCTATTTATTTTAATCCTAGAACCATCATCATCCATAGCAAATCTGTTGAGTTGAATGATCAGAACGATGGAAGGTTTGAAAATTGACATTTGCATTACACCACCGAAAATGCTTTTATAACTATTGTCTTCACTATAGGATTTAATGATGAAGAATTTTGCATCTTTATATTTAGTGACAAATTCAGGACTATTATATTGTTCTCTGTCTACAGTTACATTATAAGTTTCACTGTTTCCGTAAGCCACAGAATAACCAGGCCTTGGAGGAGGCATCAACAACCCCTTCTCATTAACAAAATTTGTGCTAGAACCATCACAACCATGAAAAGCAGATTGTTCAGCACCTACTGAAGTTGACAACTCTGCCTGAGACATGGGAGTTGCTTCAATCCCACTGTATTCCTGTTTTCCATCTCCATAACTCAAATGGCAGATTTCAGAATCATTAGTGTATTCTTCAACAGTCTTTCGACTAGCAGAATCAACTTTATTTGGATCCTCCTCAAGACCAGCTTCATCTTCTTTAAGCCTATCAAGATCAGAGTCATATTTTCCTGTTTCTTCACAAGTTCCCTCCAAAACAGAGGATGAAACACTCTGTTGTTCATTACTTTTTCCAGCTTCTTTAATAATTTTCCGGTTAGTAGAATCATTTTTACTTTTAACATCTACATCATCATTATAATCTGTTTCACAGTTATAAAGTTTTTGGATTGCACACTTATGTCCTGTTAAATATTTGTCTCCACACTTCCAACAATTCTCTACCTTTTTACTTTTATTACGAATTGGTGGGGGAATATATTTGGTTGACTTTTCTATGGATGTTTTACTTGATTTCCCCTCTGCATAACTGACTGCTTTCTCATTTTTACAGCATTTTTCATCTTTCTGTTTCTCATGTTTTTCTTTTCTATTACGAGAAATTTTTTTAAAATCTGCAGAAAGTTTTTTAAGATCTGCAGAAAATTCTGCAGATAACTTCTCTAAGTGCTCAACCTTTTCTAGAATTTTTCTAATTATTTCGGGCTTTTCACGTAATGGCACATTATATGGTAAATAATGTGCTCGAGCTTGTAAACTATGTTCGTAGGCTTGTAGAACCACGTTGTGTGCCATTGCTTCAACCTGTCCTCGATATGGCTCCGATACCAATGTAGCAGCGGAATTCGTAATTTTGAATACTGTAGCAGCAGACTTGTATGCTTGTAGATTTGATAGCAGAAATTAACTTTTAATTATAAAAATACACGGGGTATTTATAATAATAAATATTTATTGATAAGATATGATATGACTGAATGATTACAATGAGGTCCCACTTTTATACCTATGCAGGTACCTTTTCATGAACAGGCATGTCTTTTAGACATGCCTTTTCAGTTAACTAATCATTACTTAACATAATCCTAACTGATTATTTAGTAATTACATTTATTCTATTTTATTCTATTAATACTATATTTAATACTTAAGTTATGAATTAGATTCATAACAATGTGCACATTAACAGAATATAAAGTAAAATTATCTTCAGTTAGCTTTAACTATCCATAGTTATTGCATGTAAAACTAAGCTTAACTTAGTTGCTTTATATATTGATTCTCAAACCAATATTGATGAATCAATTTAATTCTCAATTCTAATAGTTTTTCTTTTTTAACTTGGAAAGTTTATGCAATTATTCTTCAACTAGATCAATATTTGTGGTCTAATAATTTTACAACAACTAGATTCTATATTGCATATATTAAATTATTTTTTGACTAGGTGGTATTGTATATTGTATATCATTTGAATCAATGAGAACGAACATAACAAAAGAATATGAACAAATGAGAGATGATGACTCATATGACATTACATACTATGTGAATTTTGGCCTTAAGTTCTCAAGTATATAGTGCATTGAATATGGCATAATTATGAAGTGCGACGTTTGTATACAACGCGCTGATTATGGCATTGTTATGGAGTCCGACCTTAGTATACAGTCATTTCCCTCTAAATTATGAATTGCGGCTTTCTGCCTTGATATAAGCCCTGGCTCACATACATTATTAATATATGGTGTTGATATTAATAAATCAATACATGCAACGAAATTCAATAATATATTTTTTGAACATTGATGTGAGCTGGCGGTATTATGGACGAAGAGACAAGTTTTTTTATTGTCAAATAGTTGGCAAGAGTTTGCATGGTGTTCACCTACATATTGAATGCCTAAATATAGTCAGCTATCCAAAATTATTATGGTCAGAAGCCTCACCCTCCTCCTCCTAGAGGGAAATATCCCTATGTCTACCCACCTCAACCTTATGGAACTCCTTACACATACCCTCCCACACAACCAATATTTGCACCAGGTACTGACCCAAAAATCATAAGGCATTTTTGGATGTGTGATCATAAGGCATTTTTGGATGCGTGATCAAGATGGGAGAAGATTCATATATGAAAAAGAGTTTTAGAGGGATTTGTCTTCATCCAACCATTCATTCAGCATCTAGACTGTCCATATCCTCATATTCGAGTTCATCGTAAATAACTCCATGAAAATAGTGTCGTAGTAATTCACATCTTTGTGGCATAGTATCCTAGCATGGCAGGAAATATTTGAGAGGGTTGAAAAATATCGTAGAGGAAAGATTGAATCGATGGAATTGTGTGATGCACTTCTTATTTTGGGATATTCTTTATCAATGGAAATTTCACAAATTTTGGTTTCAAAATATGACAATATAGGCCAAAATTGATTATGATAAATTCATAGAATGCATGCATATCTTCAATTCAAAGGAGATGAGAGACACCTTTACCCTCCAAATGTCCTCGAAGAATTTTTAACACATTCTGTTATGAAACCAGCTCCAAAAATAGAATATAAGAGAGATCAACGTCTTAGAAAACATCCACTTCGAGGGTGAAACCTCCAATACATTACATAAATGAACAATTATTGGATGATACAAATGACCAAAACCTCCTTCTATACATAGGAGTCTATGGGGCCATAATATAATCCTAGCCGACCTAACAATAATAATGTAAGAGCACAATAATAACAATATTGGCGTTACAGGGGTACAACAATAACAATAAGGTGGCTACACTAATAACAATAAGGGACTAAAATAGTAATATAGGGACCTAACATGCCCCTCTCCTTCAAAAAATTGTTTTCCCCAACGCTTGAGTAGCTCTGGGTGCTTTTGTATAAATTTTTCATCCTCCCATGTAGAATCTTCGGTGGGTAAGTTCTTCCACTCGATGAGATACTTTGAAATTGATCGATTCCATAGCTGTCGAGTTCTTGTTTCCGTGACTGCTTCAGGTTCCAATATTATTTTTCCTTCCTCATCAATTTTTGGCAATATTGTTTGAATTGGAATATTTTCACCTATAATGTTCTTTAAGCATGAAACATGGAAAACTAGATGCACTCGCGAAGAAGCAGAAAGCTCCAATTTGTATTCCATAGTACCAATATTTTGCAACACCTTGTAAGGACCATAGTACTTTGGAGATAATTTATTATCCTTCTTAGATTTATTGAGGGACATTTGTTTGTATGGTTTTAGTCGTAAAAATACCCGGTCTCCTACATCAAAATTTCTCTCGCTATGATGTTGATATGCCTGTTGTTTCATTCTCTTTTGTGACAAATTTAGGTTATCCTTTAAGAGTTGGAGAACTTATTTTTTGTAGAAATTTGAATAATAGATCACTTATTCACCGAGATTATCCTGATTACACACTATTTGAGCTTCATGCATAATACATAATCTCTTCTACCATTGATCATCAATTTGCGGAATTAGAAGCAGTCACATGCGCACATTAAAACATAATCAAGCACACATATAACACAGTATGTAATGGGGAAAGCTTACAGCTGAAAACCCCCAACTATCTGTATATTATAATGAAAGAGAACATGTAAAAATACATAGCACAAAATCCTCACAAGCTCTTAGCACTATCTCCAATTGTTACACACTAACTAGCTCAGATATGAACAAGTCACACGTTCAAATTTCCTCCACCTGTTAGCCTGCCTCTACTGCGCAATCCAAGATAAATAATGATGAGATCCAAGTTTAAATCCCATTGGCTTCTACTGAGAAATCCTCATTGGCAATCTAAATCAATGTGTGTGAAAATCTCATGCACAGCTATAGTCACAACTGATAGTAGACTCACCCCTTCACCCACCTCTAACACTAGTCTCCACTGAACTGTCCATGGACTGCAGTTAACTGATGTATTCTTTAGTTTATTTATGAGTTAATAATTAGTGAATTAATTAATAATTAATTCACACCACTCATCACTAGTGTATTTATCAGTTAGACTAAATACAACTAGTTCAACTAAGTTAAACCGAACACAACTCCACCAACTGTCTCATCAACTCCACCAAACTCTGCCACATGAGTTCTAACTGAAGTCAACCATGCAATAGCTCAACTAACACCTAGGAATAGCGTAATTCCTTAAACCCCTGCATGCTATTGCCACATCCGTAGCGCGGTAAAGTGCTGAGAGGATAAGATAATGTTTATAGTCCAGAAGTAACAATAAGAGCTGACAATATTGGTAGTCTGTTTTTAGGCCGTGAGTCTAAAAACTAGACTCCTTGATATGTCTAAAAAATAGGGTCCATATATTTTTTGGTAACCGATCAACCATCCACAAATAGCATCTGCAACTCATAGACCATGATCCATATGTCTAAAAATAGACATAGTCTAAAAATGAACTTTGCGCCAAAAATACTGCGAGCCCACTTGAAGTGAAGGCGACTTCTTTTCACTAAGATCCATCATCTTGTTTCATTCTCAACACTCCCTCTCAGCCAAGATATGGATTATACGCAACCCCTATCCTGCCTCTTTGGTATTCGGTGCTCCTGGTAGGCACCTTCGTCAAGATATCAGCATCTGATCCTCCGTGGGACTGTATTAAAGTAACATGATTCTCCGCCGCACACAATCTCTGATATGATGTAACCTGATGTCGATGTGTTTGGATCTATCATGAAATAATGGATTAGGCGAGAGTTTAATGCAACTATGGTTATCACAATAAATCACAGTAGGCTCCAAGTGTGACCCGAACAACCCGACCAGGATCTTCCTCATCCATATGGCCTCGCATGCAGCCAAGCTTGCTGCCATATACTCAGCCTCTGCTGAACTGAGTGCCACGGATCTCTGCTTCCTGCTGTACCAAGAAACTGCTGTCGACCCGATACTAAAGATCCCTCCAGATGTGCTCTTTCTGTCCGTTGGGCTCCCTGCCCAATCTGCATCCGTGAAGCCACATAGCTTCACCTCATCCTCCTGTCTGTACCACAAGCCATATCCCGATGTGCCTCTAAGATAACGAAATACATGCTTGCCTGCCTTCCAGAAGAGCTTGGTAGGCTTAACCATAGCTTGCGAAAGCTGGTTAACAACATAGCATATATCGGGTCGTGTATTGACCAGATACATAAGCGACCCCACCAACTGTCGATAAACAGTGGCATCCACTACCTCCGCCAAAGTAGCATCCTCCTTCCTCCAACCTCCAGGAAGAGGAGTATCAACAGGCTTGCAGCCATGCATGTTGAACTTCTCCAGTATCTCTCGGGCATACTTACCCTGAGAAACAAACAGTCCATCACTGCGCTGCCAGATTTCCAATCCCAGGAAATAATGAAGGAGGCCCAAGTCCTTCATCTCAAACTCTCTAGCAAGATCCTCCTTGCATGAAAGTATCAATAGCTCATCACCTGTCAGAATCAAATCATCTACATAAAGTACAATGATCAGCAACTTACCCTCCACCACAATCTGGTATAGGTTAGGATCCACCTCACTCCTGGAGAATCCAAGTCCGGTGAAATAACTGTCTATACGTGTGTACCAAGCACGAGGTGCTTGTTTCAACCCATACATCGCTCTCTTGAGCCTGCACACATGTGACTCGCTGCTGAAGATCTCGAAACCTTCGGGTTGCTCTATGTACACCTCCTCTTCAATGACTCCATTGAGGAACGCAGTCTTCACATACATCTGATGAATGTGCCACCCCATCTGCGCTGAGAGATCAAGAATCGTCCGTATGGAAGAATACCTTGCGACAGGTGCAAAGGTCTCCTCATAATCGATCCCCTCTATCTGTGAGAAGCCTCGGGCAACAAATCTTGCCGTTTACTTCTCCACACTCCCGTCAGCTACCTGCTTCACTTTGTAGATCCATCTCAAACCCACCATTGATTTCCCCTCCGGTCTCGCGACAATCTCCCATGCACTGTTTCTGACAATCGAATCATACTCTTCCACCATGGCATCTACCCATGTGGGGTCCTCCACAGCTTCCTCGAAAGAGGATGGCTCTGTCACAATACATTTGCTCACAAGAGCCATGTATCCAGTGTACCAGTCCAGTGACTTTCTCTATCTGCGCTGTGCTGTAGGTGGTCCTACAACCTTCTCTGCATCTTGAGCCAGTCACTCAGCTTATGTAGTGCGCTTCCGCCCTCTGATGGTTGGCGCTGCATGAGTGGTCTCTTCCACTCCATGAACTTCCTCTTGTGGCTGATCCACATCCTGAAGCTCATCCTTAGGAACTAATAGCTCCTCCTCTGCATGCAAGTGTGGCTCCCTCTCAAGCGAACACTTCATGGCTTTCTCCTCTTGAAATTTGATATCCCGTCGCACAACAGTCTTGCGACTGTCTGGAAAATACACACGATAGTTGTGGGGCGTATCAGTGTACCCCACAAATATTCCAACCTCTGCGGTCGGATCCAGCTTCTTTCTGGCATCCTTCATCACATGCATGTAGACAGGTGAGCCAAAAATCCTCAAATGAGAAATGTCAGGCCTCTTGCCAGAAAACGCCTCCTCCGGTGTACTCATGCCAAGTATCTTGTGAGGACAACGGTTCTGCACATACACTGCAGTATTGCATGCCTCCGCCCACAAGTGTATGGGTAGGCCCTGATCATGCAACATCACCCGTGCAGCACCCACGATCGTTCTGTTCTTCCGCTCAGCAACCCCGTTCTGCTGTGGGTTATGGGGTGCTATGAGCTCTCTTCGAATTCCTTCTGTGCTGTAAAAGTCCTTGAATTCGCTAGAGATTAATTCACCACCATTGTCGCTCCTAAGAGCCTTCACCTACTTCCTTGATTCCTTCTCAACCAGTGCCTTGAACTCACAGAAATTTGAGTATGTCTCGCTCTTCTTTTGCATGAAGAATATCCAGCACTTCCGAGAATAATCATCAACAAAGATCACATAGTACCTGTGCTTTTCTGTCGAAGCTACTGAGAAAGGTACACACACGTCTGTGTGAATTCTCTCAAGGATTGTCGTGGCGCAACTATCCTTCTCGTGAAAGGTGGCTTTCACAAATTTTCCCAAGGTACATCCCTTGCACTAATCTGACTACGCAAGAGTTCCCTTAGGAAGCCCAGTAGAAATTTGTTGCAGTATCTTCAAAGCTCCATGGTGAAGGTGGCCCAATCTTCGGTGCCACAGCTCGCCATCATCCCGGCTCACCACTCTTCTTCCTTGCATGCCATTGTTGCGTAGCCATCTACCTGCAATTGATAAAGTTTCTTGATTCAAACCCCTATCTTTCGGGTTTCTCCAGTTATCTTACTGTGCAGGAAAGCCTTTCCCTCGCTGAAGACAACATCATATCCCTTTTCTTCTAACATCGCCATAGAGATAAGATTCTTCTTCAATCCTGGAACATGCATCACTTCCTTCAATACAAAGGGTTTACCAGACTCCCTCTCAAAGGAAATGGTACCGATATCGGTCGCACTGTATCTACCATCATCGCCCATCTCGATGTGCACTCCAAGATCTTTCTCATCCAGATCAGAAAAAAAATCTCAATCTCCTGTCATGTGAAAAGACGCACCACTTTCCAAGAACCAAACTGAACCCATCACACTTGATACCAAGCATGCGATCAGTGAAAATTCCAGCTCAAACTGCGAGGCTAAGGCCTCTCCCGCTGTAGATCCAACAGCCTTCTTATTTTTCTTCTTCTACAGACAATTTGTGGCATAATGTCCATGTTGGTGACAGTGAAAGCACTTCACCTTGGACATGTCCTGCTTCTTGCCTTTCGCACCAGATTGAGAATATTTCTTGCTCTTCCCCTTATTTTCTTTGGCAGCCAAAGCACAATTCTCTTCATCAGATGCCTTTGATGAAGATCTGTCCCTGGTACTCCGCCTTATCTCCTCTTGCACAAGATCCGACCAAAGTCGCTCCCATCCTGGCAATTTCTCCCGATCATTGACAGAGTCCTGATAGGAATGCCAACTCTTCGGAAGCCCAAGGAGATCCAAGCTCACCAAGTCCTCATCATCTACAGTCACCCCCACACTTCCCAGCTCATCCTTGCATTGGGTGAACTTCGTGAGGTACTTGGGCATACTGTCACCTTTCTCCATCTTTATGTTTATGAGTTTATCCTTGAACGCAAACTTCCTCTGGTCGCTCTTGCTTTGGAATAAATCTGTCAACGCTTTCCACATCAAGTATGGAGAAGCTTTACCATGCAGGCTAGATACTATGTGATCCTTCATGCCCTCCAATAGAATCCTTCGACACTTTGCTATCTTCTTTTGCCAAGCCTCAACTTGAGCAGCATCAGTAGGCTTTGGGACTTCAGCATCTATGAACTCCTTCAACCCATTGTCATCTAACACCGCCTCCATCCTGTCCTTCCATGCAATATAATTCAAGCTGCCTTCAAGGGCATACTCCAATCGCAATCCGTTGAAAGACATCTCAACTTTCGACACCAAGAAAATAATGCTGCAAATTCGAATTCCACCAGCTCAAAACTCAACCGCTTCTAATCTGAAATTTGTGAGAACAAAGTATTTCTAGTATAGAGATCGACTGTAGGGGCATTTACTGGATATTTCACCTTTCAAGGAAAGGATGGATCCAGAGGCTACCTGGCCCTCTTACAAACTCTGCCTAAAGAAATAAAATGTAATCACTGTAATAGATCCGATGATCAACTTTCACTCCGATACCATGTAGAAATTTGAATAATAGATCACTTATTCACCGAGATTATCCTGATTACACACTATTTAAGCTTCATGCATAATACATAATCTCTTCTACCATTGATCATCAATTTGCGGAATTAGAAGCAGTCACATGCACACATTAAACCATTAATCAAGCACACATATAACACAGTATGTAATGGGGAAAGCTTACAGCTGAAAACCCCCAACTATCTGTATATTATAATGATAAATAAGATGTAACAATACATAGCACAAACTCCTCACAAGCTCTCAACACTATCTCCAATTGTTACACACTAACTAGCTCAGATATGAACAAGTCACAAGTTCAAATCTCCTCCACCTGTTAGCCTGCCTCTATTGCACAATCCAAGATGAATAATGATGAGATCCAATTTCGAATCGTACTGGATTCTACTGCGCAATCCTCATTGGAAATATCAATCAATGTGTGTGCAAATCTCATGCACAACTATAGTCACAACTGATAGTAGACTCACCCCTTCACCCACCTCTAACACTGGTCTCCACTGAACTGTCCATGCACTGCAGTTAAATGATGTATTATTTAGTTGATTTATGAGTTAATAATTAGTGAATTAATTAATAATTAATTCACACCACTCATCACTAGTGTATTTATCAGTTAGACTAAATACAACTAGTTCAACTAAGTTAAACATAACACAACTCCATCAACTGTCTCATCAACTCCACCAAACTCTGCCACATGAGTTCTAACTGAAGTCAACCATGCAATAGCTCAAATAAACCCTAGGAATAGCGTAATTCCTTCTGTCAGCTACATGTGCCACATCCGTAGCTCAAACTGAAGTGCTGCAACAGGATAAGATAATGTTTATAGTCCAAATATTATTAAGAGCTAATAATATTCGACTGATCTATTTTTAGACTGGCAGTCTAAAAATAGACTCCGCCTAGTATGCCTAAAATAGAGGTCCATATATTTTTACCAACTTGAACAACCATCCACAAATAGCATCCTGCAACTCATAGACCATGATCCATATGTCTAAAAATAGACATAGTCTAAAAATAGACTTTGCGCCAAAAATAGCTTGCAGGCCCACTTAGTGAAGGCGACTTATTTTCACTAAGCTCCATCATCTTGTTGCATTCTCAACATTTTTGATGCTCGATGTGACCTTCCACTGCTTGAACCTTAGAGTTTTCTCTTAAATATGACGTGATGGACGGTGGATGATATCCATAAGTGCCATAAATGGGGTCATTTTTGCTGCAGTATGGAAGGTAGTGTTATACCACCATTCAACGAGAGGTAACCACTTGACCCATTGTGTTTTTTTATCAGATACAAAAAAACAAAGATATCCTTCCAAACATTTATTCACTATCTCAGTTTGACCATCAGATTGAGGATGATAAGATGAGCTATGAGCTAATTGAGTACCCAAACAAGAAAATAACTTCGTCCAAATTTTTTTAGTAAAAATGGATCTCTGTCGCTCACAATAATCTTTGGGTTTCCATGTAGCTTTTGAATTGTGTCCATAAATGTAGTATCAACTGTACTTGCTTTAAATGGATGAGATAATGCACAAAAGTATGCATACTTGTTAAGTCTATCAACTACTACCATGATGACACTATTTCCTTCGGACTTAGGTAAACCTATGATAAAATCCATTGAAATCTCCTCCCAATGTTGACTTGGAATGGATAAATGTTGCAAAAGACCTAGGGTCTTAATTGTCTCAACTTTATTTTGCTGGAAAACCAAACAGTTCACCACAAACTTTTGAATATCATATTTAAGGATATCCAAAAAAAATCTTTCTTCACCTTGTGGTAAGTTTTTAAAAATCTTAAGTGTCCTCCTACAGGAGAAGTGTGCAATTCCAAAAGAATCTTTTGTTTTAGTTGGGAATTCTTACAAAGATATAAGTGATCTTTGTACCATAAGGAATCATTTTTCTACCTAAATGTATCATATGTACTAGGCTCTTGCTGCAAATTTTGAATGATTGTCCACACTTCTTCGTCCTTCTTCCATTCATCCCTTGCTTCGGTTATCCAATCTAGTTGGACAATATAAATAGAACAAATCAATGCTTCCACCTCTTCATTATTTCTTGAGAGTGCATCTGCAACAACATTTATTATAATGCACTGCGGAAACCCCTCATACTTAAAACAACATTTAGCTTCCCTTTTTTGTAGATTATTTCAAAGTCATAACCCAACATCTTTGTGACCCATTTTTGTTGCTCTTCTCAAGATAGTATTTTTTCCAAAAAGTGTTTAATACTATCATGATTATTTTTTACCTTGAAGTGTCTTCCCATTAGGTAAGGTCACCATTTCTTTAGTGCATGTAGTACTGCTAACATTTCCTTTTCATAAAAAGCTTTCTGTAAATACTTTCCTTTGATTAGATGACTTTCAAAAGAAATGGGTCTTCCTTCTTGCACTAAAACAACACCAATTCCATTTCCCGAGGCATCACATTCCACAACAAAGGTTTTTGTGAAGTCTGGCATAGTTAAGACTGGTGCTAGGCACATTGCCTCTTTAAGATGTTCAAAGGCCTTAGTTGCTTCAGGAGTCCATGAAAATGTATCTTTCTTCAATAATGTTGTTATAGGTTCTGTTATTCTCCCATAATTCTTAACAAACTTGCGATAATACCATGTTAACATGAGAAATCCTCGCAACTGATTTATGGTTGTGGGGACTTTCCATTCCTTAATGGATTTAATTTTTTTAGGGTCTAACTTAACACCCTTGTGAGATACAATATGACCCAGATATTCCACCTCTTGTACTCCAAAGAAACATTGGGATTTTTTTGCATATAATTGTTTCTCCTGCAATATTTTGAGCACCCTATCAACATGTTGAGCATGATCCTTCCAAGACCTGCTGTAGATTAGTATATCATCAAAAAATACTAGCACAAATTTTCTAAGGAATGATTTGAAAATGGAATTCATCAACCCTTGAAATGTAGAAGGTGCATTGGTAAGGCCAAAAGGCATGACCAAAAATTCATAATGACCCTCATGAGTTCGAAATGCTTTTTTCGGAATATATTTAGTGTTCATACTAATTTGATGATACCCTGAATGAAGATCCAATTTGGTAAAACAAATTACTCCATGTAGTTCATCAATCATAGGAATGGGAAATTTATCTTTAATGGTGAGCTTATTGAGCTCCCTATAATCCGGAAACATGCGCTATGATCCATCCTTCTTGTGCACCAATACTACTAAAGTAGAGAAGGAACTTTGACTAGGTTGAATTATACCGACCTCTAACATTTCTGCAATCATACTTTCAATTTCACTCTTTTGGACATAAGGATATCTATAAGGCCTGATATTTAGAGGAAAAATTCCTAGAACCAAATGAATAGCATGATCATGATCATGAATAGGTGGGAGTGGCTGCTAAGCAGGCTCTAGGAAAGTTACATATGAAATATAAAGTATAAAAAGCTAACAAAGATGAAAACCAGAATGTGAGTTACGGGAAACAGCTAATTGGACAAATAAATTTTAAAATTGCAGCCCAATTGCATGCAACATTATTATGATGGCATTTTTTACATAATATTTCAATGTTTCTTATGAATAATGACATTATATATTTTGTTGTGGTTATATATCAGCATTAATATTGGCTTATGATATCATAGTTATATATATTGGAATTGGTTTCATTATCTGGCCACATATGGCATTAAGGCGTATATGGTGTGTTGGCATTATGTCTCTTGAAATTTATATATTTTTGGTGACAACATTAATACAAGTGGATAGTGTTATGTTTCTTGCACATGTGCATGGAATTACACCACTAGCGAATCCCACGACCGGTTTGACAATATTATCACATGAAACAACGTCAATTTGGAATTATCACACCAAATTATATTCTATAATGGTTGGCCTCATCGTGATATCATGCAACAACCAACACTCAAGCCTCAAGAAATATGTAGCAATAATCATCGGAAACAAATAAAAAGAATCGTTGAGATGTTATATGGTGGCACAATGTTGGTATATGGTGGCACATCGTGTATATATATATATATACACATTCATATATTTATTCGGTAGAGTAAATCTTGGATGTGCATGTAATGAAACTGTTCCCCTTGTATGAGATATATATGAATCCCATGGAAGATTCGGTTCGATTCCCACTATATTTCACATGCTACCGATCACCATTCAAAAATAAAGGACAGTGTAGGTGAACTAGGTTTTGATTATCGAGGGCATTCCTACACTCACATTTTGAGTATAAGAAAAAATTATATATACGTAATATTAACCATAGTTCAAGCAGGGATCATACTTTCTCTTGCTTTAACAACTGCAAGCAGTAACACTAAACTTCAGAAATCGATCATCTCTTTATATTTTTAGATGGTGACAAAATTTTCTAATTGTGTCGAGAAAGATATTCAGTTTATAATTTTTGGTCTCAATGGTACATTATTTCTTGTACAAAATGTTGCATGTTTCAACTACTGGTTGTTCATTGTCCAACTAGGACGATGACATGGATGGGTGCTACAATTCCCAAAATTCCCATTTTTGAAGAGAAGCATATGTGTAGGTTATGTTTCTGTCATTTATTGGTGATCACCACTCCATCTACTATTAAATATGGAGGCGAAGTTATTATACCTAGAGCAGAATTTATCATGTTGGAGAAAATTTTATCAATATGGATCGTTAAATATTGCAACATACACAACCTTGATTAATATTGCAACATTTTTGAACAATAGTTCATTTTGGTGAGACAATGCCCAATTCTAATTCAAAAAAGAAAAAAATATCTCCCTTGCTATACAACTGATACATATTGCAATCAGGAATTTAGGGTATTATTCCATCCTTTTATGAAAATCTTGTACAGACCATGCTTTCCTTACAAAGTATTCTCTCAAAAGTATTCTTTCTTTCACAGTGTTCTCACAACAATATTTTGCACCACTCTTACAATGTTAAAACACTCTATAAAGTATTTGGAGCAATTCTTATATATCATATAGAGAATCCTTCATTTTGGAGCAACTTTCATTAGCCCTATTAAGCCATATGGAGTGGCATTCATTCAATGATAGTGTCAACATTGTTTATGAAAAACAATACATTTCAGGTTATAGAGCATTAATTCAATTATGACAGCTACACTGAGGACTATTTTACAAGCTACAAAATATTCTTAACCCCCTTTCCATTGATCAAAGGGGGAGGTAATCGGAGGAAGGAAGGAAGGAAAAAACTTCTTAGAATGAAAGGGGGAGGACAAATGTGTTTCCATCAATGCCAAAGGGGGAGACTATATACATTATTGTCATTGATGGAAAAGGAGAAATATAAGAATAGCGAAGACATAGGAGTAGCACAAGACTAACAATGAAATTCACAGGAGTAGCACAAGACCAGCAAGGTAAGGAGAATAAAGGTAAAAAAAAATACCAAAAATGTAAAGGAGCAACAAGGAACAACAAGCAAAGGATAAGAAATAAAAGGAGTAGCAAGGAACAACAAGCAAAGGATAAGAAAGAAAAGGAGCAGCAAGGAACAACATGAAAAGGAGCATCAAGGTATGCAGGATCAAGGGACAAAGGAGAAACATATACATTGATGGTTTGGTAGAACATTGATGTTGGCATGTTGATGGCTTGATGCTTGGATGATTTTGTGTAGATTGTTTAATGAATAATTTGTGGTGACACTAATTTGTTGTTAAGATGAATTGTTGTGATGCAAAGGCAAGACTCCATGACCGCAAAGGTGAGACTCCATGACAACAAAACAAGACAAGAATCAAGGAGGTTGAGGAAATGGCATGAATAATAGATGGATTTGGAGAGTGATTGTTGCTTAAATATGTTTTCATTATTTTCATATGTTGTGTGCATATTTTTTACATTAGATAATGTTTGAATGTATTGTGGTGGTATAATTTTTTTTTAGCACTAAGTTGATATTGAGGCACCTAATAATTATAGGTGGTCGAAATAATATGTGGTGGAGCACTTATTTATTCCATAATATTCAAAATATGAAGGGTTTGGAAATGAATGGGTGGACGACAAAGAGTCAAGCCTGTTCACTTCATATTCCTCTGTGGAATACAAACAACCAACAAAATATCTTTATAAAATATGTGATTTTGGAAGGAATTGGAGAGTTAGAGAGTTGGAAAATATGAGAGAGCTGATTCATATGTTATGAATTAATTACCTGGAACATATGGAGCTTATGTGAAGCAGATTTGAAGGGAAGAAGAGGAAGAAATGAAGATGGAGAGATGCATAATTTATGACTAGGTAAACCAGCACATTGTTGTTTCGTACATCAGGGATTGTAGTATCCTTTGAATTAGTAGCTTGATAAACACCAGGTTGGAGCCTATTGAGGTAGGAGCTGCTTGTGGGTTGTTTTATCACTCCACTAGTTATTCGAAGGCTAAAAGGAGACCAACAAAGGTAACCACATACCACTTTGACCTAGTAGCTATCCCTACTAGGTTGAGAAGGCTCTCTCAATGAAATCACATGTAATTGACTAGATCATGAAATATTTTAGGCTAGGTATGCATATTAGGGATTAATTTGATTTAATTTTTTGCTGGATGGAAATGGACCTTTGGAGCTAGACTTGAAACTCTGGCAGGATTATAAGAGCAAAAATTGCAGGGGAATAAAGGGGAAAGGTAGGCAAGCCTGAATTAGCATTGGGCTTTATCATTGTAGTGTAGGATGAAAAGAGAGAATAGGAATAAGAATAGGAGTATGAATTCATTCCTCAAGAATGAAATAAACATAACATCATTATATTATCAAAAAAGTGCATGGATTCTTCATGAATCCTTCTTAAAAAACTAGAAAGACAATGAGTGAAAGAAATAGATATTAAATGGAAAAAAGAAAGTACTCAATGGAGTGAATTAAAAAAGAAAAACATAGCCATATAAGCTCACCACATGAATCCCTAAATTTAACCTGCAATTTTTCTTTGTATTCATTGCGTTACTTTGCCAAAATGAAATACACTAGCTCAACATCCAAGATTCCAACCCTTGGAAATGATTACAAACTATCTAATATGGGAAAAAAAAAAATAAGACAACTCATCAGGTTGAAAATCCTAATCAAGGCTCATCATAAATTCCTTGGATGAGTCCTCACCTAAATATTAGGATAGTTGAAACAACTTTCATGATTTTAGACAAAGTTTAGGAGAGCTTATCTCCTTGTTAATTAGAAATTTCCTCATAAAGTGAGGAAAAAAACAACTAAGAAGCCTAAAATAGACTAAATTGATAACAATATATCATATCTACTATCATTCAGTGCTAAAAAAAAATTATACTATATGGATCACACCAAGAACAAAAGGGTCTCACGAGCCAACAAAAGGGTCGCACCAACATGCACCAAAACAAGAATTTTTAGCAGAAGGGTCACACCAGTTGAGAGATGATTTTGGCTGACTTTTAGGAGTCCAATATATATCTTGAAAGATGGTTCAAGTATCCCCACGTGTATACTTTATAATGAGTCATCTAGCTCCAAAAAGTACCCATGGAAAGGGCTCCAAAACTTGATTCTTGAAACCTCACTCAGAAGCATCATGCTAGTCCAGATTTAGTGCCAGAAGCATGAAAAAGGTGAGGTTTTCTGAGTTTCTGATCAAAATCAGAATCTTTCATGCAAAAATAAGCTTATATTTGGCATGTAATTATCATTATGCACTCATACATGTAGAAAAGAATTCATTTGGATGCCCAGGGAAAAAGGGTCGTGCCTCTGCGTGACACTTCTATGTGCCATTTTCTGTAAAATTTCAAAAAATTTCAAACGACTTTAAAATTTCAAAATTTTCTCCTTGGTAGCTATGGATGATAGGCTAAACATCCAAGGATTTTTTAGCCTATAATTTCACTTCTTTACCCCTTTTTATTGACTCCCTTTCCCTTTCTTGGACTTCTTGCAATTTTCTTTTTAATTGTAAGATTTTGATTCCTACAACCTGATTCTTTGTCTGGTAGTAGGAAGCCATTCATTTATGTAACTTGATATCTCTTTTGGCCTTGTAAAGGATATTTTCTAAGTTAAAATTCACTTTTTCAAGCCATAACTCTCTATCTTCATTGATTTCCATGGCTATCCTTTCTTCAAATTTCAACTCTTCAATAGGTGGATTTTGTTCTTTTTCTTTCTGCAATTCTTTTTTGAGACTCATGGTTCTTGGCCTCTTCCTCTTCACCTTTTGTTCATGCTCATAATGCTTAGCCACTTCTTTTCCTTTCTCATCATGTTTTCTTTCCTCAAACTGCCTTTTCTCCAAAACCAACTATTTTTCCTTCATCTGCTGGGTTTTTTTGCTCTAGAAATGAAATGACAATGTTTTCTCTTGCCAAGTTTTCTTGAGATATTTGATCCGAGAATCCTTGTCTTTGATTAGCCCCTCTAGATTCTCATGCTCATCGATAGCTTCCAAGTCTACTATGTCAAAATCATGTTCTTCCTCATGCATGGATTTGTCATGCTGCACTGATGGTGATCCCTGTTTTGGTGAAATAGGCTTGGCCCCTTCCTCAATTTGAGGAGTGAACACAAGCCTCCTGCCTCTCTGATAGGTGTGAGTAATCTCAAGCCTAGGCCTCTTTGAAACCTTAGCATGTTTTCTTGAAGAGCCAACCTCTACCTGTCTAAATGATGTTGATTTTCTAGGAGAAATAGTGAGACTAATACCAGGAACAATTTTTAGTTTATCCAATAAGGTTTCCCAGGTGATTTGCTTGGCTGAAAGCTGATGCATAACCACAATTTTGATCAGGCTATGATGAAATATATTGGAGATATGAGCCTATTCCCTGGTCTTAATATTTTCAGTCATCTTCACCACACTTATAAATAGAAATTTGGACAAATTAAGTGTTCTTGTAGAAGTGAAGTGCATGAGAAACCTAACATGATACCTGTATAATCTAGAAAATATCCCTTCACATGTAAAATATTTCATAATGAGCTTCATCAAAGGGACATAATGGTCAAGGAGAAATCTGAAAGGAAAAACATGCTCAGGATCATCTCTGAAATTAGGTTTTAGGAACATTTTATAGTCATCAAGTTGTAATTCCATGCCCTTGAACAATTTTCACCCTGATTTGGAATACCTGTGGATGAAGAAATGATATTTGCTGAAACACTAAACTCTACAAATTCTCTAATAGCTCTATCTATGTGGAAATTATGGGCAAAGAGGCTAGTCAAAGGAACATGAGAGCCAACCTTTGTGATGATCTCACAAAATTTCATACAACCAACATTTGTAAAACATATTTTAACAAATGGAGAAGAATTGATTTCACTCAGACTGTTTGGCTCAAATCTTGAATGATGTCCTCCCTTGTGCACTTTCTTTTTACTCTTTGTTTCACTCTCCATGAAGTACGTTTGAAGGATAGACTCTAGAAAAGTTTAGGGTTTTGGATAATAGGTCACATTGTTTTTGGAAACGAGGGAAATGTAGTGATGGTATGGAATTTTCCTCAAGGTTTTTGAGGAGACAAAGGGAAGTATGAGATGAAATGGTGTGGTGAAATTTATTTCATGAGATGAAAGAAGTCTAGGGTTTACTGATGTTAATGGTAAATATGTGGTGAGTGATAGGAAGTGAGTAGGCTAGGGCTTTCATGAAGGATAGATGATAATGTAGGTGAGTGAAAGCTAGGGTTATTCACTTGGGACAATGGAGAACAAAAAACTAGTATAAAATTGTGCTGGAGAAAACCCTAAGAAAAAATCACATAATCATTGATGAAATAGCTCAAAAATATGTTTACATGATCACTTACTATTGTTAGGAATATTATGAGTCTTTGAAAAATCTTCAAAGGTAGAAAAACTCCGAGTTTTGCCCTGAAACCATGAAGAAGCTCCTCATTTCGAAACCCAGGCAATTCCGTAGAAGGGTCACAAAAAGGTCGCACCTGATAGAAAGCACGTGAAAGGGTCACACCCGACAGAAAATGTTGCGTGAAAGGGCCACACCTAGTAAAAAGGTCACTAAAATGTCGTGCATGGCATATGGGTTGAAGAAAGGCTGCGAATCTCTGAAAATGCAAAAAAAACCTTTCCTTTCTCACAAATTTTGTCTTCTCTTAATTTGCACAGTGATGTCAAGGGGATCTAAAGACATGTAAAGTAAAAATGAGTTTAATTGAGCTCCTCCATAAGATTTTATCATTTGATTTTGGTTTCTTAGTAATTAATGAGGTAGGATGGCCCACCTCACTAATTCATCTTTTTCTTTTAGCCTTTTTAACTTTAGGACCCTTTTGCAAATTTGGAACCCTAGAAACATTATTACATATAAAAACATAAATTATATTGGAAATAAAAATTTATTTAAGATACTTTTCTATTTGTTAGACTCCTATACCAATAGGTGTCATATTTCATGATTGACTTGATGGGCTATGTAATATGTTCATACATTTTTGTTGCAAAGGTTTTCCATATTATTCAAAAAATAAAAAATTTAAAAAAATGTAAAGAGGGTATACCCTAAAAGAAAAATCAAAGGGTGAAAAAAGAATAAAATGGTCAAAAAAGTGAAAGAAATGAACCCCAAACAAAAAACAGACCAGGAAAGTGTGCAAGTCTAAATGCCACTACTATTTCATTTTCTGTAATAAGAAATTGTGTGCAGCTTGTTAAACTTTTGCCACAATTTATGAAGAGTCAAACTGTTTAAACTTGACTCATTCATTTTTCAATTTCATGTTGTAGAATAGAGAATAAATATCTGGCCAAACAGTTTAATCTTAGTAGATAAGTAGATAGGTAGAGTAAATAAAAGGAGCTCAACAGTTTAATCTGAGCCCTTGGATGTAATAAGGTTAGAATTAGATAGATTTCCATATGTAAAAGAAAAAGTGTGATAAGGGTTTGCCAGTCTAAGTGCACCCTAATAAAGAAGAAAAATGGTAGAGTAAAGTAGGTAGGGTAGGTAGATGTTGTTGCAGAATTACATGTGATGAATGATGGTTCTAAATGTGTTCAATTTTACTTTCATCACAAGTGCAAAGGCAGATACTACATTGGAAAAAGTTCACAGCAAAGCAAAGTCAAGATTATTAACTTCCCCTCTCATTTTCCCTAAACATTTCACTAATTTCCCTAAGCACTAAGGTATTTGAAGATTAAAGGGGCTCAAGGCATTTCCTTGACTTTTGGAGGGACCAGACCCTCAGCCCAATAATTGAAAAAACCTAAGTACTTGAAATCATCCATTATCACATTCATTCACCTCTCAAAAATCTTTTTCTAAGTAAAATCCCATTTTACTTAGGAAAATCCTTCAATATTTCATGAAAAGCCCTCAAAATCACTTTTATTCTAAGTTTAAGTGATGAAAGTATAATAATGCCATTTACTTTTGAATCTTCACTTTCTTAGTTATATTTAAGTATTTTGAGTTTACATTGTTCCCTTGTCATATTAACTCTAATTTATATATTAAATTCTTATTGAAATAACCTTGTCCTATGCATATAGCTCCTTTTTTATATAGTATTCCCAAAACCCTTGTATTATAATTTTTAGCCAAAAGTATTTAATTCCCACTTATTTCAAATAAAAAACCCACTTTATACTCCCTTTTGGCTAAAAAATATCTTAATTCTATTCCCGCCCCCTATGGTAAGAAAATCACATTGGTTTACTTATCATATAATAAAATATATGAAAAACGTTTAAACATATTGAATATGTGTTTAAAACAAAAATTCACGAAGTTTGTTTAAACCTAACTTCAAAAGAAATAATTGCATTCCCTTTCGTATTTATCCCCTTGCCCGACGCCTAACTCGAGTTAAAATCTCGATCGTCTTCCACCATATAGAATTTAATTAATCCACATGATTAATTAAAAATCTAACCCTCCAATTAAATTCCGCGCGATGAGTTTATTTAACGTTTAAATACGCCAGGCCCGCGCCATTAAAACCCCATCATATCCCTATCCCATCAACCGTTCGATTAACCTGTTCAAAACCAACGACTCTTATCAATTCCGCTGGCCATCTCCGATCCGAATGTTAATGCGCGAAATGCCAGTGGTTTTCAAACAGTGCCATGGCCACGCATTGTCTGTTCTGTGGATTCGCTGCCCATCCACTCAATAAGTCCTTCCCTCAAAAGCGGTGCAGAAAAAACCACTTACCACCTTCCCCCTCGTGACTCATCTCCCGTACATGCTGACGTCATTTATTAAAAATCCCGCCACCCCGTTAAACTTTGCAAATAAAACCAAATGACCTGTGTCTTTTTCATTTTTTCTTTCACAGTGAACGACTACACTCCCATGCAGAAAAATTTAAATTCCGACTATTGAAGTCTGCCAACCATTGTCCTTTCGAAAAGAATTGTAGTCAAATCTTCTCAGAAGATTGTCCACCTTAACCAACACCTGTTCAAAACGCTATTTTCTCCAAAAACAGGTATTTACCCTAAATCTTCAACTAAACTCTGTAAGAAACTCGGTTTTCCTCTTTCTTTCAATGAAACAGAGTTAAAAAATTAATTTCTAGTTCATTCCTTAATCCCGAGAATTGTAATTGAATTCCCAATCTGCAATTGTACCTATTTCTCCCATCAAAACCTATAATTTTGCTCAATTTTTCACCATAAGCCGAATTTCCATTTTTGAATCCACAAGAACCAAGAATGGAAGTTCCTGTGGCTTTAAACGTCACCCCATTAAATGCCCCTCATAGAGACTTGAATTATTTATCATTAGTCGACAGAGATTTCCAAATCAAAGACCTAGTTTTTAGTGAAATCCCTTTTCGAATTTTTTTGTCGCTGCAGAGATAATTATTTGAATGGCTTGGATATGATTGGGTTATGGGAATCTAATCTTCCCAGGTACCTTTTTCCCTCTGTCCATATTTTCCCTGAAATAATCCATTTTTTCCATGCAAATTATGATCCTAACCAAAGAGCAGTCTTATCCCCAAATCAAGATGTCCTTTTCCCAATTACTGCTCAGTCTATCAATGAGATGCTACATTTTCAACTTGATCAAGCCCTCACTCCCCTATCCATGGGAGATTTACTTGAGAAATCCACCAAACTATCCCATGAAGAATTAAGCCACATCTGCCAGACCTTTATGTTGCCTGATCATCAGCCTAAAGGCCCTCCCCCTTATGGGTATGCTTTTTTCACTGAGGAGGGTAGACTTGTTTTGGAAATGATATCCTTTATAATGGGCTTTAATACCAGTGATTATGTTGACCATTTAACTCTAGTATTATTGTCTATTTTTACCCCTGGACAGCTTCCTGCTGTCAGGTATGACTTTGCATCATACATTGCAGACAAAATCTATGATCAATTCATGAGATTAGAAAATGAGAAAGTGTTTAAATATTCTTCTGTCATTTACCATCTCATGCTCTATTACCAGTCGGAAAATTTCCCTTTCTATATCAAAAAGCTTGATGCCCAAGGGAATCCTAGGTCTGTTATCTTTTGGTCAGCCATCACTCATAGTTCTCGAGATTCTCCCTATTCCTATAATGAGTTCATTGATATTTTTATACACCCTGCAACCACCTTGTTGACAGGAGTTTCTCCTCCAAGGCTCAGCAATGAAATCAAGAAAACTTTACAGCTCTCAAAACAGTACAAAGTTGGTGATTGGTACTTATACCAAAATCACACAGAAGTCAGAATATATGGATGTGAATTATGTCCATTCAAATTGACAAAATATGTCCCCATGAGACTCTTTGCATTAGATTATTTCAGGCAGATGAACAACTCTGATATAATTCATTTTTGTAATGCAAAGAAGAAGGCTCAACTACGGATCAAAAGTCAATTAGGTCCCTTTATCTGCAACTCTAGGGATGCAGGGGAAGAAGCTGAAAAGATATTAGAAGACTATTTTAGATTACAAAAGAGTTACTATTGGGTACCTTATGACCCATTCAGCTTCATTTGTGATAAAAGAATGAAAAATAAATCAGCACCATACATGCATCAAAGAATCCCAGAGATTGAAAAATATGCTAATATAGATGAATGGATAGAAGGAACATTGATAGAGCAGGATAGTGAGTAGGTCAATGTAGACAATGTTATGAAAGATCTTGAAAAGATGCTTGACCTAGACTCTTTTGCACAGGTACCAAGATCAGAGGTTGGTCCTTCCTCAGCTGGATTTTTTCAGCAGAAGTTACAAGAAAACATTGCAGTATCATCTAAGGGAAAAGAGAAAGAGGTTGATACACAAGTTAAAGAAACGTTCACTATGACAGAACAACCTCAAACTTCCAAGGGACATGATCAAGTATAGGTTTCTTCTGTTCAAACCAATCCAGTAGAAATGTAAATTTTGCAGACTCCATTAAATGTAGAAAAAGGGAAAAAGAGAGAGGCTGAAGCTGCTACCCCACTCACTGGATCTTCACAACAGCCTCAGGCCAAGAGACAAAAATTGAATACTCCTCCAGAAGTAGAATCTATTGATGAAATCCTTGATAGTAAAGGACAAGAACAATTGGGCAATCAACAAACAGGTACAGTTAGTGGAGCATCCGCTACCTCACAAAGGAAAGAGCTACAAAAGCAACAGAGTATTGAAATATCCTCTTTCAAAACACTAGTTAAAGATGCAGGAGATATAAAAAATACATTTATCAATATAAAAGCCAGGAATTATCCTTTAAGAATCCAGGTTTATAATCAATATTTGAAGATGGCTCCTAAGAATCAAGAAATATTGATGTCAGTTTATGACATTCAGCAAGGCAAAATGATAATGAATCACTTCAAACCCAAAGTGTAACAACCTCAAACAGCTGCAGATTATATTAGAACAAATTTAGAAGTCTTAGCAAAGGATATTCATCCTTTAGATCATATTGAGTTACACAAGCAGACTAGGGAAATGATCTATTCTACTTTGACTGATAAGGCAATGGCAGCTCACAGGTTACAAGATTCTTTGGAGAACACTAGTACACAATTACAGCTTGAAAAGGCTTCTTCTCAAGCCAAAGACAACAGGATAAAAGCATTGGAGGAAATAATTATTGGATTAGGTCACAATCCAAAGGATGTCAAAGGCATAGAAGCTATAATCAAGAAAAAAGATGATGACATTGCAGCTTTGAGAAAGCAGTTGAAATTGCCAGCTTCAAGACATCCTCAAACTGAAGAAGTAATAAAGAAGAATTATGAAGAAGAAATGATGGACTTACTTTTGAGGCTGAATGAGCAACTGACTGAAACAGTAAAAGAGCTTGAACAAGCATTAAAAGACAAGCAGTCCAGTATTCTAGTATCTACAGCAGAGGTTATCACAGGTACAACAAGTCAGCCAACAGGTCAACCAACAGAGCCATAACAGGTAAATACTTCAAACTTGAGTACAGAAGAACTAATAAAGTCAATGAATGACTTGAAACTTCAAGTAACAGAACTTCATCACACAAAGTTACAGCTTATTAATTTAGAACAGAGATATGATCTCTCAAAAATGACTGTTGCTAACAAAACAAGAGAAGTCAAAAAGTTGGAAAATTTGGTTAAAGCTTTGGAAAAGGATCTCACATTGGAGAAACCTTTAAGAGAAATAAATGACATTCTTTGGGATAATATTATCCAGTCAATAAAATATATCTGGTCTTCAATTCAGATAATATACGAGCAGAATGATTTGGTCAAAGTAGCTCTAGATGAAGTTGAAAACACACGAGCAGAATTAGGAAATAGGCCGGAGGAAGCCAATCAGCTCATACAATTTCTAAACACTCAAAACAAACAGCAACTTGAAAATCAGGGTATTCAGGACAGAACTGCAACAATCTTAGAGATAAAAAGAGTTTTTACTAAAATAACTCTTATGCAAAATTTAGAACGAAGGTGCTTTGACATGCAAGGAGAAATCATTGCTTTCAGAGAAAGATTTAATGTTTTATTGAATAAAGGGTTGCCCAGCCCTATGGTTTCAGAAGATAAAATAATGGACCTGAAAAATTATGTTAAGAAATTTGACATACATGCTCACAATCAAGCCAGTTCCTCAACCATTTCATCTGAAGCAACATTACCCACTGGAAGGAATCTTCATGACAGATTAGAGAATTTGTTTTATCTTGAACATGAAGTAAAACATTTGTTTCCAAATCAGCCTAATTTCTTCAGATATACCGAGGCTGATGAAACATTGAGGAAGCTTCAATGGACCAGAATAGCAGAAGATAAATGGTGGGAAGATCTGTTGGAACTTTTGTAAAATTTATCCTTACATGAAAACTTTTCCTATTTACTACAGTATAAAGGATAAAGGGACAAACAAAGGTCAAAGAGTATCGGTTCAGTTAAAAGTGTATCAGTAAGAAAAAAGAGTATCAGTGAAGCAAGGTAGTTAGAACAAAATTACTGAAGAGGACAACAATGAGCCAAATATAGGTCCTGCCTCCAGCACATTCTCAAAAGGAGGAAACCGCACAACATCATATGCTTTTTGTATTATCTATGAGACCATCTGTCTCTATTTTTATTGTAACTTATTTGTGAGTCATATTAGATTATATCTCGTTTTTTTAAGAGATATTTTGTATAATTATTTGTATAAATAAGCCCTCAATAGGATTATTGAAGGTGGATTCTTATAATTTTCTTTGGAATAAAGTGCTATTGGAGAAATTTCTTTGTGGCTAGCTGGATGATGGATTGACGCTAAAGAATTTTTACAGGATTCATGTGTCGAACTACGGATCAATAAGTCATCCTTTCCCTTGTGTTTTAAGTCTTTATATTTGTTTATTATATCATAGTGTTTCATTTCTGAATAATTAATGAAAGAGAATAAATCAGAAAGTACTTAAGTGTAATTTGATTTCAATCATTTTTATTCTAAATGTTTTCTTCTAAATTGGTTATAAACAATGAATTCTTAATTGATCTTGTTTAGCCAGTTTATGAATTTGATTATTTAGTAAAGAATACTTAACTGCTCTTTATTGGTAATCACTCATTTTCTCTCTATAAATATGTTGAAAGATTCTTAATTTCCTTTCATCCATTCTAAACCCATTCCATTCACTTTAGATCTAAAACTGTTCTTTGGTTTGATTATCTTGCCCTGTAAAGCCATATTTTGCTAATAAAATTAATCCAGTGAAACCATCTTTTGACTCCATAGCCCAATGGCCTGAAACTACTTAAATCTTGCCCTCAGTTACGGAATTCCACCATTCAAATTCAAACAAAATCCCTGGACTTTATAACTAGCCTAATATCTTCTAAAACAAAGCTAAATTTGAAAGAGAGAGCCCTCTCTGGCTACAGATTGGCTAGATTCTGTACTTGAAGGTTGGTTTGTGGTTACCTCGGACCCCTTTCCTCTTCCAACAACTTCAAGGAAAATATGAGTGATAACATAGTGGCAACTCAACTGGGGATCTGAATCATTTTTACTATTGTTTGACTTATAAACTATAGACAGAGCTTGAAGATTAGCCAGGTAGCCTTTGAAATGCTTTTGCTCTGCAATTGCATAGTAAATAAATGCTACTTCAGTCAATCTCCAGTCTAGTTTATAGACTGAACTTTAGTTCCAAACATTTAATCAGTTTCTCTAATTCAATAAATATTTGAGAAAATTTGAACCCAAAATCTTAAATTTCTTGAAGAGTTTGTCGAAGTTGTACTTTCATTTTATTTAAAACAAAAACCAAAAATATAAAATCCAGAAAACTGGCTTCATAAAGGGCTCATTATACCAGGTCAAATTTTGACCCTAACCCACCATCGATATTTGAGAATCCAAATTTGATTCCTAGAATTCTGAGAAGACAAGAGAGTCAAGAAAGCTCTGGGAGTTCCCGACCTCTTTTTAGATCAAACTCTTGTCCTGTGAAGTTTGTGTATATTGAAGACGAACCATTTGATGAACATTTTGAAACTTCTCTATTCATAAATTTTTCTGAATCTGAGTTGTCCAATCTGGTTCCTGATCCATTATTTCTTGAAGATTTGCAATTTGAGTTTATCACTTCACATCTGGACAAACATCTACAAAATTCCATTCAATCTGAGCTGACCTTTGAAGAAACTTCAAACACTTCTGTGAATACTTCAGCTTCCCCAAGTTCATCTACTTTTCCCCAAACTCCTCAAACACAAGCTACCTCTTCTTCCCCTCCACCCACTACTTCCATACCATCATCACCTATTATTCCATTACACCTTCCGATGGCCAACATATATGCTCCTTGAAGGTTTCTAGGCAATCCTGCTGCTTTGCCTCAAGACTATCAGAGTAAAATCACCCCTTTTGATGGTTTCGGTACTTACACTGCTCAACAACATACCAAAAGGATGACAGATTACTTTGAATTTTATGAAATAGATGTTGATGATGTGAGAATTCGAATTTTTGTCCAGAGTCTTACTGGAGAAGTCCGGACATGGTTTAGGGCTCTTGCTCCAAAAAATGTTGCTGACTTACCAGCCTTTTATAGATTATTTTTAAATAGATGGGAAAAGAAGAAAGATCCTCTTCAAATCCTATCTAACTTTGGAAAATTGAAAAGAGGACCCAATGAAGCAGTGCAAGATTATATCATTAGATTCAACGAAGCTTACAATGCTGTTCCCCAAAACCTTAGACCTCCTCTGGATTCAGTATTGGTTAAATTTCCTGATGGGTTTGATTCTGACATAGCATATTCACTTAGGGAAAGAGCTCCTCAAACTCTATAAGATATGCAAAGAATAGTTGTTAGTGTTGAAGCTAACCTGATAGAAAAACGAGCTAGAGCTAGAGCTGAAAGACGGATGCCTATAAACGAAGAGCCTTCGGCTTTTGAAAGAAAGCTGGATGAAATTATTAAAGGGATGGAAAGACTGGGAGACAGAGTAGAGAAAATCAAAAGGAATTCTTCTGGCGATGGTCAAAATGCTGTTAGAAACCCAAACTTCAGAAGAAATCAAAACCAAAATACTGGAAAAAATGTTCCTAACCAAAACATCAGGCCACCATTCCAGGAAAATTTCGTTGAAGGTTCATCTTCTGAGGAACCAACCAAGGATGTTGAAATAAATAACTTGACTGAAAATAAGAGTGAACCAGAAGTTTTCCTATCTCAATATGATCAAGAAAATCACATTCTTGAAACATTTCAAACTCATTCAGGAGAAACTTTTGATTTTAAGGAAGGATATGACTCAACAATTTATGAAGTTCATAAACAATACAATTTGAGAAGCAAACGGATCGACGTGCCAGAAAATAGAAAACAGAAAGCTGTAAAACAAAACATCAAAGGTAAAACTAACACTTCTCCTGTACAAATTCTTTCTAGAGCAAGTTCTAACCCTGCTAACCCAATAATTGAAGATGTGTCTGATAATCAACTGAATAATAAACAACTTTCCAATAATTTTCCTCCTACAGGAAACGTATAAGAACCAGCACAAGTTAATTCAGAAACAACTTCAAATCATAATTGCACTCCTAAAAAAGAGAAAAAAACTGAAGACACAAAAAATAGAGAAAATCCAACTGTTCAAAATACTAGAGCTCAAACAGAAAAATATTTCAATCTAGAAGCTAAAATAGGAAAATTAAAGATAGTTGTTCCATTGGCAGAATTAGCTAAACATGATGTCTATAGAAGTCAAATCAGAAGATCCATTAACATTACTGGAATGGACAATTCAGTAAATGTTTTTGATGATCAACCCAAATTACTTTTTGGCCCTGAAGTAAATGGAAAACCAGAAAGTGGAGGAACTCCTCCGTTTTATGTGAGTTTGAATGTACATGACAAAATACTTCATAATGCCATGCTTGATTCTAGAGCGTCTCACAATTTAATGCCCGAGGCTGTTGTTAGCGCTCAAATCTACCTTAGGCTGAAATAAGGTAAAACTCAAGGCTACATCAAACCACGCTCAGCCTCGTAGCTAGCCCTACGAGGACAGGAGAGGGCTCTCTCCGGGTCTATCTCGGCAAAGGATCTTCAAAGGGGCTGAGATGACTTATAATGAACAATGAATACTGATTTTAGGCTATTAAAGAGATAGGAAAGTTTGATTTTGATTTTTTTGGGTTTTTGTTGGAGAAATGGGAAAAAACAATTTTTGGGTCCGGGGATAAGGCCAGATCTTTGCAGAATTCGAGTTGGGGCGAGGTAGGCAGTAGTCTTGATGCTTTTTGATGAAGTGTATGGATGGATCAGAATGAAAAGGAGCTAAAGAGGGAAAGGGAGAACATGGATCCTCTCCAAACAGGCGAAAACATGTAAAACTAAACAAATTCAAAGGGAGAGCACTGAAATCAATGGATTCAACCTCATTTTCTCATTTATTTAGTTTCAGAAGCATAAGAAGGGAATGTCATACATTAAACATGAAAGAACTTACAATAAACTGAGATAAAACACCATCAATAACTGAAAGCCACAAGAATCCCAACAGGTGCTGCAAAACCTCTGATCTTTCCTTAGCCAAAATATGAAAAATATGTACAATAGTGTGCCAAAATCTTCCCAAGAGTCCAACCTATCCAACCTCTAAAAATGATTGAGAAATTACATCATATAGATCATCCTAACCCCTTCCCACACCTCTAGGGGTCGAATTCCTCCTTCTAGGAGCAGTTCCAACTAATTCTAAACAAGGAGCTAGAATATAGGCATCCAAACAACTTGCCTCTAAAAGGAAGGAAACTGATTCTTACATTTGATTTTTAATTTTTTAGGAGTGAATCATCTAGAATAGGTAAAAGTGAGTCCAAGTTACATGCCAACCATAAAATTACATCAAGATAACTCAAAAATTACATCCACAAGAAAAACTGGTCCAACTGGCCGAAATCCTGAGCTGGAAGGTGAAAAATTGACCAAAAATCTATATGCGTAGCGCGCCTGAGCCATATGCGTAGCGCGTCTTTCAGCCTGCTTTTGGGGCACTTCCCAGCATCCACATTGAGCTCATGATAGCTTGTTGGAAATACCTAGACGTTGGCTAGCCAACCCAAGTGGAATTTCCCAATTTGGAGCTCATTTTCCCCTCCAAAACTTCATTCTCCCAGAAGTATTTCCTGCTGGTGCAAAAGGTGGCAGAAAGGTGGTTTTCATGGTGTTTTCGGGCCCTTTGATCATCCATAACTTGATGAAATGCTTCGGCCATACTAGAGCATGCATAAATTACCATGAAAAACCCAAAAATATAAATTTTTCCTCCAGCAAGTGTCCCAATCATAAGCGAGCGCATCGACGCGCTACTCGTATGGCTGAAAAATCTGTTTTGAGACCAAAATATTTCAAAATGACAAAAATTTCTCCGAATTTGCTCAAATTTGGAGCGAAGACCCTCCATCATGTATCATGCCCAGCCAATGAAGCCTCGGCCAAAATCCAGAGTGGATCAGGCCTCTTTCGCCGTTTTAGTGCTCTGCTCAACCTCCTCTTCAGAATCTTCATTTTTGCTTTGCAGACATGCATGCGGGCCCAATAATGACCTTTCATGTGACGAAGCATGTCTTTGTCTCTATTGGCCTTTGCCAACAACTTCTCCAGATGAATTTTAACATGCGTGAGGCAAGAATCTCGATCAGCCGGTGTCATATCACCGGGTCTCTTCCGGGCCAATTGTCGATCCTCACGGATTCGCCGCAACTCTAACAGTGTGTGCTCATCCTCTAGCTGTTTGTTACGCTGCTCCAGGTAGTTTATCACCCACTGAGCCCTCTGCAATTTCTCTTTCAGCGTGTCATTCTCGGCCTTTTTCTCCTAGATGATCTCTTTCAGTTTCGAGCTAGGAGAGCTCGCATCAACATCAATGATCGTGAAATCAGTGTCCCGGCCTCCTGAAGGGCCCTCATCATGCATAGGCCTCTTGCCTCTGTCCTGGATCTGTACCTGTGCTGAAGAAGAAGGCGAGACCCCTTCCACATCATGTGGAGATAATACTCGCTCTGCTGATGGAGTCAACGAGACCCCTTCCACCCCGGGTGGAGATAGTACTCGTCGTGTAGCTGCAAATAAGGCCCTGTGGCCTCGCTGGTATGTCACATATAATGGAGCACTGATATGCTCAATCTCAGGGATGTCCGGCTGATGTGAAGGCTCTCTCTCATCATGAACTACCTCGGGAGGCAGCTGTGGCACTGTGAAGAAGTCACGGGAGATGAAATCCTCCCAAGTAATGCCCTGCTGTGTCAACTGATGTACCACTACGATCTTGATCAGCGCGTAATGATATATACTTCTATGCTGCTGTGCTGGTGTCTTCTTCTGTACAAAAATCATCATCCTCTCTATGTTGTGATACATGAAGTATGGAATGTTCATCATGCGTACCCTCATGAAATGCATCAACAAACGGACATGGTATGCATAGAGACGCGAGAACCTGTCCTCGCAACTAAAATACCGAATGATGAGTTTCATCAATGGTGCAAACTCATCCTTCAGGAATCTAAAAGGAAAAACCCTGCTCAGGTGCCTCATAAACCCAGGTTTGATGTATGGCTCATAGTGGAATTTCTCTAACTACTGACATTTGTTCCATTCCTCTCCAATATTTGGTATCCCGGTGGCCTGAGCAATAGTCTCTGGTGACAGAATGAAATCTACTCCGGCGAGGTTTACACGGCCATCATGTAAATGTAGAACAAATAGACGAGCTATTTCATCATGATGCTGGGTTTGTGAAATCATCTCATAGTATTGGAAACATGACTGACGCTGAAAACAATCCATTGCAAGCGGGCAAGCCTGCAATTGAGCCAAAGAAGTAGGCTCCTCCCTGAGATGCTTACCACCTTTTCCACTCTTGTGAGACCTCCGTGGCACATTACCCTCTGCTGTGGAATCACTGTCATACTCCTGCTCATAAACTGAATCCGTCTCTGACATGGCTTTGAAAACAAGATGTCTGCAATATGTATGTTGATATAGGTGTAGTGAAGTCAAAAGTTTCAATGTATGCTCAGAACCCAAATATGTTACATATGTACCAAAGCATCATAGGAAAACAAGCCACAGTGATAACTGTTAAGTGGATTGGCATAAAAACAATCACTGTTTTGATCACAAGGGAATTTGACAAATGAGTAAAAAGTGTAATGTAGTGTGCAGCCTTTGTAATGCTAGCTAAAATTTGTCAAAGGGAAAAATGAGTATGAGACTGTGTTTTGTCAATGGAGAATGGGGAAACAATGTGATAATGACCATAGTAAAACAATAGCAATGACAGTGGTAATCTAATGGATATGACAGCAGTGATGAAATGGAAAACTGAGAGCGTGAGGGCCGTAACACTTTGACAGTAGATGCATAGGTATATATATCAACAATATAAGCTGGGAATTCCTTCACAAGACCATCAACATGTATTCAAAACCCTAAGAAATGAATCTGCTATGAACATAGGGTTCACTTTTCTCCACATCAAACACACTAATTTCTCCACATCAAACACACTACAATCATGTTCAAAATTTACTGAGCAGCCATTAAAAACCTACTTGCAAGCTATTTGAGTCGATTTGGTATGAATCCGGACGCAATGGCAAAATTTTTTGGCTCTGAGACTGTATGGGTAGCGCGCTCACCCAATGCGTAGCGCGCTTCAAGTGCGTAGCGCCCTTGTCATTTAACACAGGCTGGGGAGGCTATATGCGTAGCGCGCTCTATATGGGTAGCGCGCCTCCTCTGCGCATAGCGCGCACCTCCAGTTCGGTCCACAACTGTGTAAAACACGATTTCGGCCTATAACTTCACCACTTCGATTTCTGCCTTGAGAATTTGTGCATTTGAATTGTTTTCCATGGCTTATATGTGAAGAAAAATATCTCATAAAATCAGATTTGATTTTAAATTTGTTCCATAACCCACTTTTATAATGTTTGGCACTTTGTCATTCTAATGCAATTCTGTCTTTAGCTCTCACTGTCTTTCTGAGTCTTGGAATGATGACACTTGGTTGTTTTTTGTAGGGATTTGGCATTTGGCTTTGGAAAAGATCAAAGGCTTGCTTTGAAACTTCTTATGGTGAAACAAATACAATTATTACAAAAAATGAAGTTTGACAATTTCTAGTTCCAAAACAGAGTTTTGGACTAGAAATGTCTTCAAATGTTTTCTGAGAATAAAAATATGAAACGAGAATCTTTTGAAACCAACCTCATGGCCTGCGGGCTTTTATTACATGTATGCAAAGGACTGAAAACCCTAGACTCTAGGACTAAAGACTCTTTTTAATGAAACTAATCATTTATGACAATGAATGCAATGACCATGAACTTCAGTGATTTTTGAGGAATTTTAATTAGCCCTGCAGGTACAAGCATGAGGAAACACAAGACAACCAGACCCCCTCGTCAGTCCATGGCATGCTCCTAGCGAAATGCAACGAAGTGGAACGAGCGAGACACCTAAAAATGATATGCAAAAAGTGAAATGATCTCTGACAGAGGGCTGTAAGGACCGACTCTAACATTGGCTCCAATGGGGGATGGTGGCTCCAAGGAGATGCCAAGAACGGCAGATCTCTGGGGGAGTCAGACAGTGCCTTCATCCATTGGGCGATGGAGTCATTATTTCAACATATAACAAAAAAAATTTAATACATTTATTGACTGCAGACTTGACTGAAAACCTGACTGAAACTTGAACAAAACTGACTCGACTTTAAAACTAGAAGACTAATAAGACTGACTTGACAAACTTCAAACCAACTAACCTCCATCTCTAGAATTATAGCCTTCGCTCCGAGCCCCAGACTGAAGATGAGAGATCAGTACACACTTGCAATAAAACAGAAGTAAAACGATATATACAATGATGATGAAATCAGCAAAAAATACTCAGAAGTGGTATCGCTTTAGCAGCCGACCATTGATCGGCCCTCCCGGACAATCATCCCCATTCATTTCCTTGAGAAGAAAAGCGTTTTGACCGCGATACGCTGCAATCTTAAAAGGACCCTTCCATAGGTTTTCAAATTTGCCGTGTTTTCCCTTATCTTCATTCCGAGCATCCCACTTCAAAACCACCTCATCTAGCTGAAACTTATCTGCTTTTGCTTTTCTGTCGTAGATCTTCTTGATGCGCTCCTGCAACTTGAAAGTATTTTGAAATACCTCCTCCCATGTCTGTTGTAAATGAATCATCTGATTAATCCTCCGCTGCATGGGATCTTCCTCACTACCTGCCTCCTGAAGCAATTTGACTACCAGGACAGCAAGCAAAGTAGGAAAAACCGTGTTTATCCCGTACACCAACTCAAAAGGAGACATGCCAATAGAATTTTTCTGACTTACCCTATCAGCCCACAGTGCATTCACTAATTTTTTGTGCCAGCCCTTTTTATTGATTTCCAGCAATTTCTTAATGATATTTACCAAGTACTTATTTGAAGATTCCGCCAAGCCATTTCCTTGCGGATGGTAGGCAGTGGAATGTCCCAAGATGATATTGTACTTATAGCAAAATTCAACCATTCTCTTAGACTTGAAGGCCGCTGCATTATCTGTGATTATCTTACTAGGACACCCAAAACGTGACAGAATATTATTTTCAAGAAAAGAAATAATTACCGCATCCATGGCCTGTCGAGTGGGGATAGCCTCGATCCATTTCGTGAAGTAGTCCGTAGCTGTCAATATCCACCTATGCTGTCCGGAAGATGTTGGATGAATTTCCCCGATGAAATCCAATCCCCACTGCTGGAATGGTGCACTAACTTCAATTGGTTTGAGAGGCAAAGGCTGTAGTTTCTGCTTCCCTTCGAAAATTTGACACTCGTGACAATTCTTAACAGCCTTATATACATCCGAAAACAAAGAAGGCCAATAGTAACCTGCCCTTAAAATCTTATTCGCTGTGGTTTTCAAAAACAGATGGCCCCCGCAATCTCCTCTATGAAAGTCCTCCAAAACTCTTTTGGCTTCCTCCTCTACCAAACAATTCAACAACATTCCGCCAGGGTCTTTCCAATACAATGAAGAATTCAATATGCAAAACTTTGCAGCTCTCAACTTCAATGTTCTACTCTTATTTCTAGGCATCCCAGGAGGTGGAGATAAATTCTGAAGTATGTATAAGATGTCAGCATACCAAGGGGAAGAAACAAAAATATTAGATACCTGAGCTGACGTACTCTCCTCATCTTCATCGGACATGGCAGCGGTCAAATTTATATCTAGAGCATGCAGATTTGTTTCAGCCATGAGCTTGGCGAGTCCTTGTCCTTTGATCAACTTGGTCGGTTTAATCTCCACATCGTATTCTAACAACGCAGTGATCCACTTACCCCGTCTTCCTTCTGGATCTTCCTGGACCAAAACATCTTTAACTGCTGCATTAGGAACATATGCTATAATGTGGGAATGCAGTATATACACATGGAAATCTTTCAAGGCTTTTACAAGCGCAAGTGCTTGTTTCTCAATAATATTGTATTTCAATGCTCCGTCCCTGATAATCTGACTGAAAAAGGCAATGGGCTTCTCAACCCCATCCCTTTTCTGCATTAAAACAGCTGCCAAAGTGTGCTCAAAAGCAAACGAAAACAAAATGAAGTCCTGTGTGTAGTCCGGGCTGATTAAAATAGGGGCTGAAGAAAGCGCTAACTTTACCAAATTGAATGATTTCACTGCCTATTCTGTCCACTTTACCTGATTGTCCTTTTTCAGCATGTCCGTGATTTCCCTAAGATGCTCAACAAGATTTGGAATGAAACGATGCAGAAAATTCATTTTACCGTTAAAGGACTGTATTTCTTTCTTGTTCCGGGGCTGTTCAATCTATTGGATGGCTTCAACACGTGCAGGGTCAACACGGATGCCATCTTTCGATATGATGTGGCCAAGGAGCTTGCCTTCATCCATGGCAAAAGGACTCTTTTTCGGATTCAACGAAATGCTATATTTTCTGCACTTCTGGAAAACAACTTTCAAATGATATAAATGTTCCTCATCAGAATTTGAAAACACAGTTAAATCATCAAAGTAAACAACCAAAAGTACATCTTTCTCGTTGGCGAAAGCCATGTCCATTGCACGCTGAAAGGTGGCACCTGCATTCTTCAAACCAAACGGAATTTTTGCATAATGAAACATTCCCCATGGAGTGGTGAACGCAGTCTTGTCACGATCATCTTCCTGCACTAAAATTTGATTGTATCCTGAATAGCCGTCGAGTAGTGACATCCTTGATGCTCCAACTACTCGCTGCAATATATGGTTCATTTTTGGCAGCGGATAATTGTCTTTTAATGATACCTTATTCAAATTTTTGAAGTCGATACATAAACGGATCTCACCTGTTTTCTTTCTCACGGGCACCAAATTTGATATCCAATCTGAAAATCGGATAGGCACAATGATTCCTGACATATACAACCTGTTTACCTCTTTTTCAATCGATGGTAGCAGCTTTGGATTGATTCTCCTCAACTTTTGACGAAAAGGCTTCTGATTTGGTTTAATGGGGATGGTATGCTGAATGATATTAGTATCATATGTTTTTAGATCTGAGTAATCCCATGCAAAAGCATCAGAAAATGAAGACAATAATTTCACATACTCTGCCTTTACCTTTGGTGACAATGACTTTGATAACTTTACCATCTTGGGATTCTCAGCTGTCCCAATATTTACCTCTTCAAAACCTTTTTCAGTCAGCCTCAATGTCAGTTTGTGGGCTACATCATCTTGGTCAAAGAGTTCCTCCAAGGAATCAATCCCTTAGGAATGATGTTATCTTTAAGTTGCAATACTTCCATTTGATTTATTTCTATATCATCATTACCATCATCATGTTCTGTATCTATAGAGGTGTCTTTAAACTTACCCTTATTCTGCAGAAAGTCACTAATCTCCTCGTCATCCTGAAAGACTTGCCAACATCGCTGATTGTCTGGAACGGTGGGGCGGTGTTTCACATGAATCTCGAACTTGTTGCCGGAATTCATTGGAATTTTTAAATTGCTTGCTGCTTTAGCAAGTCCATCAGCAACACCATTTTGTATGCGAGGCACACATGTCAAGGTATGATCAGAAAATAACTTCAGAATATCTAAAACTGCATTACGGTAAGCCCTCATGCGAGGATGCTTGGCCTGAAACTCACCCTTAACCTACTTTATCACCAACTCTGAATCACCATAGACTGCAATCCTTTTCGCTTTCAGCTTTCTAAGAATCTTAAGGCCAGCAATTAGAGCCTCATATTCCGCTTCATTATTAGAACAGTCAAATGCTAGCTTGTAGGAACACACTCTCACATTGCTTGGAACCTTATCCGGAGCGGAAAATGGACTACGAATCCAAACACCAATCCCAGCACCATCGCTACCTACTGCGCCATCAAAATCCATGGTCCAAAGACCATCTTCATCGTCCTCTAAATGCTGAAATTGCACCAGCTCTGTTTTTCCTGTTTGTTGCCCATTGTCTTTAGCTGATTGCTCCACAGTAGCTTGCTTTTCTCTTCTTTCTTTTTGCAGAACTTCTCTAAAATTCTCAGTGATTTCTGGTATATCTTCCGCCTGAACTAATTGACTATCTATATCATTAAAACTATCAGCAAGCAACACAAATGACTCTAAGTCGGTATGTACATAATTTACAGGATGATTGATTGGTTTCTCCTTGCTGGTTATCATGTATTTCATCTTCTACTCTCGATATAACTTTCTCATTTTACCGAAGACTGGAATTGTCACATAAGAGAAATCTAACTGTAGTGTACCTTTCAACTTTGCCCCCCAAGATCTTGAAAGGAGCATCCCAAATCACGGAGGAATGTCCGCCACAACCACATCCATCAAGACATTCTTCGCCGGAATTTGATCTAAGCTTACAACCAAATATTTGATGAGTCCTATACACCTCACACGGCTGGAATCAAATGAATACAAATCATGATATTTTCTTGTAATGTCTAGTCCCAACTTTTCCATGATCGCCTTTGGCATCAGATTGTGTGAAGCACCCGAATCGAACATGGCATTGTGCAATACATATTCATGCAACCTCAAACTGATATAAAAGGGAGGAACATCACTGTCAGGAGACTCACCATCTAATGCAGGCCCAAATATTAATTCTGGCTGATCATCTTCAACATTTACCGTGTCAAACATGGGATCAAAATTCAGAATTTTGGAGACTTGACCTCGGTAGCTGTTGTTCTTCATGATTTCTGTCAAAGGAATAGATACTTTTAATTTGGAAATTTCATTTTCCAAACTAAATGTTGAAACTCTTTCAAATTCTTTGATCGGAACTTCCTTCTTTTCAGCCTTATCCTTCATTATACTTGACTGATTTGTCTTCTCTGCTGATGATACTTTACTAGCTGCGGGATCAATTATCTCTTTTCCTTTCTTCTGTGGTATAGGTGAATCTGTCTTCAGTGTTGAAGCCTCTTTTCTTTTCTGAATTGGATTTATGGGCACATCTCTATTTCTCAATGAGTATTTCTTCTGTTGAGCGGACAAAGCATTCAGATATCCTCTTTGGTAATCATCTGATTCTTCCTCTAAATCTGCATCATTTGCTAAAATGAAATCCTCATCTTTCTGTGTAGCTGAACTTTCTCCATATTCTTCATCCTCAGTAATGTAAATAGGCAAATCGTCGGGAGTAAAGAAATGGTTTTGCTCTCCCAACACATCTTCTTCCTCGTCTGAATCTTGACTCACAAAATTCTGCAAAAGAGGTGTTTTAATCTGCTGCTAGGCTGCCGGCTCCTGTGCTCTCTGTTCACGCTGCTTAATTCTGAACTGTGGCTACTGCTGGCCACGGTAGTTTGGATTATGAATCTGCGTTTCTGGCTTATCAAGTGTCATTATTTTGAACATTTTTTCCATCTCACGAAGCTAGGGCGGTTCTGATGCAGATGTGGAAGGCTCTTCTTTTATGGTCACTCTTTTTTCTACTTTCAACCTTGCTCTCTTATCATTCAGATTCGCCTCAACACTAACAACAATCTTCTGCATATCCTCTAAGGTAGGCGGATCTCTGTCTCGTAGTGAATAAGCCATCTCCAGATCAAAACCATCCGGGAATTTAAGAAGAGCTGACTTTTTAGACGGTCTTAAGTCATCTGGGATTGCATTATAAACTGTATTGAATCTGATAATATAATCCTGAATGGACTCACCAGGATTACGCTTGATGTTAGTATACTTGGAAGTGATTTGCAACGGATCTTTCTTCATCTCCCATCGATCTAGAAACTGATTTTGAAGTTCCTGTAATGTGTAGATACTTCTGGCCTGTAAAGCTCTGAACCATTTACGAACCTCTCCTCCAAAAGTCTCGGCAAACAATCTCATAGAAACATTTTCTGCATCAACTTCATGCAGGTCCAAAAAGTTTGTCATTCGGAAAATATGCTGCTGAGCTGATATACTCTGTGGTGTACCATCGAATATAGGAATCTTGCTCTGATAATCAGTAGGCATAGGATCCAAATTGGCCGGCAAATCAAGAGGTGAAAATCTGGCAGCCATGGCTCTTGGCGGATTTATAAACTGCTGTCTCGGAGAAACAGGAGGAATGGGAGCAGTAGGTGAACGAGGTGTATGCGGTGGAGACGGAGGAGAAACTACTACTGATTGCTGATCAGAAATCTCAGGCTGTACGGGAATGGTAGGGATAAATGAAGGTTCAGTGGGAATCCGTGAACTAGATGCAACTTCAGACGGTCCAAGAGTTTGTGAAGCAGATTCAATGAATTCGGGAATGTTGGTTGCCACGATGGAATTTTGCAGATTCAGAATATAATTGTCGATAGATCTATTTGCTTGCTCAACTTCTAAATATTTGATGAACTCAGGATTGATCACGGTAGAACCAATGGCACTTTCGGATTTGGTTTCAAACAATGATAACTCAAACTGATCGGCAAACTCAATATCATCAATGTATTAAAAAACAGTGGGGTATGAGTGAGATTTGACCAATGGAATAATAGGAGCTTCTCGACGGAAAATTCTTGAGATTAGGTTGGGGTTTTCATATACTGGAGGCGGATTTGGATCAGGATTTGATCTGGTATGCCTTCTTGAAGCCAGTGTATTGATCTACTTGGGAAAAATTTCAAGGAACACAATCAATTATCTTCAGCCTATCGACTTCTAGACTCAATCATCCAAAGGTCTAGAATGAACAAGTATACTGGGGTGATTTTGCAAATCAAGTGCTGCATTCACAAGCTAACCGGAGATTGACTGAAGCAGCGTTTATCTACTTCCGCTTATGCATGGAAAAAGCGTTTCGAAAGCCACCTGGCGTGAATTCAGACTCCGTCTAAGACTCATGAAACAAACACATCAACAAGCAAACCATTGAGATTTTATTCCCTAGCATGGTCGCCACTATGTTAGCGCTCAAATCTACCTTAGGCTGAAATAAGGTAAAACTCAAGGCTACATCAAACCACGCTCAGCCTCGTAGCTAGCCCTACGAGGACAGGAGAGGGCTCTCTTCGGGTCTATCTCAGCAAAGGATCTTCAAAGGGGCTGAGATGACTTATAATGAACAATGAATACTAATTTTAGGCTAGTAAAGAGATAGGAAAGTTTGATTTTAATTTTTTGGGTTTTTGTTGGAGAAATGGGAAAAAACAATTTTTGGGTCTGGGGATAAGGCCAGATCTTTGTAGAATTCGAGTTGGGGCGAGGTAGGCAATAGTCTTCGTGCTTTTGATCGATTATATGGATGGATCAGAACGACAAGGAGCTGAAGAGGGCAAGGGAGAATATGGATCCTCTCCAAACAGGCGAAAACATGTAAAACTAAACAAATTCAAAGGCAGAGCACTAAAATCAATGGATTCAACCTCATTTACTCATTCATTTATTTTCAGAAACATAAGAAGGGACTGGCATACATTAAACATGAAAGAACTTACAATAAACTAAGAGAAAACACCATCAAGAACTGAAAGCCACAAGAATCCCAACAGGTGCTGCAAAACCTCTGATCTTTCCTTAGCCAAAATATGAAAAATATGTACAATAGTGTGCCAAAATCTTCCCAAGAGTCCAACCTGTTCCAACCTCTGAAAATGATTGAGAAATTACATCATATAGATCATCCTAACCCCTTCCCACACCTCTAGGGGTCAAATTCCTCCTTCTAGGAGCAGTTCCAACTAATTCTAAACAAGGAGCTAGAATATAGGCATCCAAACAACTTGCCTCTAAAAGGGAGGAAACTGATTCTTACATTTGATTTTTACTTTTTTAGGAGTGAATCATCTAGAATAGGTAAAAGTGAGTCCAAGTTACATTCCAACCATAAAATTACATCAAGATAACTCAAAAATTACATCCACAAGCAAAACTGGTCCAACTGGCCGAAATCCTGAGCTGGAAAATGAAAAATCAGCCAAAAATCTATATGCATAGCGCGCCTGAGCCATATGTGTAGCGCGCCTTTCAGCCTATTTTTGGGGCACTTCCCGGCATCCAAATTGAGCTCTTGATAGCTCGTTGGAAAGCCCTAGATGTTTTCTATCCAACCCAAGTGGAATTTCCCAATTTGGAGCTCATTTGCCCCTCCAAAACTTCATTCTCCCAGAAGTACTTCTTGCTGGTGCAAAAGGTGGCAGAAAGGTGGTTTTCATGGTGTTTTTGGGCCTTTTGATCATCCAGAACTTGATGAAATGCTTCAAAAATACTGGAGCATGCATAAATTACCATGAAAAACCCAAAAATATAAATTTTTCCTCCAGCAAGTGTCTCAATCATAAGCGAGCGCGTCGACGCGCTACTTGTATAGCTGAAAAATTTGTTTTGAGACCAAAATATTTCAAAATGACAAAAATTTCTCCGAATTTGCTCAAATTCGAAGCGAAGACCCTCCATCATGTATCATGCCCAACCAATGAAGCCTCGGCCAAAATCCGGAGTGGATCAGGCCTTTTCTGCCGTTTTAGTGCTCTGCTCAATCTCCTCTTCAGAATCTTCATTTTTGCCTTGCAGACATGCATGCGAGCCCAATAATGACCTTTCATGTGACGAAGCATGTCTTTGTCTCTATTTTCCTTTGCCAAAAATTTCTCCAGATTAATGTTAACATGCGTGAGGCAATAATCTCGATCATCCGGTGTCATATCACCAGGTCTCTTACGGGCCAATTGTCGATCCTCACGGATTCGCCGCAGCTCTAACAGTGTGTGCTCATCTTCTAGCTATTTGTTGCGCTGATCCAGGTATTTTATCACCCACTGATCCCTCTACAATTTCTCTTTCAACGTGTCATTCTCGGTCTTTTGCTCCTGGATGATCTCTTTCAGCTTCGAGCTAGGAGAGCTCGCATCAACATCAATGATCGTGAAATCAGTGTCCTGGCCTCCTGAAGGGCCCTCATCATGCATGGGCCTCTTGCCCCTGTCCTGAAACTGTACCTGTGCTAAAGAAGAAGGCGAGACCCCTTCCACATCATGTGGAGATAATACTCGCTCTGCTAATGGAGTCAACGAGACCCCTTCCACCCCGAGTGGAGATAGTACTCGTCGTGTAGCTGCAAATAAGGCCCTATGGCCTCGCTGGTATGTCACATACAATGGAGCACTAATATGCTCGATCTCAGGAATGTCAGGCTGGTGTGAAGGCTCTCCCTCATCATGAACTACCTCGGGAAGCGGCTGTGGTTCTGTGAAGAAGTCACGGGAGATGAAATACTCCCAAGTAATGCCCTGCTGTGTCAACTGATGCACCACTATGATCTTGATCAGCGCGTAATGATATATACTTCTATGCCACTGTGCTGGGGTCTTCTTCTGTACAAAAATCATCATCCTCTCTATGTTGCGATACATGAAGTACGGAATGTTCATCATACGTACCCTCATGAAATGCATCAACAAACGGACATGGTACGCATAGAGACGCGAGAATCTGCCCTCGCAACTGAAATACCGAATGATGAGTTTCATCAGTGGTGCAAACTCATCCTTCAGGAATCTGAAAGGAAAAACCCTGCTTAGATGCCTCATATACCCGGGTTTGATGTATGGCTCATAGTGAAATTTCTCTAACTGCTGACGTTTGTTCCATTCCTCTCCTATATTTGGTATGCCGGTGGCCTGAGCAATAGTCACTGGTGACAGAATGAAATCTACTCCGGCGAGGTTTACACGGCCATCATGTAAATGTAGAACAAATAGACGAGCTAGTTCACGATGATGCTGGGTTTGTGAAATCATCTCACAGTATTGGAAACATGACTGATGCTGAAAACAATCCATTGCAAGCGGGAAAGCCTGCAATTGAGCCAAAGAAGTAGGCTCCTCCCTGAGATGCTTACCACCTTTGCCACTTTTGTGAGACCTCCGTGGCACATTACCCTCTGCTGTGGAATCACTGTCATACTCCTGCTCATAAACTGAATCCGTCTTTGACATGGCTTTGAAAACAAGATGTCTGCAATATGTATGTTGATATAGGTGTAGTGAAGTCAAAAGTTTCAATGTATGCTCAAAACCCAAATATGTTGCATATGTACCAAAGCATCATAAGAAAATAAGCCACAGTGGTAATAGCTCTGTTTAAGTGGATTGGCATAAAAACAGTCACTGCTTTGATCACAAGGGAATTTGACAAATGAGTAAAAAGTGTAATGTAGTGTGCAGCCTTTGTAATGTTGGCTAAAATTTGTCAAAGGGGAAAATGAGTATGAGACTGTGTTTTTTCAATGGAGAATAGGAAACAGTGACAATGACCATAGTGAAACCATAGCAATGATAACAGTATTCCGATAATGTCAATGGGGATATGGACAAGTGAATCATGAGACTATGTGAAAACATGAATAAGGAGCATTGCTAAAATGAGGATGACAATCATAGTGACAGCAGTGGTGAGATGGAAAACTGAGAGCGTGAAGGCCGTGACACTTTGACAATAGATGCATAGGTATATGTATCAACAATACAAGCTGGGAAATCCTTCACAAGACCATCAATATGTATTCAAAACCCTAAGAAATGAATCTGCTATGAACATAGGGTTCACTTTTCTCCACATCAAACACACTAATTTCCCCATTTTAAAAACACCACAATCCTGTTCAAAAATCACTTAACAATGGTGGAGAACCTACTTGCAAGCCGATTGAGGCGTTTGGGCATGAAACTGGACGCAAGGGCAAAAATTTTGGCTCTGAGACTGTATGGGTAGAGTGCTCACCCAATGCGTAGCGCGCTGCAAGTGCATAGCGCGCTGCAAGTGCGTAGCGCCCTTGGTATTTAACACTGGCTCGTGAGGTTATATGCGTAGCGCGCTCTATATGAGTAGCGCACCTTCTCTGCGCGTAGCGCGCACCTCCAGTGCCGGTCCACACTTTGTAAAACACGATTTCGGCCTTCAACTTCACCACTTCGATTTCTGCCTTGAGAATTTGTGCAAATGAATTGTTTACCATGGTTTATATGTGAAGAAAAATATCTCATAAAATCAGATTTGATTTTAAATTTTTTCCATAACCCACTTTTATAATGTTTGGTACTTTGTCATTCGATCACTTAATATAATGTTGTTCTTTGGCTTTTCCTTGCTTTTTCTGAGTCTTGGACTGATGATACCTGGTTGTTTTTTGCAGGGATTTGGCATTTGGCTTAGGCAAAGATCAGAGGCTTGCTCTGAAACTTCTTATGGTGAAACAAATACAATTATTACAAAAAATGAAGTTTGACAATTTCTAGTTCCAAAACAGAGTTTTGGACTAGAAATGTCTTCAAATCCTTTTGATAATAAAAACGTGAAATAGGAACCTTTTGAAATGAACCTCATGGCTTGCGGGCTTTTATTACATGTAGCTAAAGACTGAAAACCCTAGACTCTAGGACTAAAGACTCTTTTTGACGAAAACAATCATTTATAACCATAAATGATGTGACTTGAACTTCAGTGATTTTTAAGGAATTTTAAATAGCCCTGCAGGTACAAGCATGAGGAAACACAAGACAACCAGACCTCCTCGTCAGTCCATGGCATGCTCCTAGCGAAATGCAACGAAGTGGAACGAGCGAGACACCTAAAAATGATATGCAAAAAGTGAAATGATCTCTGACAGAGGGCTGTAAGGACCGACTCTTACAGCTGTGATGGAAAGATTAAACCTAGACATTACCATACCATATAAAGATCTCTTTTCTTTTGATTCAAGTCAGGTAAGATGTTTAGGTTTGATTAAATATTTGTGTGTTACTTTGGTGCAATACCCTGCGAAATCTATTCTGATGGACATAGTAGTAGCAGATATTCCTCCCAAATATGGTATGTTGTTGTCCAGATCCTGGGGTGCCAAACTTGGAGGATCTATTCAATTATATATGTCATATGCTACTATTTCATTATTCGGTCAACCTAAAAGACTATACAGAGAAACCTTGATGAAATATTTAGTCAGTAGTCAAGAGAAGCCTGAAAACTTCCCCGTCTACTCAGTACATTCTGATATGGACTCATTCATCCTTTATAATGCTGAATTTGACCTTCCTACTGAATTAGAAGCACCAAAAATAGAAACTGCTAATAAATCTACTGTTCAAATCGAAGAAATTTCAGAAAACAAAGAAACGTCAGATATTCAAGAAATACCAGAAAAAACTGAAAAACCAGGTCTCCTTGTTAAGAAAATTGTTAAAACAGTCGATGAAGATTATGAACATGAAATTCTTTGGCATTTAGAGTTTGATGGTTCAGTAAATAAGTTAGGAGCAGGAGCTGGAATTTGGATACACAACGTTGAAAATGATCATGCTGAAGGCCATGCTTATAGATTGAACTTTATATGCACTAATAATATGGCAGAATATGAGGCTCTTTTGCTAGGGCTTAAACATGTCAAAAAATTAGGAGCAATTAGAGTATCAATCATAGGATACTCTGAGTTAATTATTCAACAGATCAATGGTGAATGTTCGACAAAAGACCCCAGATTAACAGAATACAGACGAACAGTTGTGGAAATTCTTAATACTTTTCTACAGGCTCAGCTTGCCAAAATTCCTAGAAAACAAAATTTGCATGCTCATAGTCTTGCAATGTTAGCTAGCACTTGTAAATTACCTTTTGGACCTAATAATTAGTTCACAGCTGAGATTAGACATAGACCTGCTATACCGGATAATCTTATGAATTGGCAAGTGTTTGTAAATAATAATCAGATAAATAATTTTTTGACCTTAGAAAATGAATTCTCTAACAGTAGTATAGATGAAGACACAAAAATCAATGAATCTGATCAAATAGATAAACAAGAAACAAATATTTCAGAAGAGACTGCAATTCACATGCTTCACCCAACTAAATTCACCAAAAAAGATATGCAGGATCTGAAACAAATGGAAGTCGATGAGATCATAGAAGATAAATCTGAAATTATTAATCTGAAAGATAATCATTTACCTAAAGGATTAACTCCTTTGGAAGATATTTTTGACTCTAATGACATTCCACTAAAACCCAAAATGGAACCGTTAAAAGCTAATATTGAAGAATATAATTTGGGAATTGAAGGAAATCCTAAGATGGTTAAGTTATCTAAATCTCTGCCAACGGATCAAAAAGTTAAATATGTTGAACTTTTAAAAGAATTCGAGGATGTTTTTGCCTGGAGTTATGAAGATCTGAAATCATATGATACATCAATAATTCAACACACAATACCTTTGAAACCAGATCAGAAACCATTTAAACAGAAACTTAGAAGAATCAACCCTGTGCTATTACCTTGAATTGAGAAAGAAATTAAAAGAATGTATGAAGCAAGAATAATTGCTCCTATTAGGTTTTCTGAATGGGTTTCTAATTTGGTACCAACAAGGAAGAAGACTGGAGAGATTAGACTCTATGTTGTTTTGAGAAATTTAAATGAAGTTTCTTTAAAATATAACTATCCTTTACCTAAAATGGACCATATCTTACAAAGGGTAGTAGGCTCTTCAAGGATTTCTCTTCTGGATGGATTCTCAGGATACAACCAGATTCTGGTTCATCCCAATGATCAAGACAAAAAAACTTTTACAACACCATGGGGTACATTCAAATATGTTAAGATGCCTTTTGGACTTAAAAATGGAGGAGTGACCTTCCAAAGAGCAATGGACATTGCCTTTTCCAAAGAAATTCATGATTTTCTGGTCATATATTTGGATGATTTGACTGTTTTTTCCAAGACAGATCAACAACATTTGGACCATCTTAGACAGGTGTTTATAAAGTGCAGAAAGTATGGTATTTCTTTAAATTTGAAAAAATCATTGTTTGGTCTTGAAGAAGGTAAACTCCTAGGTCATATCATTTCAAAATATGGCATTAGAATTGATCCTAAAAGAATACAAGCCATATTACAGATACCTCATCCCAGGAATATTAAAGAACTTCAAGCTTTCATAGGAAAGATCAATTTTTTGAGAAGATTCATTTCTAGTTTAGCTGAATTACTTAGACTGCTTACTAACATGTTAAGAAAGGATTCAAGTATTAAGTGGACAGTAGAAGCCAAGCAATCATTCAAAGAAATCAAAATGGCTTTGACCAGAACACCAGTTCTTACCAGTCCAAAATTTGATAGAGATTTCATAATTTTTTTGTTTGCTTCTAAACATACAGTTGCAGCTGCTTTATTGCAAAAGGATGATCAAGGATGTGAAAAACCTATAGCCTTTTTTAGTAAAGCACTTAGAGATGCCTCATTAAAATACAATATCATGGAGAAACAAGATTTTGCACTTGTGAAAGAAATTAAATATTTCAGAATTTATATATTGTATTCTCATGTGATAGCTTATGTACCTAATGTTGTCGTTAAAGACATCTTAACTCAATATGGAATTGAAGGCAAAAGAGGTAAATGGATAGCTACCATATTAGGTAATGGGGTGGATGACGAACAAGAGATGGTGACTCCACAAATCAGTCAGGCCTTTTTAGACTCGCCTTGGTATGCTGATATCGTTTATGTTTTGTTAAACCTGCAAGCTCCTCCAGGGTTATCCATAACGAAACAAAGGTTTTGGAAAATGACATCTTTAAAGTATTGTATTTTAGATAATGTACTATTTTGGAAGAATCATGATGGAATTCTATTAAATTTTTTATTAAAAGATGAAGCTGACAAGGTTCTCAATGAATTCCATGCAGGAGATTGTGGTGGACACCTCTACTGGAAGTCAACTGCAAATAAGATCTTAAGGGATGGTTTTTATTGGCCAACCTTGTTTTCAGATGTAAAGAAATTTGTAACTGCTTGCCATAAGTGTCAGATCTTTGAAGGCAACAGAAAATTATTACCTTTACCATTGAAACCAATTTCCACCGAGAAACCCTTTCAACAATGGGGCCTAAATTTTATTGGTGAAATCCATCCTCCTTCTTCTGGCCAACATAGATGGATCCTCACTGCCACAGATTACTTTACTAAATGGATTGAAGCAATCCCATCCAGACAAGCCAATGATTCTGTAATCATAGGATTCTTAGAAACCAATATACTATCAAGATTTGGCTGTCCTGAGAAAATTATAACTGATAATGCTGCTGCTTTCAAGTCTAAGAAAATGATTAGTTTCTGCAATAAATATCACATCACTTTAGGCCATTCCACAGCCTATTATCCTCAGGGTAATGGACTGGCTGAATCTTCCAATAAAAGTCTCATTAATATCATTAAAAAATTATTGGAAGAAAATAAGAAGAATTGGCATAAGAAACTTACCAATGCATTGTGGGCAGACAGACTTACTACCAAAAAATCAATTGGGACCAGTCCATATGAATTAGTTTATGGTATTGAGGCTAGATTTCCATCATCTTTAGGAGTTCCTGTAATGAAGTTACTTCAGGAGGCTCAAGTAGAACCAAATGATATTCAGAGAAGAATAAATCAAACAATTCACTTGCAACAGACCAGAGAAGAAGTGTATCAACGATCCCAAGTTTTACAGGAAAAATTAAAGAAGATATTTGACAAAAGGACCAAAGAAGAATATTTTCAATTGGAAGACAAAGTTTTAAGATGGGATTCCAGAAGGGAAGATAAAAGAAAACATGGGAAATTTGATTTCTTGTGGAAAGGACCTTACATCATTCATGCATTGCAGGGAAATAACACATATTTTTTGAAGAATTTGGATGGTTCAGAAGCTGAGGAAGGACCAGTCAATGGTCGAATGTTAAAACACTACTTTGATCCTATTTACTAGGATGTTTTTTATTTTCTTTAACATGTACATAATATATCCTTTGTAATGCATCAGTTTGGAATGGATAGTGACCTCCTGGAGTTGAAGCCCGAAGGGAAGGCCCTGAGCTTCAAAAGTTTTACTATCATATATATAATAAAGCAATAAGCAGGAGAAAATTCCATGGTTCATTCAAAATCATTCTGAGGGTAACTGATCTGTTGTTCTCCACTTTTAACAAGGAAAAACCATCCCCAAGTGGAGCTAGTGTTAGAATCCTATACCAATAGGTGGCATATTTCATGATTGACTTGATGGGCTATGTAATATGTTCATACCTTTTTGTTGCAAAGGTTTTCCATATTATTCAAAAAATCAAAAAATTAAAAAAAATGTAAAGAGGGTATACCCTAAAAGAAAAATCAAAGGGTGAAAAAGAATAAAATGGTCAAAAAAGTGAAAGAAATGAACCCCAAACAAAAAATAGACTAGGAAAGTGTGCAATTCTAAATGCCACTACTATTTCATTTTCTGTAATAAGAAATTGTGTGCAGCTTGTTAAACTTTTGCCACAATTTATGAAGAGTCAAACTGTTTAAACTTGACTCATTCATTTTTCAATTTCATGTTGTAGAATAGAGAATAAATATCTGGCCAAACAGTTTAATCTTGGCAGATAAGTAGATAGGTAGAGTAAATAAAAGGAGCTCAATAGTTTAATCTGAGCCCTTGGATGTAATAAGGTTAGAATTAGATAGATTTCCATATGTAAAAGAAAAAGTGTGATAAGGGTTTGCCAGTCTAAGTGCACCCTAATAAAGAAGAAAAATGGTAGAGTAAAATAGATAGGGTAGGTAGATGTTGTTGCAGAATTACATGTGGTGAATGATGGTTCTAAATGTGTTCAATTTTATTTTCATCACAAGTGCAAAGGCAGTCACGACATTGGAAAACGTTCACAGCAGAGCAAAGTCTAGATTATTAACTCCCCCTTCATTTTTCCCTAAAAAATTCACTAATTTCCCTAGGAACTAAGGTATTTGAAGATTAAAGGGGCTCAAGACATTTCCTTGACTTTTGGAGGGATCGGACCCTCGGCCCAATAATTGGAAAAAACCTAAGTACTTAAAATCATTCATCATCACACTCATTTACTTCAAAAAATTCTTTCCTAAGTAAAATCCCATTTTACTTAGGAAAATCATGAGATATTTCATAAAAAACCCTCAAAATCACATTTTATCCTAAGTTTAAGTGATGAAGTGATTATAATGCAATTTGCTTCTAAAAACTTCACTTTCTTAGTTATATTAATGTATTTTTAAGTTTACCTTGTCCCCTTCTCATATTAACATTGATTTTATTTATTAACTCCTTATAGAAATGACCTTCTCCTATTATATATAATTCCTTTTATATAATATCCCAAAAAACCATGTATTATGATTTTAACCAAAGTATTTATTCCTCACTCGTTCAAATAAAAAACCCACTTTATACCCCCTTTGGTTAAAATATATCATAATATATTAATCTCGCCCCCTATGGTAATTGGATTAATATAATTTAATTATCATATAATAAAAATATGAAAAATCATTTAAACATATATTTATATGTGTTTAAAATAAAAACAAACATTGCCCGACCATCCGTTGTACAAGGGATTAATTAATCCTTATGATCAGTTAATAACGGACCCCCGCCAATCAAAATGCTCCCGAAATGATTAATTGATAATAAATTGCGTCGGGCCCTCCTATTAACTCCCCGTCAACTTCATCTCCCGAAACACCGTTTGATCAGCCGCTCCAAGATCAACGGCTGTTTATAATTCTGCTGGCCATCCCCAATCCGAGCAATAACGCGCGAAATGACGGTGGTTTTCAAATAGTACCATGGCCACGTGTCATTTTTTTTCTGTGGAATCGCTGCCCATCCGCTCAATACCGCCTTCCCTCAAACACGGTGTGGAAAAAACCGCTTACCACCTCCCCTCCCGTGACTCATCTCCCGTACATGCTGACGTCATTTATTAAAAATCCTGCCACCCTGTTAACTTTACGAATAAAACCAAACAACCCGCGTCTTTTTCATTTTTTCTTCCACAGTGAATGACTACACTCCCATGCAGAAAAATTTGAATTCCAACTGTTGAAATCTGCCAACCATTGTCCTTTCGAAAAGAATTGCAGTCAAAACTTCTCAGAAGATTGTCCACCTTAACCAGTACCTGTTCAAAATCGCTATTATCTCCAAAAACAGGTATTTTCCCTAAATCCTCAACTGAACTCTGTAAGAAACTCGGTTTTCCTTTTTCTTTCATTGAAACAAAGTTAAAAAATTAATTGCTAGTTCATTCCTTAATCCCGAGAACTGCAATTGAATTCCCAATCTACAATTGTACATGTTTCTCCCGTCAAAACCCGAATTTCCATTTCTGAATCCACAAGAACCAGAAATGGAGATTCCCTTGGCTTTAAATGTCACCCCATTGAACACCCCTCACAGAGACTTGGATTATTTATCATTAGTCGACAGAGATTTCCAAATTAAAGACCTGGTTTTCAGTGATAGTCCTCTTTGAATGTTTTGTCGTTGGAGAGACAATTATTTGAATGGCTTGGATATGATTGGGTTATGGGAATCTAATCTTCCCAGGTACCTCTTTCCCTCTTTCCATATTTTTCCTGAGATAATCCATCACTGTCATGCCAACTATGATCCTAACCAAAGAGCAGTCTTATCTCCAAGTCAAGATGTCCTCTTCCCAATTACTGCTCAGTCTATCAATGAGATGCTACATTTTCAACCTGATCAAGCCCTCACTCCCGTGTCCATGGGAGAATTACTTGAGAAAGCCACCAAACTATCCCATGTAGAATTAAGCCGCATCTGTCAGACCTTTATGTTGCCTCATCATCAGCCTAAAGTCCCTCCCCCTTATGGGTATTCTTTTTTCACTGAGGAGGGTAGATTTGTTTTGGATATGATATCCTTTATAATGGGCTTTAATACCAGTGAATATGTTGACCATTTGATTCTAGTATTATTGTCTATTTTTACCCCTGGATAGCCTCCTGCTGTCAAGTATGACTTTGCATCCTACATTGCAGACAAAATCCATGATCAATTCATGAGATTAGAGAATGAGAAAGTGTTCAAGTATTCTTTTGTCATTTACCATCTCATGCTCTATTACCAGTCAGAAAATTTCCCTTTCTATATCAAAAAGCTTGATGCCCAAGGGAATCCTAGGTCTGTTATATTTTGGTCATCCATCACTCATAGTTCTCGAGATTCTCCCTACTCCTATAACGAGTTCATTGATCTTTTTATACACCCTGAAACCACCTTGTTGACAGGAGTTTCTCCTCCAAGGCTCAGCAATGAAATCAAGAAAACTTTACAGCTCTCAAAACAGTACAAAGTTGGTGATTGGTACTTATACCAAAATCACACAGAAGTCATAATATATGGATGTGAATTATGTCCATTCAAATTGCCAAAATATGTCCCCGTGAGACTCTTTGCATTAGAGTATTTCAGGCAGATGAACAACTCTCATTTTTTTAAAGAAAAGAAGAAGGCTCAACTATGGATCAAAAGTCAATTAAGTCCTTTTAGCTGCAACTCTAGGGATGCAGGGGAAGAAGCTGAAAAGATATTAGAAGACCATTTCAGATTACAAAAGAGTTTCTATTGGGTACCTTATGACCCATTCATCTTCATTTGTGATAAAAGAATGAAAAATAAATCAACACCATACATGCATCAAAGAATCCTAGAGATTGAAAAATATGCTAATATAGATGAATGGATAGAAGGAACATTGATAGAGCAGGATAGTGAGTAGGTCAATGTAGACAATTTTATGAAAGATCTTGAAAATATGCTTAACCTAGACTCTTTTGCACAGGTACCAAGATCAAAGGTTGGTCCTTCCTCAGCTGGAATTTTTCAGCAGAAGTTACAAGAAAACATTGCAGTATCATCTAAGGGAAAAGAGAAAGAGGTTGATACACAAGTTAAAGAAAAATTCACTATGACAGAACAACCTCAAACTTCCAAGGGACAGGATCAAGTACAGGTTTCTTCTGTTCAAACCAATCCAGTAGAAATGTCAATTTTGTAGACTCCATTAAATGTAGAAAAGGGGGAAAAGAGAGAGGCTGAAGCTGCTACCCCTCTCACTGGATCTTCACAACAGCCTCAGGCCAAGAGACAAAAATTGAATACTCCTCCAGAAGTAGAATCTATTGATGAAATCCTTGATAGTCAAGGACAAGAAAAATTGGGTAGTCAACAAACAGGTATAGTCAGTGGAGCATCCACTACCTCACAAAGGAAAGAGCTACAAAAGAAATAGAGTATTGAAATATCCTCTTTCAAAACACCAGTTAAAGATGCAGGATATATAAAAAAGACATTTATCAATATAAAAGCCAGGAATGATCCTTTAAGAATCCAGGTTTATAATCAATATTTGAAGATGGCTCCTAAGAATCAAGAAATATTGTTGTCAGCTTATGACATTCATCAAGGAAAAATGATAATAAGTCACTTCAAACCCAAAGTGCAGCAACCTCAAACAGCTGCAGATTATATTAGAAAAAATTTTGAAGTCTTAGCAAAGGATATTCATCCTTTAGATCAGATTGAGTTACATAAGTAGACTGGGGAAATGATCTATTCTACTTTGACTGATAAGGCAATGGTAGCTCACAGGTTACAAGATTATTTGGAGAACACTATTACACAATTGCAGCTTGAAAAGGCTTCTTCTCAAGCCAAAGACAACAGGATAAAAACATTGGAGGAAATAATTATTGGATTAGGTCACAATCCAAAGGATGTCAAAGGTATAGAAGCTCTAATCAAGAAAAAAGATGATGACATTGCAGCTTTGAGAAAGCAGTTGAAATTGCCAGCTTCAAGACATCCTCAAACTGAAGAAGTAATAAAGAAGAATTCTGAAGAAGAAATGATGGACTTGCTTTTGAGGCTGAATGAGCAACTGACTGAAACAGAAAGAGAGCTTGAACAAGCATTAAAAGACAAGCAGTCTAGTATTCTAGTATCTACAGCAAAGGTTATCACATGTACAACAAGTCAGCCAACAGGTCAACCAATAGAGCCATCACAGGTAAATACTTCAAACTTGAGTACAGAAGAACTAATAAAGTCAATGAATGACTTGAAACTTCAAGTAACAGAACTTCAGCACACAAAGTTACAGCTTATTAATTTAGAACAGAGATATGATCTCTCAAAAATGACTGTTGCTGACAAAACACGAAAAGTCAAAAAGTTGGAAAAATTGGTTAAAGCTTTGGAAAAGGATCTCACTTTGGAGAAACCTTTAAGAGAAATAAATGACATTCTTTGGGATAATATTATACAGTCAATAAAATATATGTGGTCTTCAATTCAGATAACATACGAGCAGAATGATTGGGTCAAAGTAGCTCTGGATGAAGTTGAAAACACACGAGAAAAATTAGGAAATAGGCCTGAGGAAGCCAATCAGCTCATACAATTTCTAAACACTCAAACCAGAGAGCAACTTGCAGATTAGGGTATTCAGGACAGAACTGCAACAATCTTAGAGATAAAAAGAGTTTTTACTAAAAGAACTCTTATGAAAAATTTAGAACGAAGGTGCTTTGACATGCAAGGAGAAATCATTGCTTTCAGAGAAAGATTTAATGTTTTATTGAATAAAGGGTTGCCCAACCCTATGGTTTCAGAAGATAAAATAATGGACCTGGAAAATTATGTTAATAAATTGGACATACATGCTCACAATCAAGCCAGTTCCTCAACCATTTCATCTGAAGAAACATTACCCATAAGAAGGAATCTTCATGATAGATTAGAGAATTTGTTTTATCTTGAACATGAAGTAAAACATTTGTTTCCAAATCAGCCTAATTTCTTCAGATATACCGAGGCTGATGAAACATTGAGGAATCTTCAATGGACTAGAATAGCAGAAGATAAATGGTGGGAAGATCTGTTGGAACTTTTGTAAAATTTATCCTTACATGAAAATTTTGCCTATTTACTACAGTATAAAGGATAAAGGGATAAACAAAGGTCAAAGAGTATCGGTTCAGTTAAAAGTGTATCAGTAATAACAAAGAGTATCAGTGAAGCAAGGAAGTTAGAACAAAATTACTGAAGAGGACAAAAATGAGCCAAAATATAGGTCCTGCCTCTAGCACATTCTCAAAAGGAGGAAACCGCACAACATCAGTTGCTTTTTGTATTATCTACGAGACCATCTGTCTCTATTTTTATTGTAACTTATTTGTGAGTCATCTTAGATTATATCTCATTTTGTTAAGAGATATTTTGTATAATTCTTTGTATAAATAAGCCCTCAATAGGATTATTGAAGGTGGATTCTTATACTTTGCTGTAACATTGACTTTTTGGAATAAAGTGTTATTGGAGAAATTTCTTTGTGGCTAGCTGGATGATGGATTGATGCTAAAGACTTTTTATAGGATTCATGTGTCGAACTACGGATCAATAAGTCATCCTTTCCCTTGTGTTTTAAGTCTTTATATTTGTTTATTATGTCATAGTGTTTCATTTCTAAATAATTAATGAAAGAGAATAAATCAGAAAGTACTTAAGTGTAATCTGATTTCAATCATTTTTATTCTAAATTTTTTCTTCTAAATTGGTTATAAACAATGAATTCTTAATTTCTCTTGTTTAGCTAGTTTATGAATTTGATTATTTAGTAAAGAATACTTAACTGCTCTTTATTGGTAATCACTCATTTTCTCTCTATGAATATGTTGAAAGATTCTTAATTGCCTTTCATCCATTCTAAACCCATTCCATTCACTTTAGATCTAAAATTGTTCTTTGGTTTGATTATCTTGCCCTGTAAAGCCATATTTTGCTGATAAATTTAATCCAGTGAAACCATATTTTGACTCCATAGCCCAATGTCCTGAAACTACTTAAATCTTTCCCTCAGTTACGGAATCCCACCATTCAAATTCAAACAAAATCCCTGGACTTTATAACTAGCCTAATATCTTCTAAAACAAAGCTAAATTTGAAAGAGAGAGCCCTCTCTGGATACAGATTGGCTAGATATTGTACCTAAAGGTTGGTTTGTGGTTACCTCGGACCCCTTTCCTCTTCCAACAGCTTCAAGGAAAATCTGAGTGATAACACTATTACCACTCCTCCATTTGCTAGATTTTATGCATGAAATGACAGTTTTAATGACCTTGAAACCCTAATGACCTAATGGAGACACTAAACTGAATGAAATCATGGTAATGATGAATGAAATGATGATGACAATATCTGAATGATGATACACTTATCTGAGTGGTGACATGGAAAACATTTAAAAAATTTGGAAGGAGTGTAAAATAGTCCTAGACCTAATGCTCAGTGAGCAAATTTTTTCTTGAAGACCTAGTGAAATGACAAAAAAATTGACAATGGGACTCTAACAAGACATGATAAGAGCCCATTTTATCACTGATGATAGGTTGAAAAGACTTCCACTAATAGGTTGTAGCCTACAGAAAACATATGGGAGTTGGAGCTTCCTTGCATGTTACAACTTGCCAAAATTTGAGCCTTAGTAGCCTCATGTAGGTAGGAACCTATAGAAAATAAAATGTAATGAGTAGGATATTTCATTTGCATCACAAGAATAATAAAATCGTGGTTTTCTATATTATGGGTTTACACTTATATCTTGTGTCAATATGCATTTTTATTATGTGTTGATGTGATGTGTTGGTATTCTTATTACTTGTTGTTCACGTATTCAATTTGTTGGTCATTATTTATTAATTTTCTCATGTAATGTTTCAGTTAATGAGTTTATTAAAACAGTATTAATGTCCATGAATGTACTAGACTTATTCAACCCCCCCCCCCCCCAAGTTAAGTCAATTTTTCATCACAAAATCCAATTTCAAAGTCAAAGGTTGCGTCCAATGTCCAACACTACAATTCTGTGCTAATGTACCCTCAATGAACAGTTACTAGCTCATTGTTCCAGGGCACACTCCTAATGTGCATATGATTACATATGGAAATTCTAATGACCAAAAAAAATCCATCATGGCCTTCCCTTCTCTGCTACATAGTCCCTTGGGAAATCGAGTCACACCTGTGTGTGTAGTCACACACCTTCTAAGTTTCATTGGCACCCCCATCCCTAGAAGTCGATCCATCGACAAGGCTTCCTCACATCAGAATATACAAAAACCAAGGTATATAACTACCTCAGAACCATCATACTATCATATGATGCTCATGGAAATGAATGGACATTATTGGGTACTAGTTTCACACAATGGCCTTGCTCCTAAAGTGCTTTACCAACATACTTCTTCATCTTCTGATTCCTTTTGCTGACGCTACTAATTCTTGCAGTAAGTTCCAATCACCCAACCGAGCATTACATTATTTCCTGTAGAAAGCACATAATTTCCATTAGATTAAAAATAAATTTAAATAACTTCAAATCATACCTCATTGGTATCTCGTCAATAAGGTACACTTGCACCTTTGTTTACTTCTTGTCACACAATTCAAACTAGATTTTTGATCAAATCATATTGTATAAAAATATCACATCTGGTTAGGTCAAAATACAACCATCATAAATTAAAATCATGAATCGTATGAAATCACCATAAACCATAATCATAAATCACATGTAACCATCATAAGTCAGAATCGTAGATCACATTCATAATATAACTGAAATAAAATACCGATACTTATCCTTCAATGGTCCTTACTTCTACCATTTCTCTTTCTATACACACATTGGATCAGTTGCAACACCCCACAAACACCTAATGCATTTTATTCTCTTCAATCACATACACATACACACATTTTACATCACAACACGTACACCCACTACGACATACAACACCATACAATACACACATGCACACTAGCATAAGACACATGCACCTACACCTAGTGTGCAATACAACACAATATATACGCCTACATCGGCATACAACACATATACCTACACCTATTGTACAATATGTCATAATACATACACCTACACTGGGATACAACACATACACATAAGCTCGGTGTACAATACAACAAAACACATACACCTACATATACAAAGTACAACAAAATGAATACACATGTGACGATACCACGACTACACCATGCACATACACAATATTGCATTCCCACAACACAACATGTATGACATGCACACAATACCACATGTATACCAGTACCCTATGAAAAAAATGTACACAGTACCACTTGTACACAACACCACCTGCACAATGTGTACACAAAGCCAAATGTACACCACACCACTGTACAATGTGTACACAATACCACATGTACACAACACCACATGCACGACATGTACATGACACCACATGTACACAACGCCACATGTACGGCATGTACACAACACCACCTACACACAACACCACATGTACAACATGTACAGAACACCACATACATATAGCACCACATATCCAACATGTACATAGCACCATCTATATTGCATATGAAATATACACACAACACCATATATACAATATTCATACAACATCATATGTACACAATAATACATATGTTACATGTACACATCACCATAGGTAAAATCACTAAATATACAACATGCACAAAATATACACAACAATAGTACTTCACATCCATAGACCACACACCCACAAAGAAACCTTTCTTCTATTCTCTTTCCACTATACATGCTTATCCTAGCATGCCGCAAATCACACTAATTTCACTTCACTGATGCATCTCTCAGCATTACTATTCCATAACATAAACATAGGCATAATATAAACACATAATATCAACTCATATCCATATGATACTGACCTCATAAAATTTTCAAGACTACTCTTCCCACTTGATTCCTCATATGACTAAGAACCTCTTTATTCCATTCACCTGCATAAGAAATCATTCCTCCACTCATGTAGTGACATATATGCATAGATAAATACATATATATAATCACTAACATAAAAAAATATCATCCTATCAGACCATTATATACATACACACACACACACACACATATATATATATATCAACATTTAGCATCAAACAACTGTGATCCATGACAACCCTGTCAGACAAGACATACATACATACATACATGCATGCATGTATACATAAATAGACACCAGCATAATTATGATCACATCATAATTACTAGATAGCATAAGGTCAATGTTAAGAGAACTTACTTTATTCGTGCATAACATGCATAATGTTGAGTACAACCATTCCCAACATAGCCAAAGCATATAATGCCTCAAATCTATTACCTCACCCTTTCGATTACCTTCTTTATGTCTATACTATCACCATCCATTTACCACAATGGACCCGACTAGTCCAATCGACTATCATGGTCTTACCTTCAATTGTTCTTACTCATGCACCAAGCTTCATCCAATTCTTACATTACGTGTTAGGTTTCATTTAGCTCTTCTACGGCTTCATCAAATTTTCTCTTTCCCGAACCAATAACCAAGACACTCAAAACATAAAATACAAGGACATGGATAAGAAACAACTAGAAGAAACCCATGAAAACCAATAACAATATGACACCACAACCAAACTGGTATGACCATACAATAGATGCAATAAAGACCACAAATCAAGAACAACAAATCATAAGAGACCAAAAGCACAAGACTAGCAACAAACACCATGACTAAATCCCCATTGCTTCCCAAAACTTCGAAAGAAAGATCAACCTTAGCCTCAAATATTTCATGGAAGTCTCTTTTCCATGCAATTCTCTACATCATACTACCATAAACACATAACTATCATCATATGATAAATATAGCAACATACCAGTTACCTTACCTATGGTTGTGCCAAGTACGTTGACCTATAACTGAATACACATGTCAGCCATATGTGCCAAATATCAAGGTGACATATATATCAATTTGAGTCAACTTTTACCAAAACTAACAACCATTTCATAATAAAAAATCGCTCACACTCATTGGTCATAATACATAACGCTACAACTATCACCTACGTACTCAAGTATATATCAACTGTCTCAACACATACATGTTAGTACAACCATATTAAAACAAGATCATTCTTCCTACAATATTACAAACACATACTCATATCATGCAATTAATCAAACATTAAAACAAACTATAATTGTACCATGATAGATAAATCAAATACACGACATAATAGACACAAAACACTCAACACCAGATAGATGGCATAATTCTTACACTTAAGCAGTACACGACATAAGAAAACTCACACCTTAATGTTTCTTAGGGGAGGCTATCTTGTCTGCAAAATCAGTCTAGATTAGCACGATTCATATAACATCAGTATCTTAATTCCACAACCCTAATCATCATGTTAACTAACATATAACAACGAGTCAACATATAGCATTCTCATCAACGACATATACCATAATCCTTGAGATAACTACAAGTTAACATATAACATATTCATCAAAAACATATAACATAATAATCAAGTTAATATCATGCTTGACTAACCAATGCATGTAAATATGATCACACTAATTAAATAACATCTATCATGTATGTAACCATAAATCAATAGAATGAAAGGCATACACATAACCATAATGCATATGACTACACTGATCAAATATCATTTATCATACATGTAACCAAAATAACAATGGAATGACAAATATATAATTAACCCTAATGCTTAGAACAACCATGAATCACATACCTGCATTACAAACATGCATACTTGTATGACGATCTTCTCTTACCCTATATTCCATTGTTGCAACATCACTTTAATGATCTGCATCTCATACTCTATCTTAGCCAACACATTAGCATTATAACATACCAATATCATCATGATGACCTAATTGCATACAATGACCTTATGCACAACAACCTAAATCAAACCAATGCAAAATTGACCATATGCACCCACTTGAAATGTATTACCAATCATGATTGACCATTGCATGTCCCACATACAGCATCACATAAGCAAGCATACACAGACAACACACAAGCATGACTAATATGTGACCTAGCATAAACAAACAATGAATACAAAACATGTACCAACATGTAAGTAAGCATGCACGAACAATACATAATCTTGAACAACACATAACCAGTCATACACTCATGAAAACATGTTGACAACAACACCGTCAACACTTCCATGGTGAAACCACTGCCACAATGGCCAACACAACGTGGATGAAACAAGCACATATAGACCACAAGCATACTAAACACATAAGCAACAAACATAAAAGCATGACCAACACACCACTCATCCATTCCAAGGGTTGAACTATGCTCTGATACCACTCTGTGGTATTATATATCACACAAAGAGAACAGAAACCAAACACCACCCATGGAAAATACAACCACACTTTGATACCACTCTATAACACCCTCTTCCCACATTTACCCAAGTAACCATCCAACCAGGGTAAAAATGTGATGAGAGGCTACTATAATGAGATTCAACCTCCTATGTGACCTTAAGGAAGTGGAACCATTGGAAACACAACCTATAGACCTTGTACAACAATGAAAACACCCACAGGAGGTAACCCAACCACTCGGGCCTCTTACCCCTAGGTCACACTGACATTTTAAACCTTATGATCCATAACCCAGGACATAACACTACATGCCAATGGCCAAGAGGCTATAGTCGTAGGAATAATACTACATGCTAGCAGCGAGGGCCCCAAATACTCATTTCTATGCCTGCATCCCCAGGATTTGAGCCACCTTTTCAAGCCCAAAACAAAATGTTCTTCCCAGAACTTCACAAAAAGTTAAAATACAATAAATAACAATAGGACAATGATAAGGAATCAATCACATCAATAGGAACTCATATAGACTCCTTCTAGCAATGACATGCATTTTCTCAAACATGTCACAAACATTGAAAGCAACAGGTATAAACAATAGAACAAATGATAGGGGTCTCATACTTATCTAAGAATCACTAAGAATCATTGCTCTCCTACATCATTAACTCCATACAATATATTTGACCATAGATACAATGTGCATTAATTTACAAGTAAAAACATGAATAGATCCATACATCATCATTCATAAAATACATGCTTATAACCAACATAATAACAACATAAATACCATGGGTAAAACAAAAATAGAATCCACATAATAACCAATGCAATTATACTTTAAATACCAAAGTAATGAGCTTCTCATTAACGAGTGTAAAAACCAACTGGAGATGGGACTTCCACATTCCACCCGACCATAGATTAGCTGGGCCAATTCTCTCTTCAACCAATCACCCCCATGCCATATTCCAAGCATGAATGTGGGATCTTATCAAACACATAAATAAAAATCAATCCATGGCTTCCAGAGGAAAATTTTCCTCAATCCACAACATATTATTCCACCTCATGGTCGAACATCGCAACCATCACGGATTGGTCTCTGTCTAACTTGGTCTAGTGCTCTAGAGTGTTTGTTCCAACCAAGGCTTCCAGGAACTAATAACTCAACCCAAAGCTAAAGGAATAATGAGAACCAACCATAAAAAAATCAATGGAAATAAACCCACAACACCATGGATATCCAGGAAATGGCAAGATTAGGAAAACCCAGTGTCAATCTAGGAAATCCTCCATGCCAATGACAAATCATAACCAATAAGCCATGTGCAATACCATGCATTCCAAATCTAGTGAGGAAAACATACATGTAACTCAGTACCTACACTCATAACCTATTGTAGATGTTGATCCTGATGTCCTCTTGTGCTTTCCTTCTCTTCCTTTTCCTTCTTGCTCCAAATCACCAAGTATCCACACTCTCCAAGAGTGCTCCAAGAAAACTCTAGGTATCCAAGAGTAGTGAGAGAGAGGAAATAATGAGAGAGCACCAAAATTCATTGACAAAATATTACCAATTGATCCTCATAAGCCTTTTTATTAACAAGGCCTCTATTTTCTTCATTTTCCACTATTTTCCTTCATTTTCTTCCTCACATGAAACATATGACCTTTCACCTTCCTTTTCTCCTAATTTCCATTATTTTCATAAATAAAATTCCAATTAATGTCTCATGCCTTTCCAATTCCCTTTCCATTGCCTTTGCCAATTTAGTTTAGCCATATTAAACCGAATGAACATCCGTTAGGATGTTTTTCCATCATTCAGCTTGGAATATGTGTCCCATCAACCGTGGTTATTATTTTAGTTTTATTACATGGAATTTTCACCAGGGTTGTTACACTTAAGGTCACCCAGGAGGTTGAATCTCATTATAGTAGCCTCTCGTCACATTTTTAGCCTAGTTGGCTGATTTCTTGGGTATTCGTGGGAGGAGGGTGCTACATAGTGGTATCAAAGCATGGTTCAAGCCTTGGAATGGATGGTAGGTGTGTCGATCATGATTTTATGTTGGTTTCATATGTGTTTCTCATAGCTATGGTATATATTTTTCTGGAATTCGTGTCATGTTGGCCATGTGGGAAGTGGTGTTTCCATGGAAGGACTGATGGTGTTGTTTTCAACATGTTGTCATGAGCATATGATTGGTTATGTGTTGTTCTTTCTTATGTGTTGTTGGTGCACACTTTCTTACATGTTGCTACATGTTGTATATGCATTGCTTGCTTATGCTAAGGTTACATATTGGTAATTCTTGTGTGTTGTCCATGTATGCTTGCTTGTGTTATGAACATGCACTGATCCTTCATGTTTGGTCACATGTTTCTTATGCTTGTGTATTTTCCATTCTTGTGATTTTGTGTGGTCAAGTTTCATTGGTATGGTTGAGGTTGCCATGCATTATGTCATGGTGTGTGTTTGGTATGTTCATGCATCGATGACTGTATTTCAACTAGAATGATTATATACACTAATATATCGTGTTTTAAAAGTTTATATGTTGTTATGATTATGTATATAAATGTACTACACTAATTGGTTGACCTTTCAGGATGTATCCCCCCCAAATTACAATAAGGTACGTTGGTTTATTTTTATTTGGTTTAACTGACATATTATGCCTTGCACGAGAAATATAATAATAGATAGAAAAATGGTCGACTACAAGGACTCTCCCCATGAGTCATACGAGAAACATGGTGGGCACTCTTATGTTTTTTTCAAACACATTGAGAATCCTAAAGGAAGAAATAAGGAGTTGTAAGGAAAACAATGACAGGGTCATACAGGCACAAGAGAAACAAGAAGTGGTGATTGAAATACTTCTTCATAGCTTGTGAGAATTATAGCGGCAAGGGCCACTTTGGATCAGCCATGGATATTAGGACATAACTAATGGGGCATATGGATGTAGGTCTCCTAGAAGCAACAGTTCAGATAGAGCTGACACAGTGAGGGGTGGCAGGTTGTTGGACACTCCAAATAGGAGGGGTGATGAGTACAGGTACCATTCTATTTTTGGTTCGTATAGACATCATGATCGTAATGAGTATCATCCTTAGAGGAGGAGTGATAGGCGATAGTTTCCATATGAATTTAAGAAAGCAAAGCTACCTACTTTTGATGGGGACTTAGAGAAACCAGAAGAGGCATAAGCTTGGATACTTGGGATGAATAATTTCTTTGAGTTACATGAGTATTGATATAACATGAAGGCCAAGATTTCTATATTTAGTTTGAGAGTTAAAGCATACATCTAGTGGGAATATGTGAAGTGGGTCAGAAACATCAAGATAAAATACTTGAGTTGGCATGAGTTTAAAATTATTTTAAGGAAGACGTAATTTTCATGGAGGTACTACAACAACAAGGCCAAAGAATTTTATGAACTAAAAATGGGATCAATGACAGAATTTAGGGGAATTTTGAGGTCTAAAATGGGCCTACTAAGGAAATTATAAAATAATTGTGGAAATAATAAAATAAGATTAGATTACATCATCAAATTTTAGAGGGAAAAATGAAAAAACTTCTTTTTCAACTCATATTTTCAACTTATCTCCCTATGGGTTTACCAAAATTTCAAGTGGGAAAACTTGTTGCATGTATAATTTAATTCTTAATCCAAGTAGTATCCATGTTGCATATTTTTGATGGACCCTGCTATAAGAAAAATGAAAAATACATGAAAAATGTGATTGCAATCATGTTTTTTCATGTATTTCTCATTTTTCGTGTTGCAAGGTCCATCGAAAGTATGCAACATGGGTACTCCTTGAATGAGGAATTAAATTTTTCATACAACGAGTAATCCCGCCCAAAATTTTAGCAAAACCTTAGGGAAATAAGATGAAAATACAAGTTGAAAAAGTAGTTTTATTATTTTATTATTTTTAATCTTTTTACATTTTAACCCAAAAAATGGTGAATGATCCCCCATGGTTGACATCATCATCTTGAATCGTATTGGTTCTGATAAATTTTATTTTGGTTGTACATTTTTCTTAGGAGGCACATTTTAGACCTCAAAATTTCCCTAGTGAGGAGTACATGACAAAGTTCTTTGAGCTATTAAGTATGTAACATATCTTGATGATGAGAAGTCCAAATTTCAACAAGTTGTGTAAGTGGTTTACATTAGCATCCAAAGATCGGATTGAGTATGATGAACCTCATAAACTTGAGGAAGTCATTGGGAGGACAAAGCATTGCTATGAACAATCAAAGCGCAAGAATGAGTCTCGGCAAGGATGTAAAGGGAGAGATACAAGAAAAGGTAAATGTTAGCCTAAGAGAACAAGACCTCATAATGAAAATGAGAAAGAGAATGTGGCACCTCATAAGAAGTTTAATGTAGCTAGGCAAGGACATGGATCACATTAGAAACATGGAGGTAATGGTACGAGATGGTTGGAGTGTTGGACATGCGGCAAGGACTACCTTAGGAGAGATTGTCCACAACACCAGGGTGGTAAGCCTAAGATATATAGTGCACAGGAGGCGCAGACTGTTGGGTATGTTGGGAAAAGAATTCCTCGTATTTATGTAGTTGTGTACAACATGTAGGAAGAGCATTAGGCATCTATCATTGAGATGGACAATAAGTTTTGTGATCAAGTTATTTATATTTTGATTGATCATGGATATAATTATAACTATGTTAGTCCTTACTTGGTGAATAAGTGTGGATTCAGTAAAGAAATGCATGCAAAATCATGGTTAGTGCAGTTGGGTACAGGTACAAAGAAAATATTTCACCATCAGGTAAGAGTGTGTGCATTTGAGTTAAATGGAATTCCTACAACAATTCACTTGAACATATTTCCACTGGGTTCCTACAATATGCTATTTGGTATGGATTGGTTATATATTCACAAGACCAAGGTAGATTGCTATGAAAAAGCTATTGAGTGCTTGGATGAAAATGGGGAGCCAAGAGTGCTACAGGGAAAGAAGAAGGCCACATAAGTTAGGAAGGTGATAGCTATACAGGCCATGTTCAGTCCCAGGAAAGAGTGTGTACTATTTTTAGTTCATATCTCTAGTGAAAAAGGTAAGGAGGTTGATGATGTATAATTTTAGCATGTATCCAGTTTTGCAGTAGTTTCAAGATATGTTTCTAGCAGATATTTCATATTTTCCACCTCATAGGGAGGCATAATTCTCTATTGAGTTGGTGTCAAGGGTAGCTCCAACATCAAAAGCACCTTACAATATGAGCACACCTAAGTTGGTGGAATGAAGTTTGGAGCTGAAATATATGCTTGAAAAAGGGTACATTAGGCCATGTATATCACCATGAGGCACACTGGTGTTGTTCGTAAATAAGAAGGATGGAACTCTCAATTTGTGAATTGACTACAAGTAGTTGAACAAAGTGACCATCAAGGAGAGGTAACCACTATCAAGGATTCATTATTTGTTTGATTAGTTGAAGGGAGAAGAACTTTTCTCTAAGACCGACTTGAGATCGGGATATCACTAGGTACACATCAAAGAAGAGGACATCTACAAGACCACATTCAGGACTAGGTACAAGTATTATGAGTTTTTTTGTAGTTGCATTCAATCTAACTAATGCCCCAACTACATTTATGTGTTTGATGAAAAACGTGTTGCATCCTTATTTGGAAAATTTTGTGATTGTGTTTATTGATGGCATATTGGTGTATTTTAAAAATTAGGAAGAGGATGTCGAGCATTTGGCAACATTGTTGAGGTTGTTGAGAGAGAATCACTTGTATGCTAAGATCAAAAAATGAAATTTCTTCTAGACTGAGGTACACTACTTGCGACATGTTGTCTCCAAGGAGGGAATTTCAGTAGATCCAAAAAAGATAAGATCCATCATGGAGTGGGTAGCTCCTAAGAATGTAGATGAGATGAGATCATTCATGGGATTGGCAGGTTATTACAAGAGGTTCATCGAGAAATTCTCACAATTTTTTATCTGATTACATCATCGTGGAGGAAATGTGGGAATTTTGATTGGACAGAAGAGTGTGAATCTAGTTTTGAGCAGCTTAAGCAGTTTTTGACACATTTTGTAGTGTTAAATATTGCAGATCAAAAAAAGGAGTTTTTAATGTGTATAGATGCTTGCAAGAGGGGAATTTGTGGATTATTTAAACAAGATGAAAATATAGGTGGTATGCTATGAGTCACGAAAACTGAATGAGCATGAGAAGAAATATCTGACACAAGATCTTGAGCTAGCAGTGATCATTCATGCACTGAATATGTGGAGGCACTATCTTCTTGGAAATATATTTGTACTAATGAGTGATCACATTGAGTTTAGGTACTTTTTTGACCAGCCAAAGTTGAATTCCAGGAAAGCCAGATGGTTGGCCATGATCAACGAGTTTGAATTTGATATTAGGTACATCAAGGGATAGGAGAATAGGGTTGCAGATGCTCTTAGTAGGTGGGTATATGTAAACCAAATAGAAACTTTGAGCTCCTATGGGACAAAATTACATGACAAGATCTTGCAGGTAGGTCAGCAGGATCACACTTATATGGAGATTGTGCACAGTTTACAGCAAAGCACATAAATAGGTATAGGTACATGTAGAATTACAGGTGTTGGCACAGGTACATGTATAGGTGTTGGTATAACTACATGTATAGGTTTTGTTATAGGTATAGGTATAGGTACAGGTGTTGGTATAGGTACAGGTACATGCGTACATGATTTAGATTATCATCTCACAACATATGGCTTGGTCAGATTTAGAGATAGGATATATGTGTTAGATAACGGTGAGCTCAAGAAGATTATCTTGAGGGAGTTTCATGTGAAACCATATTTGGGTCACCCAAGCTACCAGAAGACATTAAATGCAGTAAAGATATTATATTATTGGTCGAATCTAAAGAAGGATGTGGCAAAGTTTGTAGCTAGATGTTTGTATTTTCGGATGGTTAAGGCAGAGTGTTAACATCCTCGGGAAAGAAAAAAAAGTATAAGTCTGGTTACTGATGGTGAACAATGATCAGACACAAAAATGTTGTGCATATTTCACCTGGCGACTCCAGTGTCGAAGAATCCAAAGGTTCAAAATTTTCATGATGATGCCACTATTCAAAACACGATAGTTTGAATAAATTCCTAGTGACTTCATTGTTTTCAATATGTATTCAACTTCTCGAAGGTATGCTCCTTTGAATTGAGCTCATATTCCTGGTTTTCTTGAACCTTAATCCTTGTATAGATTGGAAAATAGGGCTACCAAAATTTAAAGGTCAGGATGGAGAAGATGTTAGTTTGCATTTGGTCAAATTTCATTTTCATATTCACAGACTAAATATTGAGTTTCCTGAATATTTCCTGATGAATATTTTCAAGGCTATCTTGGAGGAAAAAGTGAGATCATGGTATGAAGGTCTACCATATGCTAGTTTATATTCTCTAAAGGATTCTCATTCAGTTTTCTTTCAACATTATCAAAGCTATAATTCTTCCTTATCAATGATTGATAATTGCTGTGAGATTTATGAAAATTTAATTAAATTTCTAGAAAATTTGTATGGGGATGAAGAATGTATGCAAGAAGAGATGTTAGAAGGCCTTTATGATTTTTCCTCCCAACAAGAATCAGTAGCATCCTCTTTGGATGAAACAGACTGGGACGAAAGTCCTATTCCTGATCTTGAAAATGAGAATCATCAAACTAATGTTAACTGCTATAAAAACTAGTTTTCTCCCCTGTCTAAAGATGAAATAAATCAGCTCCTGAATATTCATGTTACAATCCAAGCTAATGTAGGTTTTTATCTCTTACAGTGTTCACACAGTCAAGAATGTGTGAGTGAAACTTATTCCATTATTGAAAATGAAAATCTAGGTTTAAATGATGACAATCATGAGAGTGATGAAACTATACAAGAAGTTGTTGTGAGTAATCCAATTTGTGATGTTAATTTCCTGCAAGGAGATTGCTAACAAGGATTGTTTTCTTTCATGAAGACGATAGAGATTTCATGTTTAATAATCTTGAAGAATTTTTTATGTTCAAGGATGATTTAGACTATGAATTGGAAGAGTATGAGTCTAGGATAGACAATTTTCCAGAGATAGAATCATAGTTTCTCATGTTTGAGGAATTTACAACCAACACTCAGGTAGGAGAAAGTCATACTTCCCTATGCCTTCCTATGGATCAACAACCAAGTATTATTTTAGATCAAAATGAAAGGGATACTTGTATTTTTACTGGATTTCAAGACAAGGTAACATTTCCAATTATTGAGGATCATTATACTAATTTTCTACAATCAACAGGGGAGATGACTTTTCTTGTATTTATTGACCATGAGCACATCTTTAGTGGACAATCAGAGTGGCTATATTTTGTTTTCCCCACCCACTCAAAGGAAAGGTGCACGTGATTCTAGTAAGTGGCCATTTTCTAGATTGGTTACACTAGAGGTATTATTTCACATGATTGTATATATGTCTTCAATAGGTGGGTGGTTATCATCAAGATTTGAAGCCCGAGGTGAAGGCCCTAAGATCGATGGTCTACTACCATTTGTAAGTACAATAATTTTGTTTTAGTCTAAGTCAGTTTATTTTTTCAGTCAATTTTTCTGTATTGAGTTTGGTATTTTGATTTTTGACTCCATGCCCAATGGACAAGGCTGCTTTGTCGATGATGTTCTTGACACCTCCAAGGAGCTACCATTCCCAGCTGGAGCCAATGTTAGTGTCTTCTAGTCCTAACAGTCACCAGTGATCAAATATGCTCTTACAAGGTTTCCTTAGGGTCTTAAGTCAAATTTTTATGGTTTCAGTAGGTCTTCAAATAAAAATTTGGTCACTGGCTGGTGTGTCTAGGTGTGTTACTACTCCTTTAAAAATTCATGTTTTGGTCATTTCCATCACTCATTTTGATGAGTGACCAACTAAAAATTTCTCTATCACCATCTCAGTCACATCACCATGGTCATCATTGAGCTCATTGCATGTAGTGTCACCATTAGGTTCTAGGGTCAAAATCATAAAAAATCAGTCATTTCACCATTGAATTCGGCATTGAAGGAGTAGTAATATTGAAAAATATTCAATAAATGTTTGAAAGTGTAATTTCATTTCAATCATGATTGTAATATGTTTCTCAAAGGTTCTAAAGTTGCAAATTTTCAAATCAAAAGTGAAAAGACTTAGTGGGGCCACTTAACCACCAAAGGTGAAAATTGATTTCTAAAGCTACGAAGGACTAAATGAGCTTCTCATTTTCTCATTTCATATTAAAGAAACCTCTCTCCACCAATAAAACTCACTCTCACCCTTAGAAAAGAAATATATTTTCCCAAGAGTTCCATCTCTCCTCTTCGTTGCGCTTCTGCAGTGCATTTGTTGTGCAAGTGTTGCACAGGTGTTGTGCATCTGTTGCGCTCCACTTTTTCTTGAGTGCTGCGTTTTCTTCATTTTGGCACAAATATTCATTTTACGTGGTTTATAAATCAACAAAAAAGTTCCAATGTATCATAGAAAAGTAAGTGGGCCTTTCAAATCACCTCTTGTGTCTTCATTTCATTCTTGGAAAGAGAAATTCCCTTTTTCAGGGTTTTTGAGTGCATTTTCTTTATTTCATGTTCACATTGACAAAATTGATGATTAAAACCCTAATATTAAATATCACTCAGCTTACCCCACCTATTATACACCTTCCTAATCACTTCCCATCACTCCTATCCCTCATTTTCACTATTTTCCCACAAACCCTAGCCTAGACTACACTTTCCTAGGCTAGGACTTTGTTTCCCCATTTTGACACCCTTCCCCTCACTCATTCCCTGAAATTTAATTTCTCCATACTCCCTAAAATTTGTCCCTACCCCCCTAAATTTTCCCAAGAATTTAGAAAACCCGTACCCCGTCATCTCCCTTCATTCCCAAAAACTTCCCAAATCCCATGTTTTTCCCTACACTAAAACCTAATTTCCCCTCCCATTGAGCTAGTGTTTACTATGGATTCTAAAACCATTGAGAATAGGAGACATAAGGGAGTTAATATCAGTAGGTATGATCCCACCAAAATCCAAGAAATCATAGCTTCACCTTTCCAAAATGTGGGTTGCCTAGGGTTTAAATTTCCCATAGGGATAGTTCTACTTAAAAAATAGTTTCTGAATCAAGGAAGATGGATTTTGAAAACGTGCAAGGTGTTTTTTCCATCATAGAAAAAGGAACAAAAACCTCCTTTAGTTTATGCACATGTGTTAGGATTGAGAGAAATGCCTAATTACAGTTGCTAGAGGAGGTTTTCTCCACTTCTGGACAACTTGAATTGTAGTATGTTTTTTAGGGGTTTGGAGAAGGTCTTTGAAGTTCTTGAGGAATATATTTTGTAGCAGAAATCTCAATCTATGAAATGGTACCTTCATATATTGATTTGGAGCTTAGGAAGGCAGTCATAAGTTCCCTACAAGATGTCATTGTGCTTTTCCATTTTTTGACTTATCAATTCAAACTTGGATTATGATCAAATGGGAAAGTATTTTGAAAAATGGGAGGAGGATTTTATTCATAACATGCCAAATAAGACAAACCTATATCAGTTTTTGATCCAGGTGGATATCGGTGGCCACCCACCTATTCCATTTGGACCAGCACCATCAATTCTTGTAGCTTTTCACATTCAGCACAACTTACTATTTTTAGCAGGTTTTCGGGTCCTCCACTCCCGGATCCGTTTTGGGGCCTTAATGATCTAGGTGGATATTGTTGGCCACCCACCTATTCCATTTGAACCCCCACCATCAGTTCTTTCAGTTTTCAAGTTGCAACAAAACTTACTATTTTTAGTATTTTTTCGGGTCCTGAACTTCCGGAGCTGTTTTGAGGCCCTAAATGAAGTTTTTTTGGAAAACGGAGAGCAACATGGGTTCATGGACCAATGTTTCTCATTAAAAAGTTGTACTCCTTGGATAGATATTTCTAACAAGCTAATAGTGCATCAAATGGAGATCGGATGCCAAAGTTACGTCCTCGGGAAGTTGAACAACCAATTTACCCAAACGGGGCCCATAGTTTTGGCGCTTCATCTCCTAGGGTTAGGTTTTTGGAAGTTTAGAGTTCTCCCTTGTTTCTCAATAATAAATAGGCCCTCGAGCCTCATTTTAACACAGTTCAGAGGTCTGTAGCCATCACATCTCTTCTCAGAGATTCGCTACCAGCACCCTAGCTATTTTATTTCCATTATGCCTGTAAGCATATTTCTGTTATTTGGTATTAATGAAATGAAGCATTATTTCCGCTGCATCTCTATGTTCATGGTTATTTATGTATTCTATTGCGTTCCTGCATAAAATCAAGATCAGTGGTATCAGAGGGGGTCTTCTCTTTCTTTTTTTTTCTTTGCATGTGCCCAACACGGTCAGGGTATAAGGAGTTAGGGCTCAATCTGGTTGAACCCTTGCAAGATCAGCCTTGCAAACCCCGATGACCTCCCATGGAGAAAGAAAAGAAAGACGAGGGAGCAGGAGATCCTATCAAAATAATGCTCGAGGATGCCCTCAAGAAAAAAATGAACACGATGATGGATAACTTTGTTCAAATCCTTCAACGACTACCCACATATGGCGCATCAACATCCAACAGCCACTCTGGAGGCGCCACTCCCTTCAAGGTACAGGTAAAATTTGACATTCCTATATTTGAAGGAAAAATAGATGCAGACGCTGTAGATAGATGGTTAAATTTGCTGGAAGGGTATTTCTCGGTCCATGACTTCTCTGACCGAGAAAATATTATTTTTGCACTCCTCAAAGCTGCCCCCCATGTCATAGACTAGTGGGAAACCTACCATGAGCAAGAGGGCAAAGTTCCGCTTTCTGTTCTCAGCCACACTAACTTGTAATTCGTTTCTAGACGGCATCAAGGAACAATATTACCCCATGGGGAGCTATGAGGACAAATACATCCAATGGACCATGCTGCAGCAATAAAAGGATCAAGATGTGCACGAACTGATGAATCTGTTCCATACCCTGTGCACAAAGTTGGGTATTAAAGATTCAGAGAGACATTTGGTGCTCAAGTACCGTGGCTGTCTGCACAAACACATTCAGGAGGAAATGGAGTTCCTCAAAATTACATCGCTTGGCACGGCATATCGCTATGCCGCCAAGATCGAGCAGAAATTTAAGCAGAAGAAGCGAGACTTTGGATTTGCGGATCTGAAAGGTGCCCCCGAACCAAAGAACAAGGGGCAAGGCCAATGTAATGTGACTTAGAACAACACCACAAATCCAAAGGACACAGGGAAGTGGTGTGAATTTCATAACAACCCTAGTCACAGCGCAAACGAGTGTCGGGCCAAACAGTCTTTGGTGGTCGAACTAAAGGCACCTGATTCAGACGCATTTTCTGATCCTGAGTTAGAACCAGACAAAGGCAATGAAAAATGGAAGCAGATCATTGATGTGGATCCCAGTGCCATTTTTGCCACCACCAAGATCTAGAGGGAGGGTCTAGAGGATCCAGAGGAGGGGGAGCGCCTCTTCCAGTCGCAGATGTGGGTGAAGGGTTCTCCGCTGCAATTTCTCGTCGATAGCGGAAGCCAAAAGAACCTCATTTCTGCAGAGGTCATGAAGCAGCTTGGCCTACCGACCATAGCACACCCACAATCGTATACCATCGGGTGGCTCCACCGAGGGAGAGATCTCTGCATCCGCCAGCAGTGCCGCCTTTCGTATAGTATCAAGCAATTCACGGATGAGGTATTGTGTGATGTCGCTCCTCTTGATGTAGCTGATGTATTATTGGGCCAACCATACTTGTAGAGGCGACATGCTGTGTATGAGTCTAGGCCTCGTGCTATTATTATTACTTTGGGAAATAACTTGTACAGGATACCAGAGGTAGTATCGCCTCTTGTCATCTCTTTGACTACTGCAAAAAAACACAATAAGATTGTTTCCCAAACCAGGAAATTCATTTTCCTTAAAAATCACTCATATGGAAAGAAGAATATTGTGGCCACAACATCGAAACAGGGCTCCCTTGCACAGCTGCAACAAATGGAAAAATTCATGGAGGAATACGAGGACATTTTCTCCTCACTCATAGAGGTTCCTCTACACTGTCAAGACAAGCACTCCATTGATCTGACCCCTAACGCACCACCGCCTGATGTTGCCATACATCCTGCAAATACACATACAGAATCCAAACATGTACTATCTGAGGCTGATAAAGAAACCAAATTTACTAAATGCATCCAGCATGTCCACCTGCAGGTCCATGACATCTTCAACACATATAATACTCAATTCAACAGAATTTGCCTCATGTCATGGAGGATCTCAATGCAATGGGGACCATTGCTTCCTAAGGAGGGAGGAATAATATAGGTGGATATCGGTGGCCACCCACCTATTCCATTTGGACCAGCACCATCAATTCTTGCAGCTTTTCACATTCAGCACAACTTACTATTTTTAGCAGGTTTTCGGGTCCTCCACTCCCTGAGCTGTTTTAGGGCCTTAATGATCCAGGTGGATATTGGTGGCCACCCACCTATTCCATTTGAACCCCCACCATTAGTTCTTTCAGTTTTCAAGTTGCAACAAAAATTACTATTTTTAGCAGTTTTTCGGGTCCTGAACTTCCGAAGCCATTTTGAGGACCTAAACAGCGTTTTTTGGGAAAATGGAGAGCAACATGGATCCATGGACCATTTTTCTCATTCAAAATTTGTATGCCTCAGATAGATATTTCTAACGAGCTATTGATCGCATCAAACGGAGATCAGATGCCAAAGTTACGTCCCCGGGAAGTTGAACCACCAATTTACCCAAACGAGGCCCATAGTTTTGGCGCTTCATCTCCTAGGGTTAGGTTTTTGGAAGTTTAGAGTTCTCCATTGTTTCTCAATAATAAATAGGCCCTCGAGTCTCATTGTAACACAGTTCAGAGGTCTGTAGTCATTACATCTCTTCTCAGAGATTCGCTACCAGCACCCTAGCTATTTTATTTCCATTATGCCTGTAAGCATATTTCTGTTATTTGATATTAATGAAATGAAGCATTATTTCCACTGCATCTCTATGTTCATGGTTATTTATGTATTCTGTTGTGTTCCTACATAAAATCCGGATCAGTTTTAGAAACCAAGTTAAGGTTATAGAGATATGTACCTACCTCGTATCCCTAGTCTTGCAGAAAATTTCAAATTTTTGGCTAATTTGGAAAACTCAGTTTCAACCAAAAGCGTAGCACCTTGGTGCTGCACTTTTTCCTCAGCCATAAAAAATGAAAAAAAATTATATTCTTAGATATATAATGACTTATACATCACAACTATCCTCCTGGGGTGCCTTGTTAGAAAACTGGTTGAGAGAAAATGCCAAAAAAGAGGTCAAAAACACACTTTATGCCATTGTTTTGGACTAGGCGCTGCGTTTTTTGGAGTACCTATGGGAAATTGATTTTTTATCCATCATGGAGTGTCCATTTGTCTTGCTTGAGGTGTATAATTAAAACTATACATCCTCAAAATTATAGAGCATATTTCATAACTTGATTTGGAGCATGGGAAAACCTTCAAAAGTCTCTCACAAGCTAGGTGTTGCTGCGCTTTTCCTTGTTTGTCCAAATTTACAGATTTTTCTCAATAAATCTTGGCTTTATGATGTAATTTATTTATTCTCATGTTTATTTTAATATGATTTAAATAACTTTTTAATGGTCAATTTGATGTAATTTTAGACCTCATTAACGAGGATCAGGTCAATCAAAGTTTAAAAGGAGGGTTTTTTCAAACCTCCCTAGTCTTTAGGGTTTTGTTCATAGAATCTTTTGAGCTATTCCAACACTGAGGGATTCAACCCGTGAGAGAGGGGAAGTTTTTTTTGAGTCTATATGTATGGATTTTTCAGTTATTTTAATGGTTGGACATAAGAGGGTGGAAATCTTGTAGCTTGTATTTCATCACTTTTTATAGAAAATCAAAGGACAATTGCAATTATTATTCAAGAATTCTCATGTTGTGAGTTTGTGATAATTTTTGTATATATGTTACATTATGATATGAATTATATACTTGTCTCCTTACCATATCTATGATCTTCAATTATTTTCCTAAGAGGTTATATGCAGTATTATTTTCATTAAATATGTGTTTTTTTAGGAATCTCATTTTATGTAATTTTCCTTCTTGATTAATGAATTCATGGTGCACATTCTCATTAAGATTTTATTCTCTTTCAAGCCCTACACTATAGTGAAAAATTACTAAGCCACCACAAAAGAATAGCTACCTTTCTCCTCCATATCTCTTGCAGTTGAAACCTTTGATACTTTGACCTAGTTCCCTTATTTTCACTCCTAATCCAACAGAAAAACCATAATATCTTTCAAACCCTAGAGCTGAGCTATCTAGCCTAAAATCCACTCTTGTTCCATTCAAACCCTTGGCTTTGTTTTTTCATAGAGAGAGCCCTCTATGGTTTGGTAGGGCTATCTACCAAACTAAAAACTTGGTTTGAGGTTACCTTCGTCGATTTCCTTTCAGCCTTGGGACTTTGTGGAGGCTAATATTTCTAGAGCCATTTTCAGGGAACGAGGTGAAAAATATTCCCCGGGAAAGCACGAAAAGGATCAGATCTGATTTTCGATGGTGAAAAATGATCAAGCACAAGAAGGTTGTGCATATTTGACTTCATGACTCTAGTGTCGAAGAATCCAAAGTTCAAAATTTTCATGGCGACTTCGTTGTTCAAAAAACGGTAGATTGAAAAAATACCTGGTGACCTCAATATTTTCAAGATGGATTCAACTGCTCGAAGGTATGATCCTTTGAATCAAGTTCATATTCTTGGTTTTCCGAACCGTATTCCTTGTATATATTGGAAAACAAGGATGTCCAAATTTAAAGGTCAAGATGGAGAAGATGCTAGTTTGAATTTGGTCATATTTCATTTTAATATTCATAGACTAAAGATTGAGTTTCCTGAATATTTTCTGATGAATATGTTAATGGCTACCTTGGAGGAAAAATAAAGATCACGGTATGAAGGTATACCATATGATATTTTATATTCTCTAAAGGATTTTCATTCAAATTTATTTCAACATTACCAAAGCTATAATTTCTCCTTATTAATGATTGATAATTGTTGTGAGATTTCTGAAAATTTAATTAAATTTATTGAAAATTTGTATGGGGATGAAGAATTTATGGAAGAATAGATGTTATAAGCCCTTTATGATTTTTCTGCCCAAAAAGAATCAGTATCTTCCTCTTTGGATGAAATAGACTGTGACTAAAATAGAGAAAGGCCTATTCTTGATCTTGAAAATGAGAATCATTAAGCCAATGTTAACTGTTATAAAACTCAATTTTCTCCTCTGTCTAAAGATGAAATAGATTAGCTCCAGAATAGTCATGTTATAGCCCAAGATAATGTAGGTTTGCAGTTATTACAGTGTTCACATAGTCAAGAATGTGTGAGTAAAATTTCTTCCATTATTGAAAATGAAAATATAGGTTTAAATGATGATAGTCATGAGACTGATGAAACTATACAGGAAGCCGTCGTGAGTAATCCAATTTGTGATGACAATTTCCTACAAGGATATCAGCTAACACAGATTTTTTTCTTTCATGAAGAGGATAGGTTTTTCATGTTTAATAATCTTGAAGAATGTTTTCTGTTCAAGGATGATTTAGATATGAATTGGAAGAGTATGAGTCTGGGATAGACAATATGCCAGAGATAGAATCAGAGTTGTTCATGCTCGAGGAATATACAACCAACACTTAGGTGGGAGAAATTCATACTCCCCTATGCCTTCCTACCGATCAACAACCAAGTATTCTTTCATATAAAATGAAAGGGGTACTTGTATTTTTGTTGGATTTCAAGACAAGGTAACATTTCAAATTAGTGAGGATCCTTATACTGATTTTCTACAGTCAACAGGGGAGATGAATTTTCTTGTATTTATCGACCGTGAACACATCTTCAGTGGACACTCAGAGTGGCCTATCTTTTGTTTTCTCTACCTGCTTAAAGGAAATGTTAGTGAGATTATAGTAAGTAGTAATTTGTTGGATTGGTTACACTGGAGTGATCATTTCACATGATTGTATATATGTCTTCAACAGGTGGGCGATTATCATTAAGATTTGAATCTCGAGGTGAAGGCCCTAAGATACTGATGGTCTACTGCCATTTATAAGTACAATAAGTTTGTTTGAGTCTAATTCAGTTCAATTTGTCAGTCAGTTTTTCAGTATTTAGTTTGCTATTTTGATTTTTGACTCCATTCCCAATGGATAAGGCTACTAGGTCTATGGTGTTCCTGACACTTTCAAGGAGCTGCCATCTCCAGCTAGAGCCAATGTTAGTGTCTGCCAATACTACCAGTCGCCATTGATCAAATATGCTCTTACAAGGTTTCCTTAGGGTCTTAAGTCAATTTTTTATGGTTTTAGTAGGTATTGAAATAAAAATTTGATCACTGGCTAGTGTGTTTAGGTGTGTTACTACTCCTTTAAAAATTCATGTTTTGGCCATTTCTATCATTGATTTTGATGAGTCACCAACTGAAAATGTCTCCATCACCATCTCAGTCACATCACCATGGTCATAATTCAACTCATTGCATGTAGTGTCACCATTAGGTTTTAGGCTCAAAATCATAAAAAAATTCAGTCATTTCACCATTGAATTCAGCATTAAAGGAGTAGTAATATTGAAAAATGTTCAATAAAGGTTTTAAAGTGTAATTTCATTTCAACTGTGAATGTAATATGTTTCGAAAAGTTTCTAAAGCTGCAAAGTTTCAAATCAAAATTAAAAAGACTTGGTGGGGCCACTTAACCACCAAAGGTGAAAATTGATTTCCAAAGCTACAAAACACTAAATGAGCTTCTCATTTTCTCAATTCATCTTCAAGAAACCTATCTCCACCAGGAAAAATCACTCTCACCCTAAAAAAATCAATTTATTTTCCCAAGAGTGCCATCTCTCCTCTGTGATGTGCTTCTATTGTGCATCTGTCGCACTGCGCTTTTTTCCCAAGTTTGCATTTTCTTCATTTTGGCACAAATATTCATTTTAGGTGGTTTTGACATCAGCAATCAGGTTCTATTGTATCAGAGACAAGTAATTTTTCCTTTCAAACCACCTCTCGTGTCTTCATTTCATGCTTGGAAAGAGAAATTCCCTCTCCTAGGGTTTTTGAGTGCATTTTCTTGGTTTCATGTTCAGATTTACAAAATTGCTCAATAAAACTATAATATTGAAGCTCACTCGCATTCCCCCACCTATTATACACCTTCCTAATCACTTACCATCACACCTATCCCTCATTTTCACTATTTTTCCACAAACCCTAGCCTAGAATACACTTTCCTAGGCTAGGACTGTGTTTTCCCAGTTTGACACACTTCCCCTCAGTCATTCCCTGAAATTTCACTTCTACCTACTCCCTAACATCTATCCCTACCCCCCTAAATTTTACAAAGAATTTAGAAGACCCATGCCTCGTCATCTCCCTTCATTCCCAAAAGCTACCCAAATCCCTTTTTTTTCCCTACACTAAACCCTAATCTCGCCACCTATTGAGCTAGGGTTTGCTATTAATTATGAAACCAATGAGTAGAGGAGGAATAAGGGAGTTAATATCAGTAGGTATGATCCCACCAAAGTCCAAGAAATAATAGCTTCATCTTTCCAAAATGTGGGTTGCATAGGGTTTACATTGCACACAGGGACAATTATACTTTCAAACTAGTTTCTGAAGTAAGGAAGATGGATTTGGAAAAGGTGAAAGAGGGTTTTTTTCCATCATAGACCAATGAAAAAAAACCTCATTATGTTTATGCACAAGTGTTAGTATTTGAGAGAAATTCCTAAATTAAAGTTTCTACAGGAGGTTTTCTACAGTTCTGGACAACTTGATTTCAAGTAATTTTGGTAGGGGTTTGGAGAAGGTGTTTGAAGTGTTGCATGAATCTATTGTGTAGAAGAAATTATAATATTTCTAATGGTACATTCAGATATTTATTTTGAGCTCAGGAAAGAAGTCATTAGTTCTCTGCAAGATGGTGCTCTGCTTTTGATGATTTTTTCCAAATGTTGAGTGATCAACTTCAAACTTTGATTCTGACCAAATGGGAAAGTATTTTTGAAAACTGGAGGAATTTTTTATTCATAACATTATAAAGAACAAAATAAGCTCTAAGTGTTAAAAAAAAAATTATGGTTAGAGAGATATGGACCTACCTCTAAGTCCTATTTTTGCAAAAAAATTTCGAATTTTTGTTGTTTTTGGCTAATTTGGAAAACTCAGTTTCAGCCAAAAACACAGTGCCTTGGCACTAAGATTTTTCCTTAGCCATCCAAATGAAAAAAAATTATATGATTCAATATATAATGACTTATAAATCACATCTATCCACCTTGGGTTCCTTGTTAGCAAACTGGTTGAGAGAAAATTCCAAAAAAGAGGTCAAAAACACACTTTTTCCCACTGTTTTGGACTAGGCGCTGTGTTTTTGGGAGCACCTGTGGTAAATTGAATTTTTATCCCTCATGGAGTGTCCATTTTTCTTTCTTGGGGTGTCTAATGACAACTATCCATCCTCAGTGTTCCATAGCATCTTTTAGAACTGGATTTGGAGCAAGGGAAGACCTTCAAACGTCTCTCACAAGCTAGGCATTGTGCTTTATCAGAAATGTGTTGCGCTTTCCCTTGTTTGTCCAAATTTTGAGTTTTTTCTCATTAAATCTTGGTATTATGATGTAATTTCCTTATTATCATGTGGATTCGATGTAATATGATGTAAATATGTTTTTTATAGTCAATTTGGTGTAATTTTGGACCTCATTAATGAGGAGTAGGTTTGTCAAACTCTAAAATGAGGGTTTGTTCAAACCTTCATAGCCTTTAGGGTTTTTTTGAGAGAATCTTGTGAGCTGCTCCAAGACTGAGGGATTCTACCCCTGAGAGAGGGGAAGTTGTTTTTTATTCTATATGTATGGATATTTTAGTCATTTTGATGGTTGGGAATCAGAGGGTGGACATATTGTAGCTTGTATTTCATCACTTTTTACATGAAATCAATGGACAGTTGCAGCTATTATTCAAGAATTATTGTGTTATGAGTTTGTGATAATTTTCTCTCTTTGTTATAGTTATATGTGAATGATATACTTGTCTCCTTACCATATCTATGATCTTCATTGATTTTCCTAAGAGGTTATAAGCAAAATTATTTTCATTAAAGATATTTTTTGTTAGGAATCTCATTTTATGTAATTTTCCTTCTTGATTAATGAATTCATGGTGCACATCCTCATTAAGATTTTCTTGCTCATTAAAACCCTTCACTGCACCGAAAAAATCCTAAGCCATCACAAAATCATAACTACCTTACTCCACCATATCTCTTGCAACTAAAACCTTTGATACTTTGACCTAGTTCCCCGATTTTCACTCCTGATCCAGCAGAAAAAAAAACCCTAAAATATTTCAAAACCTAGAGTTGAGCTATCTAGCCTAAAATCCACTATTGTTCTATTCAAACCCTTGGATGAATTTTTTCATAGAGAGAGCCCTCTCTTTTTTTGTAGGGCTAGCTACCAAACTAAAATATTGGTTTGAGGTTACCTCCATCGATTTACTTTCAACCTTGGGAAATTTTGGAGGCTAACATTTTTGGTGTCGTTACCAGGGAACAAGGTGACAGATATTCCGCGGGAAAGCAAGAAAAGGATTAGATCTAATTTTAGATGGTGAAGAGTGATCAGGCACAAGAAGGTTGTACATCTTTCACCTGGTGACTCCAATGTCAAAGAATCCAAAGGTTCATAATTTTCATGGCGACTCCACTGTTCAAAAAATGGTAGTTGGAAGAAATTCCTTATGACCTCACTATTTTCAAGATGGATTCAACTACTCAAAGGTATGATCCTTTGAATAGAGCTCATATTCTTGGTTTTACAAACTGTATTCCTTGTATAGAGTGGAAAAAAGGGTTTCCAAATTTTAAAGGCCAGGATGGAGAAAATGCTAGTTTACATTTGGTCAAAATTCATTTTCATATTCATAGACTAAAGATTGAGTTTCCTGAATGTTGTCTGATCAATATTTTCATGGATACATTGGAGGAAAAAGAAATATCATGGTATGAAGGTCTACCATCTGCTAGTTTATATTCTATAAAGTATTTTCATTCATTTTTCTTTCAACATTATCAAAGCTTAATTTTTCCTTATCAATGATTGATAATTGGTGTGAGATTTCTAAAATTTTCATTAAATTTCTTGAAAATTTGTATGGGAATGAAGAATGTATGGAAGAATAGATGTTAGGATCCCTTTATGATTTTTCCTCCAAACAAGAATCAATAGCTTCCTCGTTGGATGAAATAGACTGGGACCAAAACATATAAACGCCTATTCCTGATCTTGAAAATGAGAATTACTAAGCCAATTTTAACTGATATAAAACTAAGTTTTCTCCTTTTTCTAAATATGAAATATATCAGATCCTGAATATTCATCTTACAACCCAAGATAATTTAGGTTTCTAGCACTTATAGTGTTCACACAGTCAAGAATGTGTGAGTAAAATTTCTTCCATTATTGAGAATGAAATATGGGTTAAAGTGATGACAGTCATGAGAGTGATGAAACTATACAAGAAGTTGTTGTGAGTAAGCCAATTTGTGATGATGATTTCCTGGAGGAGATTAGCTAACAAGGATTGTTTTCTTTCATGAAGAGGATAGAAATGTCATGTTTAATAATCTTAAATAATTTTTTATGTTCAAGGATGATTTAGACTATGAATTGGAAGAGTATGAGTCTGGGATAGACAATATTCCAGAGATAGAATAAGATGTGCTCATGCTTGAGGAATTTACAACCAACACTCACGTAACAGAAATCCATACTTCCTTATGCCTTCCTATGGATCAACAACCAAGTATTATTTTAGATCCAAATGAAAGGGTTACTTATATTTTTGTTGGATTTCAAGACATGATAACATTTAAAATAATTGAGGATCCTTACACTGATTTTCTATAGTCAACAAGGGATTTGAAGTTTCTTGTATTTATTGACCATGAGCACATCTTCAGTGGACACTCGGAGTGGCCTATATTTTGTTTTCTCTACTTTATCAAAGGAAATGTGAGCGTGATTCTAGTAAGTATCCATTTGTTGTATTGGTTACACTAGAGGGATAATTTCACATGATTGTATACATGTCTTCAGTAGGTGGGCAGTTATCATTAGGATTTGAAGCCCGACCTGAAGGCCCTACGATCTCTATGGTCTGCTAAAATTTGTAAGTACACTAATTTTGTTTCAGTCTAAGTCAATTCAGTTTGTTAGTGAGTTTTTAGTATTGAGTTTAGTATTTTTATTTTTGACTCCATGCACAATGGACAAGGCTACTTGGTCTATGGTGTTCTTGACACCTCTAAGGAGTTTTCATCCCCAGCTGGAGCCAATGTTAGTGTCTTCCATTCCTTCTAGTCACTAGTGATCAAATATGATCTTACAAAATTTCCTTGGGGTCTTAAGTCAAATATTTATGGTTTCAGTGGGTCTTCAAATAAAAATTTGGTCACTGGCTAGTGTGTCTAGGTGTGCTACTACTCCTTTCAAAATTCATGTTTTGGTCATTTCCATCACTAATTTAGATGAGTCATCAACTGGAAATTTCTCCATCACCATATCAATCACATCACCATTTTCATCATTCATCTCATTGCATGTAGTGTTACCATTAGGGTTTAGGGTAAAAATCAGAAAAAAAAAAAAAAAAAAAAAAAAAAAAAATCAATCATTTCACCATTGAATTCAGCATTGAAGGAGTAGTAACTGTAAAAATATTCAATAAAGGTGTTAAAGTTTAATTTCATTTCAATAATGAATGTAATATTTTTCTCAAAGGTTCTAAAGCTGCAAAATTTCAAATCAAAAGTGAAAATACTTGATGGTTCCACGTAACCACCAAACGTGAAAATTGATTTCCAAAGATACAAAAGATTAGATGCGCTTCTCATTTGCTCATTTCATCTTCAAGAAACCTCTCCACAAAGAAAATTCACTCTCACCCTTAGAAAAGAAATTTATTTTCCCAAGAGTGTCATCTATCCTCAGCATTATGCTTCTATTGTGCATTCATTGTGCAGGTGTTATGTTGTGCTTTTGCCTGAGTGCTATGTTTTCTTCATTTTTTCACAAATATTCATTTTAGGTGTTTTATACATCAACAAGAAGGTTCCGGTGTATTAGAGACAAGTAATTGGGCCTTTCAAATCACCTCTTGTGTCTTCATTTCATGCTTGGAAAGAGAAATTCCCTCTTCTGGATTTTTTGAGTGCATTTTGTTGGTTTCATGTTCACATTAAAAAAATTGTTGAGTAAAACCCTAATATTGAAGCCTAGACTACACTTTCCTAGGATAGGACTGTGTTTTCCCATTTTGACACCCTTCCTCTCACTCATTCTCTGAAATTTCACTTCTCCCTACTCAAAAACATCTATCCCTACCCCCCTAAATTTTCCCAAGAATTTTTAAGACCCCTACCCCTTCATCTCCCTTCATTCACAAAAACTTCCCAAATCCCCTATTTTTCCCTACACTAAACCCTAATTTCCCCTCCCATTGAGCTAGGGTTTACTATGGATTTTGAAACCAATGAGAAAAGGAGGCATAAGGGAGGTTAGATCAGTAGGTATGATCCCACCAAAGTCCAAGAAATCATAGCTTCACCTTTCCAAAATGTGGGCTACCTAAGGCTTACATTGCACATAAGGACAGTTCTACTTCAAAACTAGTTTCTGAAGTAACAAAGATGGATTTGGAAAATGTGAAAGAGGTTTTTTTCCATCATATACCAAGGAACAAAACATCCTTAAGTTTATGCACAGGTGTTATGATTTGAGAGAAATGCCTAAATTATGGTTGCTACAGGAGGTTTTCTACACTTCTGGACAACTTGTATTTAAGTACATTTTTTAGGGGTTTGGAGTAGGTTTTTGAAGTTATTGTTGACTCTATTGTGTAGAAGAAATGATAATATTTCAAATGGTGCCTATAGATCTTGATTTGGATCTTAGGAAAGCATTAATATGTTCCCTACAAGATGGCACTATGCGTTTTTTACGCTTTTCCAATTTTTGGGTGATCAATGTCAAACTTGGATTCTGACCAAATGGGAAAGTATTTTTGAAAATGGGAGGAGGTTTGTATTTATAACATTACAAAGAAAAAAATTCTCTCAGTTTTGGAAAAAAATTTATGGTTAGAGAGATATGGACCTCCCTTTGAGCCCTATGTTTGCAGAAATTTTTGGAATTTTTGGTGTTTTAGGCTAATTTGGAAAACTCAGTTTCAGCCAAAAGTTTAGCACCTTGGCGCTATGCTTTTTCCTCAGCCATACAAATGCAAAAACTTTATATTCTTATCATTCTTCATCTTCATGAATCATAGTAGAGCCTTCTAAAGGCTTAATGAGTGTTGAATTATTTTTAGGGGCTATTTTAGAATCCAATACTGATATCTATTCTACAATATCCCCTTGGAATCAATTCAACTTGATTCTTCAAACAAGAATTATGCAATTCGGAAAAAAATACACACCTTTTACTTGCTTTTGAGGAGCTCGATATTGAAATTGAATTATCTCTATAATTTTGGATCCTAAATATTTGAAATTCAACCCTATATTAGCCCTCTGAAGATTATTTCAAATGCCACAAGCTGATCTGATTTGGATTCTTCAAGGCCAAGTTATTTCCAATCTCCCACAATGACCCAATTTTGGACTAGTTCAGTAGAGAAAATTTGTAATACTTTCCACGTGTCATTGTTTCCTCCTTTGGCTTTGAAATTGATATATCTAAAACTACAGTCTGTGTACTTGTAGCCACTTTTTACGACATTCCAATCCGACGCTCAGAGAGAGAGCCATGAATATTTTCCCATGATCACCTCTTTGAGATGAAATTCAGAAGCCTCAAAAAGCCCTAACTTCCACAGATCATATCTCTGAAAATATTATGAACCAATATCTGAAATTGTGCGACAATGTTCCTCAGGATTGTGGCTTTACACTCTAAAAATTTCAGCTTCTGAACCTTCATAGCAAAAAATTTATTACGAAAATACCACAATGACCTGTTTAGGTTAAATTCAGGAGCCAACAAAATGACCTGACTTGCACAGATCATATCTCTAAAAATATTGCGAACGAAGCTCTGAAATTTTGCGACGATGTTCCTCAGGATTGTTTCTTCGGACGCTAAAAATATCAGATTCTAAACCTTCGTATAAAAAAATTTATAGCGAAAATTCCACGATGACCTGTTTGGAGCAGAAAAACCCTAGAATCTCAAACCTCTAATACCAAATGTTGTGAAACCAACTCCAAAAAGAGAAGAAAATAGATATAAACACCTTAGAAATAGCCATTTCGAGGGTGAAACCTCCAATACATTACATGAATGAACAATTCTTAGATGATTCAAATTACAAAACCTCCTTTCTATATATAGGAGTCCATGGGGCCGCAATGTAATCCTAGTGGGGCCACAATGTAATCCTAGCCAACCTAACAATAATAATTTAAGGTCACAATAATAAATAATGGGGGTAACAAGGGTAAAATAATAACAATAAGGGGGTTACACTAACAAAAATAAGGGACTATACTAGTAATATAGGGACCTAACAATTTTTTAGTCATTTTGATGGTTGGACATCAGAGGGTGGAAATCTTGTATCTTGTATTCCATCACTTTTTACAGGAAATCAAAAGGAAATTGCAACTATTATTCAGGAAGTCTCGTGTTGTGAGTTTGTGATAATTTTTTCTCTCTGTTATATTTTTATATGAATGATATATTTGTCTCCTTAACATATCTATGATCTTGAGTGATTTTCCTAAGAGGTTATAAGTATAATCCTTTTCATTAAAGCTTTGTTTTGTTAGGAATATCATTTTATGTAATTTTCCTTCTTGATTAATGAATTCATTGTGCACATGCTCATTAATATTTTCTTCCTCTTTCAAACCCTACACTACATCGAAAAAATCCTAAGCCATCACAAAAGCATACCTACCTTGCTCCTCCATATCTCTTACTACTGAAACCTTTGATACTTTGACCTAGTTCCCTGATTTTCACTCCTGATCCAACAAAAAAACCCTAAAATATTTCAAACCCTAGAGCTGAGCTATCTAGCCTAAAATACACTCTTGTTCTAGTCAAACCCTTGGCTGTGTTTTTTCATAAGGAGATCCCTCTCTGGTTTGGTAGGGCTAGCTACCAAACTAAAATCTTGGTTTGAGGTTACCTCCATCGATTTCCCTTCAGCCTTGGGACATTGTGGAGGCTAACATTTCTATCATTTTTGCCTAAGAACAAGGTGAAAAATCTTCCCCAAGAAAGCATGAAAAGGATTAGATTCGATTGTTGATGGTGAATAGTGATCAAGCACAAGAAGGTTGTGCATCTCTCACCTAGCGACCCTAGTGTGGATGAATCCAAAGGTTCAAAATTTTCATGGTGACTCCATTGTTCAAAAAAATGTAGTTTGAAGAAATTCCTAGTGACCTCACTATTTTCAATATCGATTCAACTGCTCAAAGGTATGCTCCTTTGAATCAAGCTCATAGTCCCAGTTTTCCAAACCGTATTACTTGTATATATTAGCAAACATGGCTGCCAAAATTTAAAGGCCAGGATGTAGAAGATGCTAGCTTTCATTTGGTAAAATTTCATGTTCATATTCGTAGACTAAATATTGAGTTTCCTGAAGATTGTCTAATGAATATGTTCATGGCTACCTTGGAGGAAAAAGTGAGATCATGGTATGAAGATCTACCATCTACTAGTTTATATTCTCTAAAGGATTTTCATTTAGTTTTCTTTCAAAATTATCAAAGCTATAATTTTTTCTTATCAATGATTAATAATTGTTGTGAGATTTTTGAAAATTTCATTAAATTTCTTGAAAATTTCTATGGGGATGAAGAATATATGTAAGAAGAGACATTAGAAACCCTTTATGATTTTTCCTCCCAATAAGAATCAGCAGCTTCCTCTTTGCATGAAATATACTGGGACCAAAGTAGAGAAAGGACTATTCCTAATCTCAAAAATAAGAATCTTCAAGCCAACTTTAACTACTATAAAACTCAATTTTCTCCTATGTCTAAAGATGAAATAGATAAACTCATGAATATTCATGTTAAAACCCAAGCTAATGTAGGTTTGTAGCTCTTAAAGTGTTCACATAGTCAAGAATGTGTGAGTGAAATTTATTTCATTACTGAAAATGAAAATATGGGTTTGAGTGATGACAATCATGAGAGTGATGAAACTATATAGGAAGTTATTGTGAGTAAGCCAATTTGTGATGATGATTTCCTGAAAGGAGACCAGCTAACAAGGATTATTTTCTTTCATGAAGAGGATAGGGCTGTCATGTTTAATAATATTGAGGAATTTTTTCTGTTCAAGGATGATTTAGACTATGAATTGGAAGAGTATGAGTCTGGGATAGACAATATTCCAGAGATATAATAAGATGTGCTCATGCTTGAGGAATTTACAACCAACACTCACATAACAGAAAACCATACTTCCTTATGCCTTCCTATGGCTCAACAACCAAGTATTATTTCAGATCCAAATGAAAGGGTTACTTATATTTTTTTTTTATTTCAAGACATGGTAACATTTAAAATAATTGAGGATGTGCTCATGCTTGAGGAATTTACAACCAACACTCAAGTAGCAGAAAGCCATACTTCCCTATGCCTTCCTATGGATCAAAAACCAAGTATTATTTCAGATCAAAATGAAAGGGTTGTATTTTTGTTGGATTTTAGGACATGGTAACATTTCAAATAATTGAGGCTCCTTACGATGATTTTCTATAGTCAATAGGGGATATGAATTTTATTTTATTTATTGACCATGAGAACATCTTCAGTGGACACTCGGAGTGGCCTATATTTTGTTTTCTCTACTTTCTCAAAGGAAATGTGAGTGTGATTCTAGTAGGTATCCATTTTATGGAATGGTTACACTTGAGGGATAATTTCACATGATGGTATATATGTCTTCAGCAGGTGAGCATTTATCATTAAGATTTGAAGCCCGAGATGAAGGCCCTAAGATTTATATGGTCTACTGCAATTTGTAAGTACACTAAGTTTGTTTCAGTCTAAGTCATTTCAGTTTGTCAGTCAGTTTTCAGTATTGCTTTTATTATTTTGATTTTGACTCCATGCACAATGGACAAGGCTACTTGGTTTATGGTGTTCTTGACACCTCCAAGGAGCTGTCATCCCCAAATGGAGCCAATGTTAGTGTCTTCTAGTCCTGCTAGTCACCAGTGATCAAATATGCTCTTACAAGGTTTCCTTAGGGTCTTAAGTAAATTTTTTTATGGTTTCACTAGGTCTTCAAATAAAAATTTGGTCACTAGATAGTGTGTCTAGGTGTGCTACTACTCCTTTCAAAATTGATGTTGTGGTAATTTCCATCACTAATTTAAATAAGTCACCAACTGAAAATGTCTCCATCACCATCTGAGTCACATCACCATTGTCATCATTCAGCTCATTGCATGTAGTGTCACCATTAGGGTGTAAGGTCAAAATCAGAAAAAATCAGTCATTTCACCATTGAATTCAGCATTGAAGGAGTAGTAAATTGTAAAAATGTTCTTTCATTTCAATCACGAATGTAATATTTTTCTCAAAGGTTCTAAAGATGCAAAGTTTCAAATCAAAAGTGAAAAGACTTGTTGGTGCCACATAACCACCAAACGTGAAAATTGATTTCCAAAGCTACAAAAGATTAGACGATCTTCTCATTCTCTCATTTCATCTCCAAGAAACCTCTCCACCAAGAAAACTAATTCTCACCCTTATAAAATCAATTTCTTTTCCCAAGAGTGCCATCTCTCCTTTGTGTTGTGCTTCTACTGCGCATTCATTGCACAGGTGCTATGCCATGCTTTTGTCTGAGTGTTGTGTTTTCTTCATTTTGGCACAAATATTTAGTTCAGGTGCTTTATACATCAACAAGTAGGCTCCATTGTATCATAATTGGGCCTTTCAAATCACCTCTTGTGTCTTCATTTCATGCTTGGAAAGATAAATTCCCTCTTCTAGGGTTTTTGAGTGCATTTTGTCATGTTCACATTAAAACATATCTGATTAAAACCCTAATATTGAAGGTAAATCAACTTCCCCCACATGGTATACACCTTCCTAATCACTTCCTATCACTCCTATCCCTCATTTGCATTATTTTCCCATGAACCCTGGCCTAGACTACACTTTCCTAGGCTAGGAATGTGTTTTCCCCTTTTGACACCCATCCCTCACTCATTCCTTGAAATTTCACTTCTCCCTACTCCCTAACATCTATCCCTACCCCCCTAAATTTTCCCAAGAATTTTAAAGACCCCTACCCCGTCATCTCCCTTCATTACCAAAAACTACTGAAATCCCTTGTTTTTCCCTAAATTAAACCCTAGTTTCCCCTCCCATTGAGCTAGGGCTTTCTATGGATTTTGAAATCACAAAGCATAGGAGGCATAAGTGAGGTTAGATAAGTAGGCATGATCCCACAAAATTCGAAGAAATCATAGCTTCACCTTTCTAAAATGTGGGTTGCCTAGGGTATACATTGCACATAGGGAAAATTCTACTTAAAAACTAGTTTTTGAAGTAAGGAATATCTATTTGGAAAAATAGAAAGAGGTTTATTTCCATAATATATTAAGGAAAAAAAACCTCCTTCAGTTTATGTACAGGTGTTAGGATTTGAGAGAAATTCCTAAATTACAGTTGCTATAGGAGGTTTTTTGCACTTCTAGACAACTTGACTCCATTTAAGTTTTTGAGGGGTTTTGAGAAGATGTTTGAATTCATTTATGACTCTCTTATGTATCAGAAAATCTAAGCTTTCCAATGGTAACTTAAGATCCTGATTTGGAGCTTAGGTAGGCAGTTCAATGTGCCCTTTAATATGTTGCTGCACTTTTGAGCGATCAACTTCAAACTTGTATTCTGACCAAATGGAAAATTACATTTGAACAGTAGAGGATTTTTTTATTCATATCATTCAAAATAACAAAAACCTTTCTCAGTTTTCCAAAAAACGTTATGGTTAGAGAGATATGGACCAACCTTTGAGCCCTAGTTTTATAGAAATTTTTCATATTTTTTGTGTTTTTGGCTAATTTGGAAAACTCAGTTTCAACCAAAAGCATAGCACCTTGGCCCTACACTCTTTCCTCAACCATAAAAATGGCAAAACAATTATATTCTTGGATAGATAATGACTTATACATCATAGATTTTTGTTAGCTTCCATAATGTCCCAAGGTTGAAACGATATCGACAAAGGTAACCTCAAACAAAGCTTTTAGTTTGGTAGCTAGCCCTACCAAACCAGAGAGTGTTCTCTCTATGAAAATCACTTCCAAGGGTTTGACTGGATCAAGAGTGGATTTTAGGCTCAACTCTAGGGCTTTGAAAGTTTTAGGGTTTTTCTGCTGGATCAGGGATGAAAACTAAGTAACTAGGTTAAAGTATCAAAAGGTTAAAACTACAAGAGATATAGAGGAGTAAGTTAGATATGATTTTGTGATGGCTTAGGGGTTTATCGGTGTAGTGTGGGGTTTTAAAGATAAATATATAATAATGAGCATGTGCACTAGGAATTTATTAATCAAGAAGGAAATTTCCACAAAATGACATTCCTAACAAAACAGAGCTTTCATGAAATAATTCTGCTTATAAACCTATTAGGAAAATCACTAAAGAAGGAAGATATGTTAAGGAGACAAGTATATCATTCATATAAAACTATAACATAGAGAAAAAAATATCACAGACTTACAACATGAGAATTTCTGAATAATAGCTACAATTGTCCTTTGATTTCTTATAAAAAGTGATGAAGTACAAGCTAAAAGATTTCCTCCCTCTGATGTACAACCATCAAATTGACTAAAAAATACATACATATAGACTCAAAAATAGTTTCCTCTCTCTTAGGGGTAAAATCCCTCAGTGTAGGAACAACTCACAATATTCTCTCAACAAAACCCTAATGTCTGGGGAGGTTTGAACAAACCCTCCAAATAGGATTGAAAAAGATGCTCCTCATAAATGAGGTCAAAAATTACATCATAGAGACCATAATAAGCCCAAATAAATCATATTTACATGAAATCAACAATGAATAAGAGAAATACATCACTAGACCAAGTGTCACTGAGAAAAACCTTGAAAAAGTGCATGTAGGGGAAAGCGCAATGCGTGACTCATAAATCACAACGCACTTACGATAAAGCGTAGCACTTGGCTTGTGAGAGGATTTTAGAGGCCTTCCCATGCTCCAAATACACTTTTGAAATATTTTTTGGAAAATTGAGGATGTTTAATTATCATTAGACACCTCAAGAAAGTCAAATGGAAACTCCATGAGGGAGAAAAATATATTTTCCCATAGCTACTCCCAAAAGAGTAGGGCCTATTTCAAAATAGTGGTAGAAAGTGTGTTTTTGACACCTTTTTTGACCTTTTCTCTCTACCATTTTTCTGACAAGCTCCAAAAGTGGATATATGACATGTATAGGTAAATATATACCCAGTCATATCAACTTTTTAGGATTTGGATGCTTGAGGAAAAAGTGCAACACCAAGGCATTGCGCTTTTGGTTGTCTACAATTTCAAAATTAGCCAAAAGACACAAAAGACCAAAAATTCTTCAAAATTTCACCAAAATTGTGCCATGAAGTCCTATGATAATGTTCCATGCTATGAGGGAGACTTCAACAAGAAAATCCAACTTATCCTTCTATTTTTTCCTCATTAGGGTTTCCATGAGCTTTTTCTTCAATTGTTTGATTCTTACCTAAGAGGCCTGATTATTGTGTAGTAATGCATGGCCATGTGTATTTGGAGGTTTTTGTTCCTATTTTCCTTCTTAAGAATAATTTCCATGTGTAAATTGACTCTACCAAGCCACCCTACCTTATATTTTTCAATTTCTACCAAGATGAGCTCATCAACTGTCATTTGAGTTCTTGGTGGATATGCTTCTTTCTGTTGCTCAAGTGCCCTCTTGAGGCCTCTTGTCCTTTGTCTCTTTCTTATAACCTAATTTTCCCGATCATCTGAATCTGCAGTCTCAACCACTACCTTACACTTTACATCATATTTGCTCAAATCAACCTTAGGCTTATTCAAGAGTAGTTGATTTACCGTTAATTGCAAATTCTCATGTTGTAATAATGAAACCAAAATGTTGGCCTCTAACAAGCTCTCCTTAAGTTCTATGATCTCATCATCCCTTTCCATGATGATCTGTTATGGTGTATTGTTCTCTTCATTTTCCTCCAAGTCTTCCATGTCAGTGTTAAGATGGAATTTCTCCTCACCTTTCAATGGTGCTTCATGGTGTGATGATGATCCATATTTAGTTGATGTAGGCTTGGCCCTTTCAACAATATTTGGAGCAAACACAAGCCTCTTACCTCCGACATAATTTTTTGTCACCTCTACCCTAGGAACTCTTTTGGTAGGTTTTCTTGAGGAATAAACCTCTTGATATGCTGGTGAATCCAAGGGTGTAGAGTGACTAGTAGATTGAGCTGGAGAAGACAAAAGAGAATTGGAATATACAAAACCTTCCCATGACAAATTGATCTATGATTGATGATGGAAAACCAAGACCTTAACCAAGCCTTGGTGAAACAAACTAGCATGATGGTTCTCACTCATTCTCCTTACCTTCTCTTCCATATTTACTATGACCTTGTAGAGGTAATGAGGTAAGTTTAGGGTTTTCACTTCGCAAAATGCATCAAGAGTCTCGTGTGATAATGATATATCCTTGAGTATTTGCCCTCACATGTGAAGTACCTCATGATCAATTTCATGAGAGGATCATATTTTTACATCAAATTCCTAAATGGAAGGATATGTTTAGGAGTTGCTTTATATGCTAGCTTCAAGTACATTTTGTAGTTGTCAAGGTCTAGGTCTCTGCTCTTCAACCAGTTTTATTTGATGTTTGGAATCCTTGTGGATGATGCAATGATATCTGTGGAAAGAGTGAACACCACCCCTGAAATTATCACCTTGTCTCTCCTAAATCTAGTGGAAAAAGTATTGGTGAGTTTGTCATGAAAAATAAATTCCTTCACATTTTGGCAAAAGGCAAGGCAGCCAGCATCCTAAAATGAATTTTTGAAGAAGGGTGAAGAAATGACCTCATTTTTTGAAGTGGGCTCATACTTGCTAATCTGACCTCCCTCGTGTCTTTTCTGCTTAGTGGTTTCAGAATCCATGCTAACCCTAGCTCAATATGATAGGGAATTAGGGTTTAATGAAGGGGGAAAATTAGGGGATTTGGGTAAATCTTGGGAATGGAGGAGATGAAGGGGTTTAGAGCTCCCTAAATTCTTGAGAAAATTTATAGGGGTAGGGAGAGATATTAGGGAGTAAGGGAAAGTGAAAATTTAGGGAATGGAAGAGGGGAAGGGGTCCAAAGATGGAAAAAACAATCCTAACATAGAAATGTCTAGTATAGGCTAGGGATTGTAGGAAAATAGTGAAAATGAGGAGTAGGGGGTGGGGAAAATGATTAGGTATGTGTGTAATAGGTAGGGTAAAGTGAGAGAGCTCTAGTCTGAGGGCTCATTTCAACAATTTATCAATATCAACATGAAACCAATCAAGTGAACTAGAAACCCTAGAAGAGGGAATTTCTCCTTCAAACCACAAAATGAAGACACAAAAGATGTTGTGGAGGGCCGAATTACCTATCACTGATACACTAGAGCTGTTGGATGATGAAGTAACCACTACAAATGATGATTTGTGCCCAAAATAGAGAGAGCGCAGCATGTGCGCAACACATGCGCATCGAATACGCAACACACCGGAAGAATGAGCACTGATGGAAAATGGAACTTCTTCTCTGAGGGTGAGAGTGTGTTTTATTGTTGGAGAGAGTTTTCTTGAGGATGGAATGAGAAAATGAAAACTCTTTTGAGTCTTTTTGTAGCTTTGGAAATTACTTTTCACTTTTGGTGATCAAGTGGCCCCACCAAGTATTTTAAATTTTGACTTGAAACTTTTCATCTTTAAAACATATGAGATGCATATTACATTCATATTTGAAATGAAATTATGCTTTAAAAGACTTTATTGAGAAATTTTCCATTTTAATAATCCTTCAATACTGGTTTTATGGGTGAAACGACATTTTTTAATGATTTTGACCCTAAGACCTAATGGTGACAATTCATGAAATGAGCTGAATGATGAACATGGTGAGTTGATTGAGGTGATAATGGAGACATTTTAGTGGTGACTCATCCAAATGAAATATTGCAATGACCAAAACATGGATTTTTTGAAAGGAGTAGTAACACACCTAGACACAATAGCCAGTGACCAAATTTTTATTTGAAGACCTACTGAAACCATACAAATTTGACTTTAAGAACCTAAAAAAACCTTGTAAGAGCATTTTTGATCATTGGTGATGGTAAGAACTGGTAGACACTAACATTGGCTGGAGTTGGGAATGGCAACTCCTTGGAGGTGTCAAGAACATCGTATACCAAGTAGCCTTATCCATTGGGCATGGAGCCAAAAATCAAAAGACCAAACTCAAAACTAAAAACTGACTAACAAAATGAACTGCATTTGGCCGAAACAAAAACTTACTGTACTTACAAATCAACAGCCAATCAAGGAAACCTTATGGCATTCACCTCGGGCTTCAAGCTTCAATGATTAACTCCTTCACATTTCGGCATAAAAGTAAAATTATATGTACATTGATGCTAAGAAACTTAAGAAATTTTATCAAAATATGTAGTGCTTGAGAAGCCTACCATTGAATGTTCCTCCTCCATAGTCTTGTTCATTAATTTCCTCCAACAAGTAAGCATGCTTCCCTCTTGAAGTTGAAATCCTATACGGTCCCTTCTGCAAATTATTGAACTTACCATGCTTTCCTTTATCTTCATTTTGAGCATCCCAAGGGAGGACCACATCACCCATATTGAAGTCAGCCAACTTTTTTTTATGGTCATACACTTTATTGATTCTTTCTTGAATATTAGAAGTGTTTTAAAACACTTCCTCCCTGGTTTGTTGCAAATGAATCATTTGGTTTATCTGACGTTGAACATAATTCGGTTCTCTGCCAACTTCCTCCATTATTTTCATGACTGGAACAATGAGAGAAGTAGGAAAGACTGTATGAACCCCATACACTAACTCAAAAGGTGACATGCCTATGGACTTCTTATTACTTATTTTGTATACCCACAAGGCATTGATGAGTTTCTTATGCCAATTTTTCTTATTTACCTTGGCATCTTCTTAATAATATTGACCAAAGACTTATTTGAAGACTAGACCAATCCATTGCCTTCTGGGTAGTATGCAGTTGAATGACCCAACATGATATTTTACTTCTCACAAAATTCCACCATATTTTTGGACTTAAATGCAATTTCGTTGTCCATGATTATCTACTGTGGACAACCAAATCTAGACAATATATTAGATTCCAAAAATTGAATGATAACCAAATGAGTTTCTTGTATGGTAGGGATTGCCTCAATCCACTTTGTAAAATAATTTTTAGTCGTCAAAATCCACTTGTGTTGCACGAATGATGAAAGATGGATCACACCTATGAAATCGAGACCCCATTGTTGAAATGGTGCTTGGACAGATATGGGTTGCAAAGGAAGTGGGAGAAACTTCCTCTTCCCTTGGAAAATTTGAAATTCGTGATAGCTTATCACAGTCTTGTACACATCAAAAAAAAGATTGGGCCAATATAAACTAGACCTCAACACTTTGTTCATTGTGGTCTTCTAGAATAAATGACCACGACAATCACCCTTTTGAAAGTCATTCATAACCTCCTTTGCTTCACTTTCAACAGGACAATTCAACAAGACACCTCCTGGGTCTTTCTAGTACAAAACACTGTCTAAAATACAATATTTTGAAGCCTTTAATTTCAGTGATATACCTTTTATTTTAGACACAACCGATGGAGAATTTAAGTGTTGCAATACATAAACTATATCATCATACCAAGGGGATGAAATGAAAATATGGGATACCTGTGTCAATGAATTACCAACCTCCTCTTCAGAAAGTGCATAAATTAGATTTATGTCCATTGCATGCAAATTATATTATGCCATCAAAATTTCCAAACCCTGTCCCTTTATTAGCTTTGTTGGCTTGATCTCCAAATCATATTCAAGCATGGCTGAAATCCATTTCCCTCGCCTTCCTTCGGGATCTTTTTTCATCAACACATCTTTCACCACTACGTTTAGAGCATAAGCTATTATGTGAGATTGTGGGATGTATACCTGAAATTATTTCAATTCTTCACCAAAGCCAAAGTTTGTTTTTCAATAATTTTGTATCTCAACGCTACATCTCTTATGGTCTGATTGAAAAGGGAATTTGGCTTCTTCGTCTTTGAATCCTTTTTCTGCATTAGTATAGAAGCTAAAGAGTGCTCAAAAGTGAATGAAAAGATAATCAAGTCTAAAGTATAATTAGGGCTAATCAATGTGGGAGCACATGTTAAATAAAATTTGACTGAATTGAATGATTTCTTTGCATCTTCTAACCATATTACCTCACTATCCTTCTTCAACATATATGTCATATCTCTAAGGTGCTCAGCAAGATTTTGGATGAATCTCCTCAAAAACATTATCTTACCATTGAATGAATGGATCTCCTTCTTGTTCCTTGGGAAGTCCAACTGCTGAATTGATTCAATCTTGGAGGGATAAATCCAGATGCCATATTTTAAGATGATATGCCCAAATAGTTTTCCTTCCTCCATGGAAAATATTATTTTCTTAGGTTTCAATGAGATGCCGATTTTTCTGCATTTTTGAAACACTGTTCTCGAGTGGTGTAGGTGTTGATCATCGGAATGTGATAAGATAGTAACATCATCGAGGTAAACTACAAGAAATACATACTTATCATTCTAGAAAGAGGTGTTCTCATTAAGAGAACAACCCCCCATTTCATAAAATTTTACTTTAGAAAACTATAATATGAAATGGGTCCCTTTTAGATTAAATTGGTATTAACTCATCATTCCTCTAAAAAATCCGAAAACAAACAAAACATTATAAAACCTTTTGAGTTAATAAATCATCGGCAATCGGGAAAATAAAACAATCACAACACAAGGCCCCTCTCCTGGCTCCGATGCGATATCACTATCGGCAATCGGGGAATGCGATCTGAATGCAACGAAAATCTTTTCCTTAAAAGCTCCCGATGCGAGTTAAGCGATATCGCTATCGGCGATCGGGGATTTTACGATAACTTAAATAAAATTTCCCAAGTCTTCCTCCGATCGCCGATCGCGATAAAGCCAAGCGCGACTTTCAAAAAGGATTGATATGGCTTCGGCATATTATGTTAATTATTATTAAAAAGCCTTTCCGCTTTCCAATAGTAATTCACTTACGCCCAACCGCCAAATAAAAATCAAATCCGCGCTTAAATAGACTATTCGGCAAATGAAGGATATAATGAGCATTTAATTGATTGACAGGTTTAAATGGCCAATTAATGGAGTAGTTACGCCTAAATCCCTTCAGAGATTACATCCGCGGGAGTCTTATGATTATTTTCCATTATTCATTGATTGACATAAGTCTTCTGTACTTAGTTTTCGCCGTCTATTCTCCGCATTACGTTCATTTTATCTCTTGTGCAGAGCTTCTCCGCAGTAGCAAGTTCAGACCAAATGGGGAATAAATCTAAGAAACCTGGAACAGCTTCAGCTTCTGTGGTAACAGAACAACATGCTGCCGATCCCGGACCAAACAAAAAAGGATTAATCTCAGATACCACATGTCTTGGTCTCGGTAATACTACTTGGCAGAGCATTTACAACCTGGTTGAAGCCGAGGAACCTCAACAAACAACGGTACAAGCTTCAGCAGGCTCGAGCCAGAAATCTGAAGCTACTCTGAAAGATTTGGCTGATTCCTATCTGCACAGGGTAGCGGCTCGGGAGCAAATTCTTCCATATACAGATGTAGTGAGATGGGCCATTGAAGAAATTCCAATTACGAACAGAATATTCTGCACTATTGATGGGAGAGTTTTTGGTTCGTTTCAGCCTGATGATTTGAGACAAATGTACCATTTGCCCGAACCAGAGAAGAAGTATAATAAAGCATTCCTGGAGAAGTTTAGAGATGAAAATGAAACTGAGTCAGAGCCTATATGGGAATGGAGACAGAACCCGGCGAAACACAAACATGAGTCTTCGGGTAAGTACTCCGTCAATTCCTTATGTTCTCCTTATTGTTATGCTAGAGCTATGATGTGTTGAATGTGGGGATTGCATGATTCTTCAAAATTTTCCATAGAGATGGTACCTTTGATGGAAGCAGCATGTAATAGTGAAATCATGGATTGGGGGAATATATTATCAGATAAGTTAGCAACTGCTATTCTTGACTTCAGAAACAAATCCCGTGTTACTGATAGAATCATCCCTCCATTTTACTTTAGTGCCTACATTTTAGATACCCTCTGTTTTAATTCCGATTTTCCTGTGTTAGGGTGGAGATGGACTCCACAAGACCCCATGCCCATTCATATATATCACCAGAAATTATGGAAAGCCCATTATAAACACCACCTATATCAACTCTGCAATGGACTCATGCTACCTATTTACTATGCAATTTTTTCTAGACCTACTCCTAAGATCTCCTCTCAAGCAGAGATTGACTTGACAACCCTAGGAACCTGGTTCGGAGAACAGAAATTCACTTATGTAAGAGTTTTCGGCAGCCATGCTAGACCTCATGTCCTCCCCTTGTATATACCAGACAAACTTTTAGCTCGAGAGATAGCATATTAGCTTACATCCGCATCAGCTACAAAGACTCTCAGGAATTCAAAGAAGCAAGTCTGGCCTCCTTTCCCTCTAAGGTGCGGCGTCTATACTCTGCGTGATTATAAACATGCAGAGAAAGAAGCAGAAAAGATTAATATGTTAAAACTCGCCACTCTGCCTAATAGATGCTTTGATCCGAAAAAGGTCGTCTATAATGTTCTAGATCAGGCCAAGCTCACTAAATTTGAACATAAGGAAGACGAGTTTGATGACCTTTTCTCCTCGGCGGAGTCAATATTTCAGGTTCAAGAGATAGCTAAGATTAGATACCATGACGACGGGTTAGTTGAATTTAACAAACTTAGAGAGCAGAGGTTGCAAACTCTGCCTCTAGATTTGTTAGCCACTGCCCCGATGATACAATCAAGTGAGCCTGAGTAGCAGCTTACCAGCAAACATCCTGCTACATCCAAAATCTCTGAAGAAGTCCAGAAAAGAGAGCAGGAGGAACTCCAGAGGAAAGAACAGGAAGAGACAAAGAGGAAAGAACAAGAGGAAGCACAGAGAAAAGAAGAGGAAGCACAGAGAATACGTGATCAGGAACAGGAAAGGCAACAGGAGCAGAGCAGCAAGAAGGTGAATGTTGACACTCAGATTGATCCAAAATTGCTCCAGGAATGGCAGCAATTTGATTCAATTATAAGTAATCTTGAGAGCTCAAAGAATGCCGATACATCCAAAGCGGCCAATACACAGGATACAGTATCAAAAAAGGTTCCAAGCAAAGAAACTAGTGGTCTACCCCCGACTACAGGATTAGAAATAATTCCCAAGGATCCTTCAGATCAAATTATTTTGCAGGTAGAAGATATTCCTCCATGGGATTTTTTCTATAGCCCAAAACACAAGGTTGTAATAAAGCAACAACGGAAAAGGAGAAGGATTGATCAACCTTCCCTGTTCCCTGAACAAACAGTAACAGCCAATGTAGTGTGGAAGGAAGAATTCAACCCCTCCGATGACCTGACAAAGTTGTCCCAATATGCTGGTGCCTATTCGGTAGCCACCATGGATAAGGCATCAGAGGTGAGCAATTTGTTGAAAGAAAAGGATCAAGCGATTGCTTCACTACAAACACAGCTATTGGAGGCACAACAGAAAGCAGATTCAGAAGCAGTTTTAAAAAACGTAAAGAATCAATCATCGTATATTAGCAAAAATTGAAAGCAATGAATACAACAGATGAAACAAAAGATGACAAATTAAGCCAATTAACACCAAGTAGAGAAAAGTTCAAGAGTCTTCCCAGCCTCCTGCCAATTTCGTAGAAGAAGCAATACGCGTATTAATAAGGCACTCATAACACAACAAGATTGTTGTGTCATAAAATTTCCCAAGTTGAATGTCTCAATATATAACAACATCTACAATAAACAAAACTACTTTGATGCCAGTAGGACTTAGAGCAAGCCGATGAGACTTTAACGGATTTTCTTACTTGGCAGAACACTAATGAGGGACAAGCAGCAAACTTGCCTAAAATCTTAGAATCCCATAAAGAAATTCTATTCATGGAGTGGCAGTCCCAATTGATGAAAGCAGAGAGAGAGGTTTCTAGATGCAAATTATCTACGAAAAATTTGATTGACTTGATCAACAATACTCTCTATTTATCTAACATGATCTCTCAATGTACACCGGGTAAATTATTATCAGCCAAAACATTGGAACAATCATGTTGTCAAGAGCTAGAAAAGAATGGGAGATTGATCACAGGAATTAAAAGTTTAACTTGGGACACCTATTGATTGTTCCTAGTAAAACCATACAGCCAGAAAGCCGCCCTCAAATGCTTAACGGATGCAATCGGGTGTATCATTCCCGATATACACGATGCCACCTATGCTGCTCAAATCAATTCTCGTCTCAACCGCCCTCAAGAAGTGGAACCAATGCTAGCAATATGCCAACTCAGGACAAAAGGCAAACAGTCAGAGTGATGAATCACGCTGCCGATTACCAGATTGCTATAGAGGATATATTCAAGATCGGGTTATACCAATTTAGTAGCATTTTAATTTTGTAGTTTGTTAGTTTAATTTAGTATTTATAGACCCTTTCATGTATTTAGAAGGGGTCGTAAGTTTTTGTATATGACTGAAACCTGAAGTTGCACTACTGTACTTCAGGCATATTTTTATGAAAACTGGACCAATTTTTCCAAATTTTGATAACGAAGCTTTTATGTGGATGTGCACTACTGCCTTTATTTAAAAGTATTTCTAAGTCGGAAGAAGGAATTCAAATTGCGATTGATGTTGGGAAATATTTGCAGCTCATATGGTACTATTATCTATGTCTGAATTCATTCTTTTTATGTAAATTGTTGTTTGATTACTCTTGCTATTATTGAATATATGATTGTGTTTTAACAACAGTCTTTATACTTTCCACTACTGGATGTTTATAGTTTGCTATTCTTCTAATCATTCATGTATCAGTAATATAAAAAGATAAGTGTAACAATGTTTTATCAATTACTTCGTTCAACTAATTGAACGAAGTAATTATTATTTAAATGAATCTCTTTGTTTATTGAATAGTGTCATCTATATGCCTATCGACAAACACATATCACCAAACGTTGCACTTAAGAATAGAAGCTTCCTGGGATAAAATAGTCATTTACGTTTTCGCTTATAGATTAAGTACTCCATTCATTATCACTTATTAGAAAACCAATCATTCATCCACCCCTTTTATTCATTACTGGGAAACTGGTCCCATTATATCCAGTCGAAGCCACCATCCCAAACGGAAAAGGAGCTGTCTTAAGGTCCGGACTGGGTGGTTATCCCCCAATGTTGATGAAACGATTTTCGGGGCATCAACATTTTTGGCGCTAGAAGGAGGGCCTTGTCAACTATGAATGGCGAGTAAATCAAAACCTACAGACCATTCTCAGAGTAAATCACCCTCCACCTCACCTCAGACCTCCCGTTTGCATTCTGAAACACCAGTGTCCAAACGAGAAGAAGAGGGATCAACTATCACTGCTCAATCACACCATACTTTAGAACGTTTAAGTCCGGAGTCCCCTGAAGTTCAGTCTATCATCCAGAAACTTCAAGGTTTCTCCATATCACCTCAAAGATCTGAAGTATCTCAAGGCAGTCAGACTTCGCAATTCCGCCTACCTCATCATCTCACCAGACTTCAAAGCGAAAAACTCGGCATTGAACCAGCTGAGTTGCCTTTACCCCAAAGGAAAAGGGCAAAAAATAACACTGAAGGTTCTGATAGTGAGACCTTTTCTCCATCATCTTCCATCTCATCATCTCCAGTGCGAAGTCAAACACCCACTTCCCCATTACATATTATTGTTCACCAGGGGTCACCACCTTCAACATCACAACCTTTTCAGTCTTTATTACTACCTCCTCCCCAATCACCCGGAACACCACAGGCAAACGTTGGTAATCCCAAGATGGCTCAAAATCCATGGAACAGTCCTAGTGCAGTCACTATGCCTGCACCATTACATCCATTACCTGATTATCCTGAGAAGTGGTTACCAAAGTTTAATCCAGATGCTGGAACATTAGCTGAGGAACACATAAATAATTTCATGTTGTCAGTTAATCTAAAAGGAGTAACACAAGAAGATGTTGTAGTTAGACTTTTCCCCTACACGTTACAAGGATCAGCTGGGTCTTGGTATTTTTCCTTACCCTCTGGATCCATTACCAGTTGGAATACCTTTCAGGAGCAGTTTCTTACCAAATATGGCGATGATAGATCCTTGGCCACACTCATTAATGACCTTTCAAATCTAAGAATTGAGTCTAGAGAACCAATTAAGGAGTTTAACTCCCGATTCAATAAGCTCTTGAATAAAATTCCCACCGATTCCAAGCCAAGTGAACAAGTTAGAAGCGAGTGGTACATCACAGCCTTACCTTCAAATATAGCCATTTTTGTAGATAGGGCTGCGAAACCAACTTTGGCCGAAAACATGAAAGAAGCCATCGTTGTGGAAAAACGTATAATCACTTTGGAAAAGAAAGCTGCTCTCGAAGATAGGAAATCCAAAAAAGTGTCTTTCAAGGACGATTCAAAGAAGAAAAACACCAAAGATCCATACGATATGGAGGGTCTTCAAAAGGTCCTCAAAAAAATGTCAAATGAAATGGTTGAAATTAAAAAGCAAGTAGCAGAAACTTCAACAAAGAAACCATTTAGGAATTTTAAGAAAACTGAGTCAAAACCACCAAATATTATATCCAATGCAGATTCAGACCCTGAGGAAGAAGAAGAAGATGAAACAATTACATCATCCGATGAAATTGAAGAAGAGGAAGTCGTTGAATGCCATGGAATGTGGGACTTCATATTGCCAAACTCCGACACCGAGACTGAACAAGAAGCTTTTCCTATGACTACTAGGAGCAAAAGTACCCCTGAACCTGTCCAAGCAAGTTCCAAGAAAAGGAGTGCAGGTACTAATACTGCAAAGGAAAAGGCACCCACAAGGAAGCCGGCTGCAACAGTCCCTCAAAACCAACCATCGTCCTCAAATATACCTTCAACATCAAAGACGTTGGTAGTATCGGATTCAATGGATTACAATATTATTGATGACATGAAGAAGACTAAGGCAAACATCACCATGTTTGAACTCAGTAAATTAAAACATCAACATAAATTGCTTCTTAAGGAACTAAATGCAGTTCCTTCCTCGCCTCTTCCTAGTGCTAAAGCTGCAAATGATTCAGGACAACCACCTCCTGGTAGAGTTGAGGCTACTGATACGATTCTAATCGGAGACAGATCGAATTCCCATACCCCCCCCCCCTTTCCTCTTAACCTTCGAAATCTACAATCGAAATATACACAACTGTTTAATCGACTCAGGGGCATCATCTAATATAATGCCAGCTTCAGTTTGTTCTAAACTGAACATAGAACCCCAAAAGTCTTCAATTCACATTGTACAGTTAGATAGAATGAAAGTCCAAGTCTTAGGGAAAATAAATTTTGTTACTATCAGGTTAGTGGCTGATCCACGAGTAGTTCAAAGAATTGATATCTTAATCGCTGATATACCTGAGTTTTATGGTTTAATCTTGAGCAGGGATTGGTCTGAGAAGCTCCATGGGTATATTTCTACCGATTGGTCTCATATGTGGCTGCCCTACAGGGGAAAGCCAAATCAAATAAAAATCAATCGGAAGAAACAATGACCCATACTGTCACAGAGTTCGAACAAGAGAATCAACCAATTGCATTTAATAATAATATATTGGGAAATTATTCTTCTGAATCATTCTTTGGCAATTATATTGCCCAACCATCTCCGTTCTTAGTAAACAATTTCACATCCCAAATTGAAATTTTTTCACAAACTGATAGTTCAAGATGTGTTAATATTACTGAGAATTCTGTAAATAAAATTGTTGATAATTCTTTATTTTGGTCTTTATATTTTGATGGTTCTAAATCCAGTGAAGGATCAGGATCATGGTGTATTCTAGTCAACCCTGAGGGAGAAAAAACAATGCTTTCTTGTAGGTTAGAATTTGAATGCACGAATAATACAGCTGAGTATGAGGCCTTGGTGCAAGGACTATATAAAGCTATTGGCCTGAAAGTCCAATATTTGAAAGTGTTTGGTGATTCAGAGATTGTTATAAAACAAGTTCGAAATACAATCCATTGTCTTTCTAATCACCTCAAACACTATCAGTCTTTAGTCTAGGAACTTATATCTCATTTCTTAGCATTCAATATTTCACCTATTCCCAGATCCCAGAATGCAGCAGCTGACTTGTTAGCCAATGTTGCTTCTAAACTCCTACCTTCCGAAGATTATAGCCCAGATAGATTTTCAGTAGAGTTGATTTTTAGGCCATCAATCCCTGACAATGTTACCAATTGGCGAGTGTTTAATCACGATGAAGACATCTTACATTTCTTAACTTCCGACGAGTCCTACAATGATCAGATCATTGATGAAAACGATCATGATCTTCAAATGAAAGAAAAGCATGAGGAAAACTCAATACCAAAACCTGTGGTTAAACTTGAAGACCTCTATGATATTAAAGACAGGTTTAAACAGGTAACCAATTCAAAACTCCAAAGTTCTACCTTAAGATTTGAATTGATAAATCTCGGTACTGAGCAGAACCCTCAAAATGTCAATTTAGGACTAGGGCTTTTTGTGGAAGAAAGGATAACATTTATTAGATTATTAAGGAAAAATAAACATGTCTTCGCTTGGAAATATGATGACTTAAAAACATATGATACATCAATCATCCAGCATACCATTCCAATGCTTTCTGAACAAAAACCAGTTCAACAAAAATTGAGGAAAATACATCCAAACTTAGAGAGTCGGATAAAATCAGAACTCAATAAACTCTTGAAAGCAAAGATTATTTTTCCTGTCCGGCATTCAAACTGGGTCTCCAATATGGTGCCTGTTAGGAAGAAAAATGGTGACATCAGGATTTGTATAGATTTTAGAAATCTGAATAAGGCAAGCCAAAAAGATAATTTTCCATTACCTACCATGGAGCAGATACTCCATTCGGTAGCAGGTTCTGAGCTAATGTCCTTTCTAGATGGTTTTTCAGGATACAACCAAATTCTGGTCCATCCTGATGACAGACTCAAAACTACTTTCAGAACAAAATGGGGAACTTACGCCTATCAGAAAATGCCTTTCGAACTTATTAACACAGGAGCTACATTCCAAAGAGCAATGGATATAGCCTTCAAAGGATTGATCAACAAAATTGTAGTCGTCTATTTAGATGACATTACTATGTTTTCTAAAAAGAGGTCCAACCATTTACATGATTTGAATCAAATCTTTGAACGCTGTAGAAAGTATGGTATTTCACTCAATCCCAAAAAATCCTTCTTTTCTCTAAATCAAGGAAAGCTCTTGGGCTTTATCGTTTCCAAAGATGGTATTTATATTGATCCTGACAGGATTAAAGAAATTTCTGAAATCCCATTTCCTCATAACAAAAAATCCATGCAGTCATTTTTAGGTCAGATCAACTTTGTCAAAAGATTTGTTCCTGATTTTTCTCAGATCATTTTACCATTACAAAATATGATTAAGAAAAATTCAGTGTTTAAATGGGGATCTGTGGAAAAGGAAGCATTTGATTTAATCAAACAATCAATAATCAATGCCCTCGCTTTAAACACTCCCAATTTTTCTAATCATTTCACATTGTATACTATCGCATCCGATTCATCTTATGCAGCAGTACTCACTCAGATTAATGATCATGACCTTGAAGCACCGATTTCATTTTTTAGTTCAAATTTCCAAGGTGCAGAACTAAATTACTCCGAAGTTGAAAAACAAGCCTTTGCTGTGTATAAAGCCATTAAACACTACAGGCCCTTCCTTTTAAAAGCCCATACAAAAGTTATAGTTCCTTTTTCTGCAGTAAGGCAATTACTGATCCAAAGGGAATTAGGTGAGAAAAGGGCAAATTGGGTTACAGCACTTCAAGAATATGACTTGGAAATCAAGCCAGCAAAGATTGTTAGAGGCCAAGGTTTTTGCAGGTTATTAGCAGGAGCATCCAACATTCCGGAATCAGGTGATACAAAACATATTGAAGAAATCAACCAGATAAGTATTACCAATTCTGAATCTCAATACGCAGATTTAATCTTTTATTTGAAAAATGGATATGCACCTCCTAATATTTCTTATAAAAACAAACGGGCCATTAGATTAAAAGCAAAAAACTTCATAATCATTGATGATGTACTTTTTAGACAAAACTATGATTCAGTTTTATTAAGATGCCTAGAAAAACCTGAAGCACAAAAGGTTTTGCAGGAACTACATGATGGACCAGCCGGAGGACATTTTGGAGCTGACACAACAGCTCACAAAATCATTCATGCCGGGTATTATTGGCCCACTTTATTCAGAGATACTCATGAATATGTAAGGAAATGTCAAAGTTGTCAAACCTCCAGTGGAAGACAAAGAAAATCAGCTTTCCCTTTGCAACCAGTCAACATTGAGCAACCTTTTGAACAATGGGGATTGGATATCATTGGGGAAATTTCTCCACAGTCTTCCAAACAACATAAGTATATCCTTACTGCTACTGATTACTTTACCAAGTGGGTTGAAGCAATTCCGTTAAAAACAACAAACTCTGAAGGAATTATAGAATTTATAGATCAATTCATTATTACCAGGTTTGGTGTCCCAAATGCTCTTGTTTTTTATAATGCATCTTATTTCTCTGGTAATGCCATGTTTGAGTTCGCTATTAAAAGAGGATTTAAATTGAAATATTCTGCAAATTACTATCCCCAGGGTAATGGTCTAGCAGAGTCTACCAATAAAAATCTACTTAAAATCATTAAGCGAACTATTGAACAGAATCACAAAAACTGGCACAAATCTTTAATATTCGCACTATGGGCTGATAGAATAACGCAGAAGGCCTCCATAGGTACTTCTCCATTCAATCTTGTATATGGGAAAGAAGCAATACTACCAACCAATCTAGCACTTCCTTCTCTAGCCCTAGTTCAGTTTATTGAAGAAAGCCCCTCTTCTTCTATCCAACTTAGACATGATCAAATTTTAAAATTAGAAGAAGAAAGAGAAAAGGCCAAAATTACTCCTGCAAAACATCAGCAGATAATCAAAAAATCATTTGATTCAGCTTCATCTAGTTCTAAACAGTTGCAGGTTGGTGATCTAGTTCTGAAATGGGATAAAGCCCATGAGGATAAAGGTAAACACACCAAGTTCCAAAATATGTGGCTTGGACCATTTCAGATCAGTGAGAAGATAGGCCATTCGACATTCATGTTACAAGATCTATCAGGAAAGAGGGACTCTCTTCCTGTTAATGGCCTCATCTTAAAGAAATTCTTCAATTGAGAAGGTAACCCCTTCTCTTTTAGTTTTAGTAGGATTTATAGTTTTTAGGACCATTAGGAAATAAAGTTGTAAAATAGCTTCTATTGGCCTTTGCTATATTGAAAAGTTGCTCTAAAGAAGTACTTTTAATATTCACTTTTGAAAATAGAAGCCTTTAAAGAAAAAAGGGGAAGACAATTTCTATGGAATTAGTTATATTCACATTTCTGAAAAACTCATTTTATTTTTGTAAAATCTCCTCAAGATTTAGAAGTACTGTAAATCATTTTAATGTTTTTAAACTGGTCATAAAAGGGTTATCAATATCAAAATAGAAACTGATTCAATCTTAGTATCTTCAACTCTTACCTTGTCATCCATTTTCTCTTAAGGAGAAAATTGTCCATCCCATTCATCCAAGTTTATGATTACTCAGAGTGTAATTCTAAAATATCTGATATAAAGATAAGGGGTCTTATCACAAGCCTGCTTACCATGATCATTAGAAAATAGTTTAATCGACATTACCAACACTGCATACCAAAACAGGGTAATGGCTTATAAGCATAAGACAAGGGGTCTCATCACGAGCCAGCTTGTTCGATTAGATTACAACCAGTGAATGGCATTGTCAAACAGCTGGCAACCAAACCAGGACAATGGCTTTTTATCTTACAAAATAATGAAAAAGAAAAGAAATACAAAATATGAAAACATATTTTGAATTCATTCTTTTAATCATACTCTGAGATGGGAGGGGTCATGGACAATCAAATGGTTAAAAGGTATCCCTGTCGAAACTATGAACGTTTGCTGGCAGCAGAGGCTCTACCTATGACAAAGGAGTCAATAAAAAGGGCTAAGTTGGAAAGGTGTTTTGTTTTATCATTATCAACCAATAGAGGCCAATTTAAAACTTAGAATGTATTTAATTTTAACAAGAGGAGAAATTAGCAAAAATAGCCTTTATTATATTCAGAATGTATGTATACTTAGTTATATTAGAATCTTCCTTTCTTTTTTGATAAAGATTTCTATATAAAGAAAGTTCAAATATTCCAATATTTCTCAGAGATAACTGTTTCTTCCAGCGAATCGCCAATTGTTGTGCTATACAACAACCCCCCATTTCATAAAATTTTACTTTAGAAAATTATAATATGAAATGGGTCCCTTTTAGATTAAATTGGTATTAACTCATCATTCATCTAAAAAATTCGAAAACAAACAAAACATTATAAAAACCTTTTGAGTTAAAAAATCATCTGCAATCGGGAAAATAAAACAATCATAACACAAGGCCCCTCTCCTGGCTCCGATGCGATATTACTATCGGCAATCGGGAAATGCGATCTGAGCACAACAAAACTCCTTTCCTTAAAAGCTCCCGATGCGAGTTAAGCGATATCGCTATCGGCGATCGGGGATTCTACGATAACTCAAATAAAACTGCTCAAGTCTTCCTCCGATCGCCGATCGCGATAAAGCCAAGCGCGACTTTCAAAAAGGATTGATATGGCTTCGGCATATTATGTTAATTATTATTAAAAAGCCTTTCCGCTTCCCAATAGTGATTCACTTGCGCCCAACCGCCAAATAAAAATCAAATCCACGCTTAAATAGACTATTCGGCAAATGAAGGATTTAATGAGCATTTAACTGATTGACAGGTTTAAACGGCTAATTAATGGAGCAGTTATGCCTAAATCCCTTCAGAGATTATATCCGCGGGAGTCTTATGATTATCTTCCATTATTCATTGATTGACATAATTCTTCTGTACTTAGTTTTCGCCGTCTATTCTCCACATTACGTTCATTTTATCTCTTGTGCAGAGCTTCTCCGCAGTAGCAAATTCAGACCAAATGGGGAAGAAATCTAAGAAACCTGGAACAGCTTCAGCTTCTGTGGTAACAGAACAACATGCTGCCGATCCGGGACCAAACAAAAAAGGATTAATCTCAGATACCACATGTCTTAGTCTAGGTAATACTACTTGGCAGAGCATTTACAACCTGGTTGAAGCCGAGGAACCTCAGCAAACATTGGTACAGGCTACAACAGGCTCGAGCCAGAAATCTGATGCTACTCTGAAAGATTTGGCTGATTCCTACCTGCACAGGGTAGCGGCTCGGGAGAAAATTCTTCCATATACAGATGTAGTGAGATGGGCCATTGAAGAAATTCCAATTACGAACAGAATATTCTGCACTATTGATGGGAGAGTTTTTGGTTCATTTCAGCCTGATGATTTGAGACAAATGTACCATTTTCCCGAACCAGAGAAGAAGTATAATAAAGCATTCCTGGAGAAGTTTAGAGATGAAAATGAAATTGATTCAGAACCTATACGAGAATGGAGACAAAACCCGGCAAAACACAAACATGAGTCTTCGGGTAAGTACTCCGTCAGTTCTTTATGTTCTCCTTATTGTTATGCTGGAGCTATGATGTGTCGAATATGGGGATTGCATGATTCTTCAAAATTTTCCATAGAGATGGTACCTTTGATGGAAGCAGCATGTAATAGTGAAATCATGGATTGGGGGAATATATTATCGGATAAGTTAGCAAATGCTATTCTTGACTTCAGAAACAAATCCCGTGTTACTAATAGAATCATCCCTCCATTTTACTTTAGTGCCTACATTTTAGATACCCTCTGTTTTAATTCCGAGTTTCCTGTGTTAGGGTGGAGATGGACTCCACAGGACCCCATGCCCATTCATATATATCACTAGAAATTATGGAAAGCCCATTATAAACACCACCTATATCAAGTCTGCAATGGATTCATGCTACCTATTTACTATGCAATTTTTGCTAGACCTACTCCTAAGATATCCTCTCAAGCAGAGATTGACTTGACAGCCCTAGGAACCTGGTTCGGAGAGCAAAAATTCACTTATGTAAGAGTTTTCGGCAGCCAGGCCAGACCTCATGTCCTTCCCTTGTATATACCAGACAAACTTTTAGCTCGAGAGATAGCATATCAGCTTACATCCGCATCGGCTACAAAGACTCTCAGGAATTCAATGAAGCAAGTCTGGCCTCCTTTCCCTCTAAGGTGTGGCGTCTATACTCTGCGTGATTATAAACACGCAGAGAAAGAGGCGGAAAAGATTAATATGTTAAAACTCGCCACTCTGCCTAACAGACGCTTTGATCCGAAAAAGGTAGTCTATAATGTTCTAGATCAGGCCAAACTCACTAAATTTGAACATAAGGAAGACGATTTTGATGACCTTTTCTCCTCGGCCGAGTCGATATTTCAGGTTCAAGAGATAGCTAAAATTAGATACCATGACGACGGGTTAGTTGAATTTAACAAACTTAGAGAGCAGAGGTTGCAAACTCTACCTCTAGATTTGTTAGCCACTGCCCCGATGATACAATCAAGCGAGCCTGAGCAGCAGCTTACCAGAAAAACTCCTGCTACATCCAAAATCTCTGAAGAAGTCCAAAGAAGAGAGCAGGAGGAACTCCGGAGGTTAGAACAGGAAGAGGCAAAGAGGAAAGAACAAGAGGAAGCACAGAGAAAAGAACAGGAGAGAATACGTGATCAAGAACAGGAAAGGCAGCAGGAGCAGAGCAGCAAGAAGGTGAATGTCGACACTCAGATTGACCCAAGATTGCTCCAGGAATGGCAGCAATTTGATTCAATTATAAGCAATCTTGAGAGCTCAAAGAATGCCGATACATCCAAAGCGGCCAATACACAGGATACAGTATCAAAAAGGGTTCCAAGCAAAGAAACCAGCGGTCTACCCCCGACTACAGAATTAGAAATAATTCCCAAGGATCCTTCAGATCAAATTATTTTGCAAGTAGAGGATATTCCTCCATGGGATGTGTTCTATAGCCCAAAACACAAGGCCGTAATAAAGGAACAACGGAAAAGGAGAAGGATTGATCAACCTTCCCTGTTCCCTGAACAAACAGTAACAGCCAATGTAGTGTGGAAGGAAGAATTCAACCCCTCCGATGACCTGACAAAGTTGTCCCAATATGCTGGTGCCTATTCGGCAGCCACCATGGATAAGGCATCAGAGGTGAGCAATTTGTTGAAAGAAAAAGATCAAGCGATCGCCTCACTACAAACACAGCTATTGGAGGCACAACAGAAAGCAGATTCAGAAGCGATTCAGAAACAGAAAGAATCATCGGAGGCATTAGAAAAATTGAAAGCAATGAATGAACAGATGGTAAAAACAAAAGATGAGCAAATTTCCCAATTAACAGCTCAAGTAGAGAAGTTCAAGAGTCTTCCCCAGCCTGCCAATTTCAGAGAAGAAGCAATACAGATTAATAAGGCACTCATAACACAAATAAGATTGTTGTGTCATAAAATTGCCCAAGTTGAACCTCTGTGTGACATAACAACATCTATAATAAACAAATCAGTTGATGCCAGGCAGGACTTAGAGCAAGCCGATGAGACTTTAACATATTTTCTTACTTGGCAGAACACTAATGAGGGACAGGCAGCAAACTTGCCTAAAATCTTAGAATCCCATAAAGAAATTCTATTCATGGAATGGCAGTCCCAATTGATGAAAGCAGAGAGAGAGGTTTCTAGATGCAGATTATCTACGAACAATTTGATTGACTTGATTAATAATACTCTCTATTTGTCTAACATGATCTCTCAATGTACACCAGGTAAATTATTATCACCCAATACATTGGAACAATCATGTTGTCAAGAGCTAGAAAGGAATGGGAAATTGATTACAGGAATTACAAGTTTAACTTGGGACACCTATTGGTTGTTCCTAGTAAAACCATACAGCCAGAAAGCCGCCCTCAAATGCTTAACAGATGCAATCGGGTGTATCATTCCCGATATACACGATGCCACCTATGCTGCTCAAATCAATTCTCAGCTCAGCCGCCCTCAAGAAGTGGAGCCAATGCTAGCAATATGCCAACTCAGGACAAAAAGCAAACAGTCAGAATGATGAATCATGCAGCCGATTACTAGATTTTTATGGAGAATATATTCAAGATCGGGTTATTCCAATTTAGTAGCCTTTTAATTTTATAGTTTGTTAGTTTAATTTAGTATTTATAGACCCTTTCATGTATTTAGAAGGGGTCGTAAGTTTTTGTATATGACTGAAACCTGAAGTTGCACTACTGTACTTCAGGCATATTTTTTTTATGAAAACTGGACCAATTTTTCCAAATTTTGATAATGAAGCTTTTATGTGGATGTGCACTACTGCCTTTATTTAAAAGTATTTCTGAGTCGAAAGAAGGAATTCAAATTGCGATTGACGTTGGGAAAGATTTGCAGCTCATATGGTACTATTATCTATGTCTGAATTCATTCTTTTTATGTAAATTGTTGTTTGATTATTCTTGCTATTATTGATTATATGAATGTGTTTTAACAGCAGTCTTTATACTTTCCACTACTGGATGTTTACAGTTTGCTATTCTTCTAATCATTCATATATTAGTAATATAAAAAGATAAGTGTAACAATGTTTTATCAATTACTTCGTTCAACTATTTGAACGAAGTAATTATTATTTAAATGAATGTCTTTGTTTATTGAATAGTGTCATCTATATGCCTATCGACGAACACAGATCACCAAACGTTGCACTTAAGAATAGAAGCTTCCCGGGATAAAATAGTCATTTACGTTTTTGCTTATAGATTAAGTACTCCATTCATTATCACTTATTAGAAAACCAATCATTCATCCACCCCTTTTATTCATTACTGGGAAACTGGTCCCATTATATCCAGTCGGAGCCACCATCCCAAACGGAAAAGGAGTTGTCTTAAGGTCCGGACCGGGTGGTTATCCCCCAATGTTGGGATGAAACGATTTTCGTTATCCCCCAATGTTGATGAAACGATTTTCGGGGCATCAACATTTTTGGCGCTAGAAGGAGGGCCTTGTCAACTATGAATGGCGAGTAAATCAAAACCTACAGACCATTCTCAGAGTAAATCACCCTCCACCTCACCTCAGACCTCCCGTTTGCATTCTGAAACACCAGTGTCCAAACGAGAAGAAGAGGGATCAACTATCACTGCTCAATCACACCATACTTTAGAACGTTTAAGTCCGGAGTCCCCTGAAGTTCAGTCTATCATCCAGAAACTTCAAGGTTTCTCCATATCACCTCAAAGATCTGAAGTATCTCAAGGCAGTCAGACTTCGCAATTCCGCCTACCTCATCATCTCACCAGACTTCAAAGCGAAAAACTCGGCATTGAACCAGCTGAGTTGCCTTTACCCCAAAGGAAAAGGGCAAAAAATAACACTGAAGGTTCTGATAGTGAGACCTTTTCTCCATCATCTTCCATCTCATCATCTCCAGTGCGAAGTCAAACATCCACTTCCCCATTAGAC